>JAFMSR010000011.1:25696495-25871495 GCA_022818135.1 Saxidomus purpurata | reverse complement strand
AAAAAGTGGTTGGTAGTGGTGGTTTCAGACACTACATTTCAAAGTTTATTTTACAAACATGCATGAGTCCCGCATAAAACGGACAGCATCAGCAAAATGCATGTCTATATACAAAACATATCAACATGACAAAACGGAACACGACTATGGTCTATTACAATAACATAATTATCTATGTGCAGGGATATCACAATTTTTGCATTCTCTGAATTTATGCAGTGTAGAATATACATGTACATAAATCAATAGTTTCATTTTTTATTAAATACAAAGTTATTTTTTTTGTTTAAGTCTCGTTACAGCTATGGTTATTTTTCGCCTATTTCATAAATTGTGTGCGTCATAAAATTAGACATTTCCATGAAAAACTCGTGCTTTATTTATTTGGAGCACACAAGTTGTGTAGTCAAAATATGAATGAATGAATTTATCATTTGTGCGGTTGTTTTAGGTCAAAGTGTTGTGAAGCTAATGTGCTTTTGCTTATTATTTTGGATTATCGTTACATAAATCGTAAGTATTAAACATACATGTAGTGGATACTATTAAATCATAAAACACCAACACGGGGGTGTATTTACATCATATGTTACAAGTATATAAAGTATTTTAATACGCATTATTGTAATTTAACTCTTAACTAAGTCAGTTGCAGTTAGAATACTTAGTAAGATTTACAATGTTTAAACTAACATATTTTGTAAGTCGTAGGTAAACATTGAGGCGCAAAAATAAGTACAGAAATAATAGCGAACTAAATAAAATACATATTTAAATGTCTAAGTTTCACTGTCAAATAACACATTTTCTAATTTGCAAATAATCACTGAGGAGGAAAAATAAGGCATCATTCTAATCAGTGCTCACACTGGCAGTTTATAAATAATAGCCATAAATTTTTCATGAAAAAAAATAATAGCCAAAGTCTGCGCGTTGTCGTATTGACTTGACCAGAAAAATACCATTTGAATACAACTGGTCCTTTTTTTGCCAATATAGGTCTTGTTCAGTTTTTGTTGGCAATGGGTATTTTACTAAATGGTTCATGGTGCAGTGCTGTTACTGTCCAAGATACTTAACTTCTCATGTGGGGCATTGGTAAACTAAGTCCAGCTGGACATGTCATGACTCTCTTTTCAGTGTGTTGTTCCAGTTAAATGCATGTGCTTGAGTAAAAAGAGCATGTTCATTTTTTTTCCAGCAGGAAACATATCTTAATCACACATCTTTTTTTGTAAAATTCTGCAAAACTAAAATATTAACTGATCTCCTGTAAATTATTTCTTTTCAGTTGTACTCGTCTGTCACGTATTTTCGCGACCCCGTTGCCGCTCGATTTTCAGCAACATATTCCAAGTTTTTAGCAATTTTAATCATATTTAAACTGAAAAAATTGTCACCATAAGAAGGAACGGAGAACAGCCTATTTTAAATGAAAGTTTAGAAGAAATCAACCCTACTTTTGCAGCAGGAAACTACTCGAGTAACTGCCCGGGCATCTTTTTAAAAACACACTGAACATTGTGCAGGTATTTTAATCATATTATTCTGTATTCGTGAGAAATATAATGAAAATAATCTGACTTCTGATAATAGCCAAATTAACGTAAAACAAAAATTACATACGTTCGAAACACACCAGTGTTTACCAAAAATCGTTACAAGTGGGAGTTTTCACACTCTTGCTACGTTTTAATTGAAATAATTCACGACACCGAAATTTCATTAAAAAAATTTAATTGCCACCATACTGATAATCGGCCGAAATGTGTTGATTTGACGTGGTGATTGACAAGTAAGTTTCCCACAAGTTTATAAGTGGGCGGATTATTATTATCGAAGGACGGGAACACTTTCAGCTCAGCGATTCGGCGGACGGGTTATGTTAAAAAGTAGGCGTATTATAACTATCGAGCGGCGTGACTCGGTTTCGGCCCGGCGATTAGTTTGTTTGTTGGGTCCACCATCCTCTAAAGAGGCTATAATCGATACGACCCGCCCGGCGATTAGGTTGACACGCATGTGTATTAGCGGGAAATATTAATATTTTTAATGTGTAAACATATCAACTCTATCGGATTAGTTGATTGGTTACTATTTTCAAGTAATTACTATCGAAGTCGCTGATTGGTTCCAGTTTTAATCGCCTGCAGGCGCATGGTGTATACTGATCTCGATCTGATAATCCGATAACAATCGAACAATTATAAATCAATTAGGGGCCAATTAACAACAGATGTCAAACAAGTGTTGATGCCTCGAGGGACTAAGAAGATATAGACAGATTTTGTGTTTTAGTCGATGTTTTTTTTCATTTTATAGCAGGATTAAATAATCGCCATTTTTTGTAGCCAATCCTTAAAAATAATCGCCAAACTCATAAAATTATCGCAAATGGCGATAATGTCGACTGACAGCGTGAGCACTTCTAAGTAGTCTAGGAAAGCCTTAGTATATTCTAGCTGTCTACAAAATTAGGAAAGCTTTAGATGAGCCAGACATTGTCATACATGTCTATTGAATGCGAATATGACTGTCACCTTTGCCAGTAGCCTAACCTTTAAGATATAATTAAGATTATTTAGACTGCTGAAGGCATGAATTATACGATGTCTGTGATACATACATGAAACATTCACTTGTCATTGAGATTTCACAGTTTATACATATATTAAATAGAACATGTAGTACCCGTTGTCTATAACATCATTTAGACACCTGTAAAGTATGTATAAAATTATATCTTTACATCAACTTTTAGTAGAAAACAAAAAGAAATTGAGCATTTGTAATTTAAACGTTTCTAAAATATTTCATTATCTTATCACAAAATAAACTAGTATTTTTCAGTGTAATATATAGTTATCTGTTGTCATCATGTTAATAAACTTGATCGTATTTGGCCTTGTTCATATATACCTTTCAATATATCTATTTCTATCGATATTAAAGGTGGTGCAGATTAAAAGATAATGATATTTATCTCCTATTTCTTAAAAATTTATGCATTGCCCTTCACTCTGTGGTATGTTTCTCCATCTGCCAGTTTCTATAGGTAATTTCTGGTTTCTTGTCATAAATCGTACTAGTGTTTTACAAAGAAAGTATGGTAGTTGATTGATAAATGCGCTACGTGAAAAGATAGTTTTACAATATTTGTATATGTTGGTTGCTGAAGTGTTATTCATTTGTGAAAACCAGTTTTGAAAAATATATCTTTAAGCTTTGGGAAGGAAGACTTGATAAGCCATTTGATTTTGACAAAACTTTGGCTGTACCATATTCTGGAATAACAATACTACATAAGTTGTATTTTACATTATCTAGCCATTGTGATTTAATAATATTTTCTGAATGTTGATCATATTTGAGCTTGTAAATTTTTTATGTTTATTACGTTGCTCTTTCACTCTCGATATTTTCAATGAGAATTACGCCCAGTTCCCCATATATCATGTACGAAGGGGTTGAGTTTTTCAAGTTAAATATATATTTGTAAAATTTCAATTGTACCTTTTCTAGGAATATCTACATTTCCATTACCCCATATCTCACTTCCATATGGTAGTATTGGTTTTACTGTTTTCTTTTTCCGAATAATTCCAACTGCATATCATAAGACAGAGAGAGTAACCTTATTTTTCTTAGCAGGAAGGACATGGCTGTTGTAGCTTGACCTGCTATGTATTGTTTGTTTTAAGAAAATTACCACTCTTTGAGTAAAATAGTCCAAAATACTTATATTCATTTACTATTTCTAAGCGTGTGCCTCCAATTTTGAAATTAGTGTAACTAGGTTGTCTACTTTTACAAATATCCGTACTTTCGTTTTACTGGTGTTGATTATATGTTTATATCTATCGCAATACTCCTTAAAATATTCAAGGTATGCCGTAGATCGTTTTCATTATCACTAAATAATACAGTGTCGTCAGCGTAAAGTAGAATAAAAAGTTTCAAGAAAATACGTGTACCCTCTGATGTGTAATCTTTAGAAACACCACTTACATTTCTATCTTTCAGGAATTGTTCTAGATCGTTCAAAACATTGAAAATAGGAAAGGAGGAAGGTTCTCTCCTTGTCGTACACCTACTTAACAATCAAAGTAGGGTGTCGATCCTTCTGAGGTCACCATTTTTGACTTTATATTATAAACAGTAAATTACTTGAAAGAACATTTGCCATTAATATTTTCACTTTGAAGTGTTTGTCATAACCCGACACGCCACACAGAATCGAAAGCTTGTTTAAAGTACAATGCCTATTAGACTTTTAAGAATAAAAATGTTATCTACAGTAGAATTTTTTTTTTCGGAACCCTGCTTGCGTTTCATGTATCAGATTTGTTTTCTCTGCATATTTGTTCAGACGGTTATTAATAATACATGTAAATAGTTTATCAAGGTAGCTTAATAAAGAGATAGGTCGATAGTTTTCCAGTTGTTTCGGATCGCCTTATAGGTTTTATTATTCCTACTGTCCAAGTTTCAGGGATTATTCCTGTACCTTAAAAGTACGTTGCCAAGACATTCAATGTCCACTTCTTAATGAGGTTCTTTAGACGTTTTCTCTTACACTTACGTTTTCCAAACCTCAGCAAGACGTTTGCAATGCAGAGGTTATGCAGTCGTGTTTGAATTTAAAGACATAAATAAAACGTGTTCATAATGTTTTATTTTCTTAAATTTTGCTGTCAAAACTTGTGACAATTTGTTTCCGACAAAGGGATGGACAGCTTTACAGCATAAATGAGATATCAAAAATGAAGAAAAAATGCCAGCAATCAATATATTTTTCAGTGAACACCAGGAATATAATATGTACACAGACATATTTATGTATAATACAAACTGTTACAAATGATACCGGCTACAACTGTTACTAGTACTGAATTCACAAAACTTTTCACAGCACTTTAACCCTCTCCTTTTAATAAGAGCCGTTGGAATGAAACATCTAAAAATTGATAAAACGATACCTGGAAAAACATTACCAATAATTCCTTGCGCACGCTCAGCGGTGCATTGTTTAGATAAAGAGGAAGAACTTTGATATTTTATTGACACAATCATCATATATCTTTTTAGCTCACCTGATTTTGCCAGGGTGAGCTTTTCTAATCGATGATTGTCCGTCGTCTGTCCGGACGGCGTCAACATTTTGATTCAAATGACATCTCCTCTGAAACCACTAGGCCAATGATAATAAAACTAAGCAGGAATGTTCCTTGCATAAAGCTCTACCAAAGTTGTTCAAAGAATTCCATTCCATGGAGAACTCATAGGAGAAACTTTAAAAATCTTTTTCTCTGAAACCACAAGGCATATAATTAGATATTTGGCATGTAGCATTGTCTTGTGGACCTGTACCAAAATTGTTCAAATTATGACCCCTGGGTCAAAATTGACCCCGCGCGGGTGGTCACTTAGTTTTGGATAGGCATTCCGTCAAGCGTCCGTCCGTCCACCATTTCCTTCAAACAACATCTTCCCTGAAACCACTGGTCCAATGTTGATGAAACTTTGAAGGAATGTTCCTTGCATGAAGCACTATCAAAGGTGTTAAAAGAAGTCTATTCAATGAAGAACTCTGGTTGCTATGCCAACAAATAGGAAAAACTTTAAAAATCTTCTTCTCTGAAACCACAAGGCCTAGAGCTTAGATATTTGGCATGTAGCATTTGCTAGTGGACATCTACCCAGATTGTTCAAATTATGACCCCCGGGTCAAAATTGACCCCGCGCGGGTGGTCACTTAGTTTTGCATAGGCTTATATAGGAAAATCTTTAAAAATCTTCTTCTCTGAAACCACAAGGCCTAGAGCTTAGATATTTGGCATGTAGCATTGACTAGTAGACCTCTTCAAAGTTTGATCAAATTGTGCTCCTGGAGTCAAAACTGACCTTGCCCGGGGGTCACTTGTTTTAAAAATACGTATATAGGAAAACCTATTTGGTATATAACATTGTCTAGTGATCTTCAACCAGGCAAGTGAACTTGTATCAAGGTGAGCGACATAGGGCCATCTTGGCCCTCTTGTCATTATATTTTCATGAAATTTGGTCATTATGATTTTCTTGATAAAATCTAGGTCTAATTCGAACATGGGTTATCTAGGGTCAAGATTTTTAAAAGTTTTTCCTATATAAGCCTATGTAAAACTAACTGACCCCCCGGGCAAGGTCAATTTTGATCTGGTGGTCATGATCTGAACAATCTTGGTAGAGGTCCACTAGCCAATGCTACATGCCAAATATCTAAGCTCTAGGCCTTGTGGTTTCAGAGAAGAAGATTTTTAAAGTTTTTCCTATTTGTTGCCATAGCAACCAGAGTTCTGCATGAAATAGAATTCTTTGAACAATTTTTGTAGAGATTCATGCAAGGAACATCCCTGAATAGTTTCATCAATATTGGCCGATATGTTTTCGAGGAGATGTCATTTGAATCAAAATGTTGACGGACGACGGACACTCATCGATTAGAAAAGCTCACCCTGTCGAAGCTAAAAAGACAAGAAGTCTTAGAAAAGACATGCAACTTCTTATATCTTATGTTAACTCTAAGGCTGTCTCTACAAGTACATAGATGGCTAAAATCACTTTTTTTCTTGCTGGAATAGATACAAAGACTTTCAAAGTTCATTCATACAGAGGCGCATCCTCTTTGGCAGCTGTAAGGGCTGGGTATCCTCTTTTGCATACACAAGGGTTATTCATACTGACCAAGTTTCATGAAAATATAATGAGAAATGCAGCCTCTAAAGCATACAGAAGGTGTCTACAATTTTATCAGTGGCCTTGTTATTTACCCCTAGATAACCAATGTTCGAACTCGACCTAGATTTCATCAAGGCAATCATATTGACCAAGTTTTATGAAGGTTCAATGAAAAATGCAGCCTCTATTGCATACACAAGGTTTTTCTAGATTTTAACCCTGGATGACCAATGTTCAAACTCGACCTAGATTTCATAAAAGCAATCATACTGACCAAGGTTCATGAAGGTCCAATGAAAAATGCAGCCTCTATTGCATACACAAGGTTTTTCTATGTTTTGACCCCGTGACCTAGTTTTTGACAATGGATGACCAATGTTCGAACTCGGCTTAGATTTCATCAAAGCAACCATACTGACCAAGTTTCATGAAGGTGCAATGAAATATGCAACCTCTATAGTTAAAACAAATTTTTCCATTATTTGACCCCGTGACATTGTTTTTGACCCTAGAAAACCAATGTTCGAACTCGATCTAGATATCATCAAGACAATTATACTGACCAATTTTCATGAAAATATAATGAAAATTGCAACCTCTATTGCATACACAATAGTTTTTCATACTGACCAAGTTTCATGAAAATATAATGAAAAAATGCA
Organism: Saxidomus purpurata; assembly: GCA_022818135.1. NCBI lineage: Eukaryota > Metazoa > Mollusca > Bivalvia > Venerida > Veneridae > Saxidomus > Saxidomus purpurata. Next base: position 25,864,116 of record JAFMSR010000011.1, on the reverse strand, counting down.
ACCTCTATAGCATACACAAGGTGTTTCTACAATTTTACCAGTGGCCTTATTTTTTACCTTAGATAACCAATGTTCGGACTCGACCAAGATTTCATCAAGGCAATCATACTGAACAAGTTTCATGAAGGTCCAATAAAAATGCAGCTTCCATTTCATACACAAGGTTTTTCTACGATTTGACACCGTGACCTAGTTTTTGACCCGGGATGACCAATGTTCGAACTCGACCTAGATATCATTAAAGCAACCATGCTGACCAAGTTTCATGAAGGTGCAATGAAAATGCAACCTCTATAGTTTACACATGGTTTTTCCATTATTTGAACCCATGACCTAGTTTTTGAACCTAGATAACCCATGTTCGAACTCGAACTAGATTTCATCAAAGCAACCATACTGACCAAGTTTCATGAAGGTGCAATGAAAATGCAACCTCTATAGTTTACACAAGTTTTTTTTCCATTATTTGACCCCATGACCTAGTTTTTGACCCTAGATAATACATTTTCGAACTCGACCATGATTTCACTAAGACAGTCATACTGACAAAGTTTCATAAAAAAATAACGAAAATTGCAACCGCTATTGCATACACAAGGTTTTTCATATTGACCAATTTTTATGAAAATATAATGAAAAAATGCAATATCTATAGCATACACAATGTGTTTCTACAATTTTAACAGTGACCTTGTTTTTGACCCTAGATAACCAGTGTTCGAAATCGACCTAGATTTCATCAAGGCCATCATACTGACCAAGTTGCATGAAGGTCCAATGAAAAATGGCAGCCTCTATTGCATACACAAGGTTTTTCTATGATTTGACACCGTGACCTAGTTTTTGACCCGGGATGACCAATGTTCGAACTCGACCTAGATATCATTAAAGCAACCATGCTGACCAAGTTTCATGAAGGTCCAATGAAAATGCAACCTCTATAGTTTACACATGGTTTTTCCATTATTTGACCCCGTGACCTAGTTTTTGAACCTAGATAACCCATGTTCGAACTCCACCTAGATTTCATCAAGACAATCATACTGACAAAGTTTCATAAAAATATAACGAAAAATGCAACCTTTTTGCATACATGAGGGGTTTTCATACTGACCAAGTTTCATGAAAATATAATGAGAAATGCAGCCTCTATAGCATACAGAAGATGTCTATAATTTTATGAACGGCCTTGTTTTTTACCTCTTGATAACCAATGTTCGAACTCGACCTAGATTTCATCAAGGAAATCATATTGACCAAGTTTTATGAAGGTGCAATGAAAAATGCAGTTTCTATTGCATACACAAGGTTTTTCTATGATTTGACACCGCGACCTAGTTTTTGACCCAAGATGACCAATGTTCGAACTCGACCTAGATTTCATCAAAGCAACCATACTGACAAAGTTTCATGAAGGTGCATTGAAAATGCAACCTCTATAGTTTATACAAGGTTTTTCCATGATTTGACCCCATGACCTAGTTTTTGACCCTAGATAACCCATGTTCGAACTTGACCTAGATTTCATGAAAACAGTCATACTGACCAAGTTTCATGAAAATATAATGAACAAGAGCTGTCCCTCACAAGTGACGAATGCCCCCAAAAAGGTGTCTCACTGTCTGTGTCCTCTCCATGTGCTCAATAAATGTGCTATGTAATTTTAAATCCTTCCTTGCATGACAGAGTTACCATGCATACAGTATTCTATTACTTTTAAACACTAAGTGTGACCTTGACCTTTGAGGTAGGGACATGGTTCTTGCAGACAACACATTGTTTTGATGTGCTGAACATTTTTGCCAAGTTATTTTTAATAGATTAATGCATAACAAAGTTACAATCCAGACACAAATGTATGCATACATACAGGATTCCATTAACTAAAAACTCTAAGTGTGACCTTGACCTTTGAGGTAGGGACATGGGTCTTGAGCGTGACATCATGATGTGCTGAACATTTGTGCCAATTTATTTTTTGATCAATCAATGCATGACAAAGTTACAGTTCGGACAAAAATGTATGCATATATACAGGATACCATTACCTAAAAATTCTTAGCGTGACCTTGACCTTTGAGGCAGCGACGTGGGTCTTGCACGCAACATGTCGTCTTGATGTGCTAGACATTTGTGCAAAGCTATTTTAAAATCCTTCAATGCATGACAAAGTTCCATTATGTCACAAATGTGTGCATATATGCATATATAGAGAAATCCATTACCTTCAAACTCCAAGTGTGACCTTGACCTTTGAGGTACGGACGTGGGTCTTGCACGCGACACATCGTCTTGATGTGCTCGACATTTGTGCCAAGTTATCTTTAAATCCTTCAATGCATGACAAAGTAACAGTCCGGACACAAATGTGTGCATATATAGAGGATTTCATTACCTTCAAACTCTAAGTGTGACAGACAGTGGGATCTATTGCATACACAAGGGTTTTCTATGATTTGACTGGGTGACCTAGTTTTTGACCCCAGATAACCCATATTCGAACTTGACCTAGATTTCATTAAGGCAGTCATTCTGACCATGTTGCATGAAAATGCAATGAAAAATGCAACTTCTATAGAAATAGATTTCATCAAGGCAGTCATACTGACCATGTTTCAAGAAAATACAATGAAAAATGCAACCTCTATTGCATACTGAAGGTTTTTCTATGATTTGACCTGTGACTTAGTTTTTGACCCCAGATGACCCATATTCGATCTCGACCTAGATTTCATCAAGGCAGTCATACTGACCAAGTTTCATGAAGATCCAGTGAAAATTGCAGCCTCTTTTGCATACACAAGGTAAAGTGTTGACAGACAGACAGATGACAGACACCAGGCGATCACAATGGCTCAACTGTGAGCACTTCGTGCTCAGGTGAGCTAACAAGGTAAAAGAATGGAGCTAGTTTTTGGTCTTAGGGGCAAAGCTAGAACATCTTAGGGACAGGACCATTATACAATGGTACATATCAAATACACGCTGGCTGGACATCGCGGTGATGGGCGACAACCTGCAGTAGCGACTAGTTTATTTCAACAACCATGCACTTACTGAAAGATAAAGAACAAGACTTTTAAACTATGAATTTTTATTGAAATGTATTATCCTGATTTTTCTAAAATTGTAAAAATACATACATGTAATATAAAAATAGTGATTAACTATCATCAAAGCAGCTTTCAGCTAAACCTGTTTTTGAAAAAAATTCAATGTGCAAGTCATTTTGATCTCCAAAAATAATAGCGACCATCTATTTTATAAGACTAATCATCACATAAAGTTTGAACACTGTGGGTAATATGGAACTATCTATTCATGAGGTTTTCTTTTAAAGGTCCATTACTAAGACCCAAAATAGAATTTTCTTTAAATGTAACAGGGAAATACAGTTTGAAACTGGCTTGGGGGGGGGTTTTTGTTTTTTTTGTGGGGGGAGGGGGGCTTAAACTTTACAATAGCCGTTGAGTATTTTCCTGTTTGAAATACTGCTGCAGAAAAACAAGTGAAGTGTTTTTTTGGGGGGGGGGAGCATTTCTTAAGATTGACCCCCAGTTTAAGAATTTTTATACTGGTAGCGTTTGGGTTGGCTATTTTTCGCTTTTATTAATTTAAATGTTTTAAACAGTCAAAAATATACATTGCAGATCATTTGAAGTGATATTCTTTCAACTTCTTTTAAAAATAGGCATGCTTCTTCATATACAATCTATTTACAGCCTCTTTCTGTGAGATTTTTTGAAAATTACATAGATATTTGAAATCTGCAAATAATACTTTCGTTTTTTAAAGGCAAAATCTAATTCATTAATTCATTTGTTAAACTAAACTTTTAATTACAGTATGGTCACATTAGATGTAGTATGTCATATTTTTCCTTCAGAGAAGACATCCGTTACAATTCCAGATTTAAAAGAAATTTTTATTTGGTCTTAGTAATGCACCTTTAATGACACCATGTGACATTTGAAACTCAATCAAGAGATTGTCAGTATATGCTTCTGGCCAATTTTCATGTAGGTACAATGTATGTTTTAAGTGTTAAAAGTTCCTAATGGTATACAAAATCTTTTCAGTATCTACATCATGCAATTGCAACAAGAATGGAAAAAACAGTTATAAACTGACCAACAGCAAAACTTCGTGTTTAACAGTTTATTTCATGATATTCATATACATACATTATAACAATCATAATGTCTTCCCTACACTTTCAAATCATCTTTACACACATAGGAACTACAAACCAATACCTCAATACTTAATGTATCAAATGACCAACTTCTGTCTCACAATATCTCAGTAATAAACGGTAATAATCATTAAAGAAATGCGAAATAGTAAAATATGTGACAGAACTATATAATATATGTGACCTATGCACCAGTGGCATCCAATGCATGTCAAGCATCCCTCCTTATATGAGCTACCTTTGTATGAAGTTTGCTTACAATAGCTCACTCTTACTTATATTATAAAGACTAAACAAAAAGCGATGTGACAACGCAACGAAGTATCTCCATTACTGTATAGGCCTAGTGGCATTTTGATGCAGTTATTAGAAAAGTTTTCAGCTGGGTACAACTTGAATTTTTTGATTGAATGAAGTCTGAGGTTAAAATAAGAACTGATCAACTGAAAAAAGGTCAGTATCTTGCTATTAAAGAATCTATAAAAAGTCAGTTTGTTTTTATTTTTAAATGAAACAACAACAGGTTCAGAATCTGTCCTTCAGAAAATCGGTTAAGAAGTTATGTAAAATGAAGAAATGTCAGATTTCACAAATGATAATTAAATAATACATATGTCTAAAGAAATTGATAATGATGCGATTAAACAACTGATAAGGAGGAGGGTACAGTAACCTCAGAAACACATGGTCGAATATATTCTGATACCGAGGAGAAAGAGTGTATCTATAGATTATAGTAAATCGAAACACTGTCTCGTCTTAATTTAATCACATTTTCCTTATATCGCAAGTCATAAAGGCATTGGTATTACAGATGAATGCTGCCTGTAGCATGTGCTTGTTTGAATGACTTAAACATTCTGTTGTTACTGATCAAAACCAACAAATTTTAAAATTGTAAAAACAATTTTGCACTTTTAACAGATGCATGAAATAAAATGTGACAATACAGAAATGGAACAAAGTAGACGGTAAATTGATTTGTCGAATCTTTTACTACCTATTAATGTCTTTATGTTCATGTAATGCATGAAATAGCAATTAAATTCCTTGTCAGTTTTTTAGTTTTGTAAAAACTTATCACAGAAAATGTGGGTAATAGTTTCTGAATACTGCACTTCTCAAAACCATAAGATGTTACGCAATGAGAAGCCATCAAAATTATCGAATACAAGGGTCCAAGATATTGTTAAAAGTCCAGGTAAGGTAAACATTATATTACAGTCGTAGTTATCATTTATTTTTCATAAATGTCAAGCAGTAACAATGCAAGTAGAGGACAGAAAGGGGATTACTATGGATCAGATGCTCCTGATATAGTGCACCAGGTTTAAGCTCATACAGCACAAGGACAGCTGTGTGAGTTGAAGCAAGTCTCTTATATGCTGATCTGGGAATAGAGTCCTGAACAAACTGAGGAGCTGGTGCATGGCAAGTAACAGCTGGCAGCTCATTTACGCCATCAGTTTGGATCAAAGGACCTGAGACTATGCTGGTCTCATTCAAGACCAAAGGTGACTAGTCAAAATGATGGATATCGGAAACAAAAGACAAACAAGAGGGCCATGTAAGCAGGAGAGGATAACTCTGTGAAAATATTTCTTGATTTGTACTTGGAAATTCCTAGTTAATGTCTTGTATGCCCTGAACTGTTTAAGTTTTGTTTTATTGGCAAGTACTAAAAATGTCGAGCCCGCTGTCCTACTGACAGCTCTTGTTGTTAAATACGATACACAGCCCTTTAATGTACATAATATGTACACCAGAGTATGCTAGTGTAGCTATTGGCCTACTAAGGTGAAAATTTAAAATTGGCTAAATAAAAGAACTACCATATAGTGTCACTGTGAAAAAAAATTACAGGAAATTTAATGTTTGCAGTCTGTGTGAAAACTCTCTTAATACTATGCAACATTTGGTCAGAGAAGCTTGAAACTGTCTGATTTAATCTCATCTTGTTTCTGACCAAAAGAACAGATTAGTGTTTGAATCACAATTTATTCACGAAATAAACACTGATAAATGCAGTAGGCTGTCGAGAAGTAAACCCTCAACAAATGTAAGATTAAACTAGAACTGTCACAAGAGTGACGAATTATACCCCCACAATACAGCTTTGCCACATAGGTATGGCAATAGAGTTGAGTTATTATACAAAAAGAAGACGCGGCAATGCCACCAAAGCAGGTTTAAACGGCGCCTGCAGAAATTGTAGAATTAAAAAAACAGTCATCTTGACTCCCCCCTATTTTAGTAACAGTGACCTTGACCCTAGTGACCTTGAACCCCACATTTTTTTTTTGCTTAAAACAATCTAAAAACTAAAAATAAATAAAAATCTATTTTAAGTAACAGTGACCTTGACCAAAAATTTGTTTTTGCTTAGAAGACTCTAAAAAATAAAAATAAATAAAAATCTATTTTTAGTAACACTGACCTTGACCTTGACCCTAGTGACTTTGACCCCCGAACATTTTTTTTGCTTAAAACAATCTAAAAACTAAAATTAAATAACAATCTATTTTTAGTAACAGTGACATTGACCTTGACCCTAGTGACCTTGACCCCTCAATTTTTTTTTTGCTCAAAACAATCGAAAAACTAAAAATAAATAAAAATCTATTTTTTGTGACAGTGACCTTGACCCTAGTGACCTTGTCCCTTGTGACCCAAAGCTTCCTCTCCACACAAGCTACCTACACACCAAGTTTCATTACAATTGGTCACAAGTAGCTCAAGTTACTGAGCGGAAACCATTTTTCTATTTTCAGTAACAGTGCCCTTGACTTTGAACCTAGTGACCCCAAATGCAATCCCAAGCTTCCTCTTTACACAAGCTACCTACACACTGAGTTTGATTGCAATTAGTCATTCTTAACTTGAGTTATTGAGCGGAAACCATTTTCTATTTTTAGTAACAGTGACCTTGACCCTAGTGACCCCAAATGCAATTTCAATCGGCGTCTCCAAGCAAGCTACCTACACACCAAGTTTCATTGTTATTGGTCACTCCTAACTTGAGTTATTGAACGGAAACCATTTTTCTATTTTTAGTAACAGTGACCTTGAGCTTGACCCTAGTGACACCAAATGCAATCCCAAGCAGCGTCTCCACGCAAGCTACGTGTGTACCAAAAATTATTCAAAAGGGTACAGTCGTTCATGAGTTATCATCCGGAAACCATGAAAACCAACAGACCGACAAACAAACAAACAAACAAACGAACAAGCTCACTCCTATATACCCCCCCAAACTTCGTTTTGTGGGGGTATAATAATTTTCCAGTTTACATGAAAATTAATGACTATATCTATATGATTTAAAGCTAACATTTCAAGGTTACATGAACTAACTTTAAAGTGGCAGCTTTTATTTAAATTTTAATGTAAATGTCGAAATAAATGATGTAGTATCAGTAGTGTCAGTGCCTGTAGCCATCGTAATTTATGCATTTCAGGAAGAAAAAAGAGAGGCCGTAAGACTGCAGTAGCAACAACATTGATATTTGTGTTCTTGGACAAAAAAGATTATGTAAATGTTCCAACAATAAGCAAAAGGGAGTTTCTTACAAGAAATGGACTGAGTATACTCTATTTATAATTATAACAAAAGTTGTATACTCTTTTTATAGATGATAAACTAAAATGCCTTTTTAGCTCACCAGGCACAAAATTTACCCCTTCTGGGGTTCTCTTGATTTTACATAGGCTTTAATAGGAAAAACTTTAAAAATCTTCTCTGAAACCACAAGGCCTAGAGCTTAGACATTTGGCATATATCATTGCCTAGTTGACATATTTAAAGAAAGTTCAATTCTAACGCAGATGCCAAATATCTTATCCATATGTCTTTTGGTTTCAGAGAAGAAGTTTTTCCTATATATTGTGGGTCATAATTTGAACAATCTTGGTAGAGGTCCACTAAGCAATGCCACATGCTAATATATAAGCTCTAGGCCATATGGTTTCAGACAAGAAGTTTTTTAAAGTTTTTCCTATTTGTTGCCATAGCAACCAGAGTTCTGGATGGAATAAAATTCTTTGAACAACTTTGATAGAGCTTCATGCAAGGAACATCCCTGCAAAGTTTCATCAATATTGGCCCAGTGGTTTCAGAGGAGATGTCGTTTGAAGGAAATGGTAGAAGGAGGGACGCCGGACGAAATGCGATCCTAATAGGGGAATGTTCTATGGGGGGAGAGCAATGGATCAAGAGCAGAGCCGGAGCAACGCGCTTAGCATGGCTGACAGTCAAGGCCAAGGAAAGGACATCGCAACAGACAAATTTCTAGAGAACGAGCAACTAGGAGACCTCAACACAGTCGACAGGATCAGTCAAGAAGACGCGACCTTAGCCATTACCCGAGCTCCAGATAAAAGGGTCATGATGGCCCTATATTGCTCACTTGATAACCATTACCCTTCATGCCAAGGTCCAAAACACCAGACAAATATTTTGTTGTATAATGTTATATGATTCCACTTGTTTATAGATATAAATGCACTGTATTGTTTCACGCCACGCCAGTTGTAGTAAAGCACTTTCTCTGAGCAGACACACAATGTGTAACTTTGATATTTGTATATACATGTATGTAAATAAATATTTCTTAAACCCCTGTACACTCCAAATGACAAAGTATTGAAACCAAAGTAGACATCTTAACATCAAATGTCTGTTTTCCAACAACAGGGTTTACAAATAGGATTGACTCTATGTTCAAAAGGAAATAATGGCAAACGCAAATGAAACAAAACAAGTCTTTGGTGACTTTAAATTGCTCATTTATGCAAGTTGGGTTTAATGTGGTCAACACTGCGATTTGTCTCGCGCACTACTGTATAGCAGTATTTGATAGTACTTTGTAGTACTATAGAACTCAATATAGAATAATTACTTTATTTCGAGGTGATGTAGCTCCAGACAGATGACACAATTCTTTGAGTCAACAGTACTCCTTCTATTTTTGTAATATGGCATTTTATAAGAATGAGTGTCCTGTGAAATCTAGGTATTGCAAGATTATTGGTCATCTGGGTTCAAAAACTATGTCACCTAGAAAAATCTTCATATTTTGCAATTGGATCTTCGTGACACTTTATCTGAATGAGTTGAGTATGGGTCATGTCAGGTCAAAACTAGGCCAGGTCAAATGCTAGAAAAATCTTGTGTAACAGAGACGGCAGTTTTCATTGGATCTTCATGAAAATTGGTGAGAATGTTGCTTTGATGAAGTCTAAATCGAGTTCGAATATGGGCTATCATGGTCAAAAACTACCTCAACCAGTAAAATCTTTGTGTATTACAGGCTGCATATTTCATTGGATCTTCATGATACTTTGTTGGAATGATTTTTGATGAAGTCTCAGCCAAGTTTGAATATGGGTCATCTCGGGTCAAAATTAGATCACCATATCAAATCTTAGAAAAAATGTGAGTGTGCACTACAGTCTGCACTATATCTTCATGGAACTTGGTCAGAATGACTGTCTTGATCAATTCTATACTGAGTTCATCAAAAACCAGGTCTTGGAAAAACCATGTACTAGAGAGACCCGAAACATGGACCATGCACAACTACACATTGTACTTACCACTTCTGTGAAGTGTCATTAAATTCTGACCAGGGGTATTGGAGATTTAGTGTCCACAAGATTCCATCTACAGATGGACAGACAAGCTGAATCCAGTATACCTCCCTTACACTTTGTGTTCCAGGGTATAACAAGAGGGCTATGATGGTCTTATATTGCTCACCTGAGTACCATTGCTCCAAAAATAAAGTCATGACCCAGGTCAGCTGAGGACAAAATGTACACAAATTCCAAACTTTACTGTCACAGCTACAAAAACAAGTTGTTTTTATTATCTGATCTGGTGACCTTGTTTTTGTCCTCACATAGCCCAGTTTCTATCCCACTCTAGATTTCACCAAGGCAAACTTTCTGACTAAGTTCTATGATAATTGTGTACAAAATGCAGTCTCTATTGAATGCACAGGGTTTTTCTATGGTGTGACCCGGTGAACTAGTTTTCAATCCCATGTGACTCCTTTAAGGTCCCAAACTAGAGTGCATCAAAACTAACATTCTGTTTCATGATGATTCCATGAAAACTGCAGTTTCTATTGCTTGCACAACCTTATAATTGTTGACGGCGCAAGAAAGACAGCGTGATCACAATAGCTCTCACCATGAGAACTTTGAGCTAAAAATGCATAAAAACTAGTTTTCTTGTGTCACTTCTCATATATTTTCAATAACAGTGGCCCCTGTTTGAAGAGAATTTGGACTATTTGCTGAAAGGGGTCGATGCAAGGATGATGCAAGCCAAGCGTGATGTTATGTTTTACTTTGGTCTTAATAAGACATATAAACAAGAGCTGTCACATGACAGCACGCTCGACTATTCGAAAGCTTGTTGGTAAAATGGGGTTTTTGTCTAAGAACAGGAGTATTGTGTAATTGTCTATAAGAATTAAGGTCAAAGATATGAAACTTGTTCAAAGACCTTTGTAAATGTACATTGCATTCAAGGCCTTACTCTGGATTCTGCAAGCCAACTGGAGGGAGGATGGGGGGGATAATTTCAAAGAAATACAAGACCTTGTATATTTGATCATGAATAATTTTGTAACTTTTCAAAATTGATATGTATAGAATTAAAAAAGCTGACTGCTTCATGCTGCATAATTATTCTATGACATTTCAAAAGAAAGCCATTTTGAGTATTTCCATTTTAGTCTGGAAAAACTGTGACAAAATTCTAAGTTAAAAAGGGCATAAATATGTCAAAAATCAAAAACATTGGTGAAGATGTTGACAGTAAATACGTTCGATAGTATTCTATCTTTAACAAAACATTCAAAGTTAAAAAGGGACACAAATCTATCAAAAATCAAAACAGAGTTATGGGGATTGTTTCCTCAGGTGTAGATGTTGATGGTAAACATATATTTTGAGTTTCAGGTCAATACCTTATATAGTATTCAAGATATTTGAATTTACAAAAAAAAAATACCAAAACTTCTAAGTTAAAAAGGGGCATAAATCTGTCAAAAATCAAAACAGAGTTATGGGAATTGTTTCCTCAGGTGTATAATGTTGATGGTAGACACATACTTTGAGTTTCAAGTCAATACCTTATATAGTATTCAAGATATTTGAATTTACAAAAAAAAAATACCAAAACTTCTAAGTTAAAAAGGGGCATAAATCTGTCAAAAATCAAAACAGAGTTATGGGAATTGTTTCCTCAGGTGTATATGTTGATGGTAGACACATACTTTGAGTTTCAAGTCAATACCTTATATAGTATTCAAGATATTTGAATTAAAAAAAAAACTTTAACCAAAAATTCTAAGTTAAAAAGGGGCATCAATCTGTCAAAAATCAAAACAGAGTTATGGGGATTGTTTCCTCAGGTGTAGATGTTGATGGTAGACACATACTTTGAGTTTCAAGTCAATACCTTTGATAGTATTCAAGATATTTGAATTTATAAAAAACTTTAACCAAAAATTCTAATTTAAAGAGGGGCATAAATCTGTCAAAAATCAAAACAGAGTTATGGGGATTGTTTCCTCAGGTGAAGATGTTGATGGTAGACACATACTTTGAGTTTCAAGTCAATACCTTTGATAGTATTCAAGATATTTGAATTTATAAAAAACTTTAACCAAAATTTCTAAGTTAAAAAGGGGCATAAATCTGTCAAAAATCAAAACAGAGTTATGGGGATTGTTTCCTCAGGTGAAGATGTTGATGGTAAACATATAGTTTGAGTTTCAAGTCAATACCTTTGATAGTATTCAAGATATTTGACTTTATGAAAAACTTTAACCAACGCAGACGCCGACGCTGGGGCGAGTGCAATAGTCTCCTTATTCTTCGCATAGTCGAGCTAAAAATCATATTATTTCCAGACCCTAAGAGCAAGGACTTGAACAATATCCTGATTCTTACAATGGTTCAATGCCAGAATGCAAAACAGCAAGTTAAGAGACATTTCACCAGTTTGTTTTGGTTAAGCTGTTTCTTTTAAAATAATTTTCTATTTTAAACAAGAGTGCCAAGCTGTCACAAAATACGCCCGTCAAAGAGGCATAACTCAGTTTCTGGTAATTCATTTGTTTTTTAAAACCTGCTAGAACTATAGAGCAGACAAGACTAATTGACCTGTTTGAACTTAAGAGCTGAGAAGGCTAATTTCATAATTTTTCTATAATACAAGGGCCATTTGGACGATTTGGCTGGTTATCGAACTTGGCCTAGATATTAAGCCCTCAAATATTTTCATGAAGTTTAGTGAAGATCGGATGAAAAGTGTTTGACTTAGAGAGCGGACAAAGCTAATTTGGACAATTTTGCGTAATTCAAGGGCCATAATCCAAAAGTGCACAAGGCATTTAGGCTGGTAATCGAACTTGGCCAAGACATTATGTTGACATACATTTTGAATGAGTTTGGTGAAGATCCAATGAAAACTGTTCGACTTAAGAGAGCGGCCAAAGTGAATTTGGTCAATTTTGCATAAATCAAGGGCCATAATCCAAAAGTGCTTGGGTCGATTTGGCTAGTTATCAAACTTGGCCGAGACATTATGCCAACAAACATTTTGACAAAGTTAGGTGAAGATCCGATGAAAACTGTTTTACTTAGAGAGTGGACAAAGTGCGGACACCGCCCGCCCGCCACGAGTATTCCCACCGTACGTCCCTTTAGGCTAATAAAAATGCCTGGGTACAGTTAACCACAACCGTTTTCAATTTTTCTACAAATTGGTCAATGCACGGCTACAGAGCAAGTAAGGTGTCAATTCTGCCACTGGTATTCTCAGTATCAAAGGAGAGCGAACAACAACTGTTTCTCTTTTCTAAGAAAGATCAACTCAAGGATACTAAAGAGCAAGGTTGGTAAAAATATGATATACAGATCCAGAAAAAATTGACAATGGAAGCTGGACCATATATGCTGGAAAACACACCATAAAGAGCCTTTGGCTCGTCTGAGCTAATACAAAACTGAATGCTACACTTATCTAGCTACTGCTTAAAATTATGTGACATAATTGTAAGCGACCATTACACTGCCTTGTACAAAGGAGAGAGAACAACACTTATCAAATCTTTGGATAAACCTTTGCTAACATAACTTTGCACAGTTGGAGAAAATATGATAATGATGACATCACCAGAAACATGAAACTGTGCTCAACGGTTTGAACTAATGTTTGCCCGAGTTTCATTCTAAAATGGTTTTCATAAACACCACTTAAGCATGTACTCCGCTAAGCATTATTTATAACAACAAACATGGCAGAAATGGCTACGACTGCCAATTCTACTACTTCTGCAGAACTCTCAAAGGAGCTAAACCGTAGAGTCCAGGTCAAGAAAATTTGTTAATACAAAGGAATGCTGTCCAACAAACAACATCTCTTCGAAGAGCTGAAAGTGCCAACATCCAAGTCTATCAGTCAATACATAAACTGCTATCTCAGATAAAAACAGGATACCCGAAAGGGCCAGTATTGCTCTACTGTTCTGACTGGACTGTTCTGAGTAAGTTTTGTGAAAATCTTTGGCAATGTTATCAAGAAAAAGCTAACAGAGGTCACTGTGACCTTGAACTTGGTCTACTGATCCTAAAACAGTACGTAAGATCAATCATCCTATGAAAATTGACGACTGTGTGTCAAACAGATCTGAATATGTTGAGTTGAAATGATATTCAAAGTTCCGGTCACTGTGACCTTTGACCCCAAAACCAATAGGGATCATCAACTCAGTAAGAAAAATCATCAAATGAAGTTTGAAGACTGTCTGAAGATATTGAGCTGAAAAGTTTAATCAAAATTGTGACCTGTAGAGCGCCATCAAGGAAAATCTAATGGAGATCACTGTGACCTTGACCTTTGACCTACTGACCCAAAAAACTATTGGGATCATCTACATATTACTGGGAACCTTCTGAGCAAGTTTGATGAAAGTTGAATGAAAATTGTGACCTGAAGTATTCTCAAGGAAACACTATGGGAGGTCACTGTGACCTTTGACCCACTGACCCCAAAAACAATAGGGATCATCTATCAGTTGCAGGGATTCTTACCTGCAAGTTTTGTGTAAGTCAAATGAAAATTATGACCTGTAAAGTGTTTTTAAACAAATATTTAGGAACAGACAGATGGACAGACAAACCACCATACCAGAAGCTCTTGAGCTAAAAACGTAAATATGCCATGTATATATATACTGTGTTGGGTTTTATTTTGTTACTTTAATAAAGTTTTTATTTATAAAGCTCTGGTTGAAAACCACTAAATGCTTAATGTTGATGCAGATCTATCTACAGAACAAATTAATAAATATTAATTAAAATGTGACTGTGACCTATGTTTTTTTTACACCATGCTACCTGAAGTTTGTAAAGAGAAGTCAGGAAAATCACAGCAATGGACAGGAACTAACATTTTGTGGGAATGTTTAATAAAAACCTTTACACTACTAAACAAGAGCAAGCAACGCTGTATAAATACTTATTTATCTTATTATTTTCAAAAATATTAAAATGATTGTTATTGTTATCACTTGGAAATGTCAGGAGACATGTACTTCAATAGAATGAGGAATGTTATCATCAGATAAAAACAACACATTTGAAATACCTTTGCACTTTTTTGCACCACGTGTGCTTGTCCCATTGAATAAATTTCTGGGTACAGACAACGACAACTAAACTGAATAACAACTTAAAAACAAGAGGGCCAAGATGGCCCTTTATCGCTCATCTGGCTACCATTGGCTATAACAGAAGATCATCAATAGCAGAAAGGGTCAATTTTGGCCTTGGCTCATGCTTTCCTCCATGTTAGTCTATGTAAAATCAAGAGACCCCCGGGCAGGGTCAATTTTGACGTAGGGGTCATGATAAATATCTAAGCTCTAGGCCTTG
Source organism: Saxidomus purpurata (assembly GCA_022818135.1). Classification (NCBI taxonomy): domain Eukaryota; kingdom Metazoa; phylum Mollusca; class Bivalvia; order Venerida; family Veneridae; genus Saxidomus; species Saxidomus purpurata. The sequence goes on along the minus strand of JAFMSR010000011.1, from coordinate 25,848,968 downwards.
TGGTTTCAGAGATTTTTTCTACAGTTTTCCTACATTAAGCCTATTTAAAAACAAGTAACCCCCGTGCAGGGTCAATTTTGACACAGGGGTCATAATTTGAACAATCTTGGTAGAGGTCCAATAGGCAGTGCAACTTGGTAAATATCTAAGCTCTAAGCCTTGTGGTTTCAAAGAAGAAGATTTTTTAAGTTTTTCCTATATAAGCCCATGGAAAAACAAGTGAACCTCCGGGAAGAGTCAATTTTGAACCAGGGGTCGTAATTTAAACAATCTTGGTAGAGGTCCACTAGGCAATGCCACATGCCAAATATCTAAGCTCTAGGCCTTCCTAATCTTGAGAATAGGCCTTCCTTTTCTTGAGAAGAAGATTTTTAAAGTTTTTCCCTGCTGTTGCCATAGCAACCAGAGTTTTGCATGGAATGGATTTGAACAACTATGAAAGGGCTTCAAGCAAGGAACAACCCTGCCAAGTTATTTCATCAATGGCCTATTTGTTTTGAGATGTCGTTTAAAGAAATGTTAACGGATTTATACCGTAAGACGGACACCGGATTGAATTCGATCCCAATGGCTCACTCTAGCACTTTGTGCCAGGTGAGCTAACAAAAATAATGTAATTTTAGTTTGAAAGTCTCATTTTGAAATTATTAATTTTTGTTTTTCAACAACAGCTTCTAGTTCAACTTTTATTTACATCACAATTTCAACAACAAAGAATATAAAACCTAGCTTTCAAACATTCAACATGCCCTGATCAATAAAATCCAATGCATTGGTGTGTGATATTTCTTATTTAATGTGATTGGAAACAACGAAAGTTTTAGTGAAATATTATCATATTGAGGTGCAGGTGCTTGGTCAGAACCATTTGGCAGCTATGCAACACTGAAGAGGATAAAAAGTACAAAGCAGCAAAACCAGAAGCCTAACAAAGGCGACTATTACTGGAAAAAAACACCCAAACATTTCTAGATCCATAGATGTAATATTTTGAGAACAGTCAGGCCATGAGCTCAGGTGGCAACTTTTTGACCATACTGCACAACTACTAGAAAACCTTGTGCAAGACAAGAGCATACAATCCATAGATGAACAACTAGAAAAGCAGTCCATTTTCCATTTTTATTGGGCATAGCAAAAAAAACAGGTATTCTGCCCTTTTAAGTAAATAGCAGCATAGTAGTACCTGAATCATTAGGATAAGTAAAACTGCATTAAAATAACCAAAATAAGTTTGGTCTACCTTTGTCAGTCATTTTGTGATTTTTTTTTCAACCATTGTCATGTCTGTCGGCCTTTGGTCATATCAGAGTTTTGTTGCCCTCCCTATGCGTTTGTGATAGATCAATATTCCCTTTAAGAAATATATTGTATTTATTCACAATCTTTGTCAGCATTGCATTGCAACGAAGTGATGTAAAACATGTTTGGAATATTTGTTTATTTACGTATAAGGGGAATACTCGGTCAACTTCGAATGTATTTAAGGACAGATCTCTGCTTTGCAGCCTTTCTGCACTCTCACGCCATCAAGACAATTTCTAAATATCTTCATAGCATCATCATATAATATCCACTGTAATTGTTTGGCTGATCGTCATGCTAATCCTCTACCTGCATTGTTACAATCCTCTATGATGCCGGGAAGAGGGAGAGGACAGAAATAGGAAGCTAAAGCGTCAAATTCTAGCTTGAAACAGAGGAGATTGGATACTGGCAGGACTACCAAGGAAGATGGGGAAATTAAGACATAAATGTATATGAACATCAACTCACTAGACTCTAACTGGTGAAGACACACAAATTTGGCTCTGGCTTGGTCTTTAATAAAACTTAAATACATTTGGGATTTATACATACAGTCTAACCTGCCCTAACGGTCACCTTGATTCGGCGGTCACCTCCAGTAAACGGTCACTCTGGGACGCCCCCGACGAAAATCCTTCTATATTACAACTTGATTAAACGGTCACCTGTCGTCTGCGGCCAGCGGCCAGTCTTAGTGCCTCCTGACCGCTTAAAGACCACTAAAATTGGACTGATTTAAACGGCCATGTGTCATCCGAATCAAGTGTGAAATTTTCAAAACAAATTGACGGAAATCGCAAAATACACTCCCGAGGGTAGCGGCCAGTCTTAGTGACTCCCGATCGCTAAAAGACCGCTAAAATCGGATCTATTTAAACGGCCCCGTGTCATCGGAATCAAGTGTGAAATTTTCAAAACAATTGACGGAAATTGCGAAATACACACCGATGGCAGCGGGCAGTCTTAGTGCCTCACGATTGGTAAATGACCGCTAAAATCGGACGAATTTAAACCGCTACGTGTCATCCGAATAATGTGTGAACTTTTCAAAACAATTGACGGAAATCGCGAAATACAACCCCGAGGTCAAACTCTTTAACGGCCAAACTGATTGACCATATATCGCAATTTTCACAAAACGGGCTTCGAATCAAAGCCTATTGGTGCCGATAGATGTTAAAAGGTTTGTTGTTGATGAATCAAAATCGAAGAAACATTATTTAAAATCCGCCTAAATAGCTACCAATTATCGATAATTAGCAGTACAAACTTACTTTGAATTTATTGATCAATTGATCTGACAGGATTTTTTAATTGTATTGTCATTTCTGCACCTTAGAAATACACAATAAAAGTGTCAGCTAATCTGACTGTCACCATGGTAATATAGGTATAAAATTATCACAAGTTACGCGCATACAACGATTCGTTTTACTGGATACCCGATACGGGCGATTTGCTATAGCCTGGTGCATGTCGTCTGCTCGAACATAATATATTGGCAAACAAATTAATTTTTCCAAATTTGATTAAATGTTACTGTTTTATTTATGAAATAAAACAAATAAAACGGCAGTAACTTATTTCCTCGTGCATACGATTTTCTTATACTGTTTAGTGAGTTCATGAATAGAAAGGGTGGGTGGGGTATTTGTAAAGACTATCAAAAGTCAATGTTAAATTATGATCCTTTGTTAAGTGGTCACCTTGCTTAAACGGTCAATTTGGCTGTTTCCCTTGACTGACCGCTTAGGTCAGGTTAGACTGTATAATGTTCATGCTCATAAGCAGGTAATATTCTACTTTATGAATAAGAACATACTTTTTTTAATTTCTGAAGTGATCTTGATGGTTTCTCAGCTGCAGATTTAATCTTTGACTTTGATGATGTTGAGAATGCAAAACTGTCAATTGAAAAACTAAGTACCGACAGAAAAAGAGGAAAACAGCTAATAATCCGCATAAAAAGTAGCAGTTAATTTAAGTTTACTCCCTGAAGGAGAGAGGTTGCTTACCCAGCTGAAAATTTTCATTAAAGTAAAACCTTCAATTATCAATGCCTTATAAATAAACATTTATTTGCCACAGCTTAAGATTTTTTATATATAATTCTGATCTTACATAATCCAGTTTTGTTTCACCAAAGTCTTTACTGAAACAGAACTATAATTCAGATATTAATACTGTAATTTATGAGTAGCATTGTCACTGAAATGATGAAACAAAATGGTATTTCATACATTTACTTTACACAGGGTCACTATACATGTTTTATACATCAGTAGGTAACATGCAAATTTGACAGAGACTTTGATAGATGTTTATTTGCAACATTCACCTAGAATTTTAATATGTCAGTTTCTAGAAAAGGTTGTAGTATGTTTTAAAAAGAATGTAAATTCTGACTGACACTGAAATTACTATTGTCAATTTGACAAGTAAACTGGCTTTGTAAACTTTGGTTGGTATATAACATATTTAACAAACATATTTTTATCATTTCAAAGTGTCTTTGCCAATATAGCCGATGCCATACTGTTAAAAGAAAAGCAGACACAATCTAGACTTGTGATACCCCCACTTTCCACCTGTGTCACAAAACTAAAGCAGATTTCCATAATTTTTCTTTTACTGGACAATAGTGCAGCTTGATGTAATGTACATACAAATTTGTGCCTTTGATTGAGCAGGACCTACTGCAAAATAGCCACATGGAACACCACCATTTTGACTAAGTCAAGAGCCATAACCCAGCTGTTACTGCCTTGATAAACAAGAGCTGTCACATGACAGCACGCTCAACTATTCGAAAGGTTGTTGGTAAAATGTTTTTTTTTGTCTAAGAACAGGAGTATTGTGTAATTGTCTATAAGAATTAAGGTCAAAGATATGAAACTTGTTCAAAGACCTTTGTAAATGTACATTACATTCAAAGCCTTACTCTGGATTATGTAAGCCAACTGGAGGGAGGATGGGGGGGGGGATAATTTCAAAGAAATACATAACCTTGTAAATTTGATCATGAATAACTTTGTAACTTTTCAAAATTGATATGTATTGAATTCAAAAAGCGTGACCACTGCATGCTGCATAATTATTCATGATATTTCAAAAGAGAGTATTTCGATGTTAGTCTGGTAAAAACTGACAAAATTCTACATTAAAAGGGGCATAAATATGTCAAAAATCAAAAACATTGGTGAAGATGTTGACAGTAAACATACATTTTAAGTTTTTAGTCCATAAAAAATCAAAGCTAAAAAGGGGCATAAATATGTCAAAAATAAAAACAGAGTTATGGGGATTGTTTGCTCAGATGATGATGTTGATGGTAGACACATACTTTGAGTTTTAAGTCAATACCTTTGATAGTATTCAAGATATTTAAATTTATAAAAATCTTTAACAAAAAATTCTAAGTTAAAAAGGGGCATAAATCTGTCAAAAATCAAAACAGAGTTATGCGGATTGTTTCCTCAGGTGCAGATGTTGATGGTAAAGATATATTTTGAGTTTCAAGTCAATACCTTTGATAATATACAAGATATTTGAATTTATAAAAAACTTAACAAAAATTCTAAGATAAAAAGGGGCATAAATCTGTCAAAAATTAAAACAGAGTTATGGGGATTGTTTCCTCATGTGTAGATGTTGATGGTTAAGATATATTTTGAGTTTCAAGTCAAAACCTTTGATAATATACAAGATATTTGAATTTATAAAAAACTTCAACCAAAAATTCTACGTTAAAAAGGGGCATAAATCTGTCAAAAATCAAAACAGAGTTATTGGTATTGTTTGCTCAGGTGTAGATGTTGATGGTAAACATATAGTTTGAGTTTCAAGTCAATACCTTTGATAGTATTCAAGATATTTGACTTTATTAAAAACTTTAACCAACGCAGACGCCGACGCCGGGCGGGCGAGTGCAATAGCCTCCTTATTCTTCGAATATATAGTCGAGCTAAAAACCAAAAGATGTGCACATCTTCGCATCTCGAATATTTGTCTAAAATCTGGTGACTATGTATATTAGTTTAGGAGCAGTGTGTGACAAAACATGCCAAATAGAATGCCTTAATTTTGACTAAGTCAACCATAACTCTGGTGTTACTGGCCCAATATAAAAACAAAACTTCTCAACTCACTAAACATTTGTCTAAAATTCACTGACTCTAGGTCAATTATTAAAGGAGCAATACATGCCACAAGATTACGGGATGTACATACAGACGGATATATAAATATAAAATATAATTTAAATGAAATAAAATTTAAAATATCAAATTTCTACCAATGACGAATGTTCCATTCTGTTTTAAAAGCTGATAAATTGGATATTTAATCCTATAGGATTCACCACCTCCTAACAAATGTCTCAGTTCATTAGCTCTTACATGACAAGACATAATGGAAGGAAGCACTCGGATTTCTTATTTGAATACCATATTCCTTGTGTGCACCCTTTCTTGCTGGACACAGCTGGTTCTTTCCAACCATAAGACTGACATTTTGAGCTATGAGACTAGACTGTGTTTTGAATGTTCAATCTTACAGGTATCACAGATACAATGCTCTCACTGTGCTCTAGTTTTCAGTGATGGATTGGTTCAAAGTTCACACTTCTGGACGGGTCAGTTGGAAAGAACACCTGAGCTTGCGTCATAATTCTCTTCAATCCCTGAAAGTAATTTTCATTTGTATTGCTTGAGCTCACCAAACTGTTAAATGATCATATATTTGTGTTTGGTCCAAAAGTGATTTTATCTGTTTGACAATATTTTACTTGAACAGAACAGTAAATTCATCAAAGTAATAGTTTTAAGTATAAAATGATCTGACACAAAAAGTTTGATGAAAACTTTGAGACATAAACAACAGACTAGTGACTATATCCTTACGAAAACGGCAGGTCTGCATTCATAGATTTGTTAAAGTCTTGTTTATTAGTTCGCAAGTCTTTTAAGTTTTGACTCGAAAGGTTTTGTTCAGTTTTCTTATGTCCATGGATTTACCTGTATGTATTTTCTCTGAGTCTCATCATTGAGTACATGTGCCACATATCTTGAGGAAATCTTCTCACGTCCTGTACGAGCATGTATACCAACCATAGTGACACCAATTGGCCAAGGAGCATTTCCAATTGCCATCTCTAAATAAGCATCATTTGCCTAAAATAATATATTGTTTATTGAACACCATGGAATTTTCAAAACTTCTAAACTCTGAACACTTATTCTACTATAAGGCCTATCATACTGTACTGCTAAACTGAACCTGACAGTGCTATTGTTGGTAAGGAAGAATTCTTGCTGAATAAAATACTGGAAAACACATTGAGTATGTCATAAGATTGTATGTAATACTACATGCTTATCACAATGGCATTTATATGGAAAAGGTAGTACACTAGAAAATTGTTTTTGAGAAAAATGTAGGTCATCTCTGCTCAGTCTCCCTCCTAAAGTGACCTTGACCAGTGACCTTAAACATATTTCAAGTATTTATGTGTCTAATTATAGCCACATAAGAGAAAATTTTAGTCACATAAGAGCCAATTATCCTATGGAATTAATGGAATTTACAGTTATTCATTGTTTGCTATGGACAGTTTAGCCACATAAGTACCAATTTGTAAGAGCGGATAGACAGACAAGCTGAATTCAGTATAACACCCCTTACACTTTGTGTTTCGGGGGAAACAAAAACCAAAGAAGGCGGGGGCAAAGGGATCCATGAAACCAAGGCTAGTAATCATTGGAGGGGAGGGTTAAGAAAATCGGTAAGTTGAGACATTTCAAGTCCAAAAATATTAGACCCTACCTTTATGTAATCTCTGTCAAGCACGTGACCTAGAATCTGAACAAGACACTCTAGGATATCTTCCTGCATTTTCTGTAGAAAACAATTACAAATATTATTCATAAGATGTTCAGGTTTAAAATACTGATCTTGGCATAAGTACATATTAGATATAGCTAGGAGTTCCTTAAAGCTTATCAAGTTTTTTCTGCTATATTTTCCTCTTATCCTGCTTAGTTTGTCTTTCAACTTTTAACATGGGAGCTTAGACGTGACAATATATCCCCTGCATAGCAAGCAGTACACTCTATGATTACAGTGCATGTATGTTAGGGCCTATTGAAGTCTATACTGGTTGCCTCTGGCTGCAAAAGAAGTTCCAGAAAAAGTAAAACATAATTGACTAATGTACATTCTTCCATGGAAGAGGAGGTAAAAATGAACATACACTTGCTATTTAACTAAGAAAACTTAATCTTACTATAATCAGAATTTAAAGTAGGAACATGATCATCAATCTTTTTCAATATTATACTGACTAAACTGACCTTATTTTTGAGTTGTCTGAACATAGGTTTCATGTAGCTGACTGTCTGTTGGTGCATAGCAGCATTCATCTTCCCTTTCAAGCTTCTCTTCTCTGTGTCTGACTTTGTGTTGATATCAATGCCCCAAGTTGTCAGAACAAACTACGGAAACAGAGAAAATGTGCCAAGTTGTCAATGTAAAAAGGTTAACAGATACAGTTATGATGTTATAACATTAAATGCCCGGATGGAAGCACAAACACTAGTACTTTTATGTATGCAACAAACTGAAATTTATATACTGAATTATTATTCCTGTGGTCATGAATTTTATGACAGTTTTGTTTTCAATAGTTAACTTACTATTTACAATCACACCATAGGAATGTCTGCCAACATAAACTGAAATATTTTAGCACTATTAAACAAACTTTGTAAATAACATTTAAGTTTTTGGATTTTGTTGTTTGAGTTTTATGCCAAACATACTTCAGTCTTCTTTACAGGCAAGCAGTTTACCTAACCATCGTTACTGGGAAGAACTAGTGTTAGAACCATATCCTATGTAAGAAACTGCCAACTTCCTCACATAAAGAGACATCGTCGGTAGCAGAGCTCGAAACCATGAGCCTCAATCAATGAGAGGTTACAGAGACTTACCACTCAACCATGGAGGTGGATTACCACTCGTTATATTAACATTATCACTTGGCAAAGCAAGCTTTCTTCAGTACATTAAAAACAATTACTGAATTCCGCAGAATAGTCAATTCTGCCATTGTATTTAGAATAGTTACCTTCAGAAATCTTAATATAATTTCTTGATCCCTGTCACTATCTCCCAGTCCTAATTCATTTCTCCAAACCTGTAAGAGAGGGAAATACAGTAAAATCAGCTTGTATGGATATTCAGGGGACTTATATATTTATATCCTTACATCAGGATATCCGGAAAAAAACAGGCACCAACTCTGACCAGAAGTGACGTTACTGTAAGCAAAATTAAAGTATCAATTAAGGATAAAACCATTACAAATGTTTTCCTTTCAATAAAAGATGTAAGATATTAATAAAACATTGTTAAATGCAAGATATTTGGAAATCATACATGAATCGTAATGTACATGTAATAGTTGTAAAACATCTCAAGAATTCTTAATCACTTAAAGAAAGAAACAAGTAAAAACATATAGATAATTCATTTGAAGTCCCTATCTCTGTGTTGATGTACATTAGTACACATAAAACATATAGAAATTGTGATGAAATGTCGCTTAAACCAATACCTCTTGTTCTAATTATATGGAGATATTCACATGAAAAAGAACACAGTCATTTTGATTGCTTCATCTTCATAAATATGCCCGCAAATTAGAATGAATTGCAGATACTACAATAATACAATAATTGATTATTGATTATTTCGAGCATGAAATCTAACTTACATGACTGTGTGATCATGTAGTATAAAAAGAGTTGATCATTGACAGGTGGAAGTTTACTCAACAACAAAAGAACTTGTTCTGTCAAGGATAGGTGTGAAAACTTGCCCTAGTGAAGATATACTCCTCACATTGATGGGTAATGTATGATAAATACAGCTATTTTGAAGGCAGAACACTGAAGGAACTGTCACAAATACCTCAATGTCTGCCAGCGTGGTACCGTCATCTTTTACAGACACGGTATCTCGTTTTTTGGTCCCAGCTTCTGAATTATCAGTGGAGTTCATAATCTCTGCATAGTACTCCTGGTCTACTTTGTCCATGGCAGCTTTGAAATCATTTGACCCAGCACCTAAAGCCTAGAATAAAATTTCACAGTCAATATGAAATATATTTCTTCACCATGTTTAACCTAGTAAGAAATGTTCATGAGAAATTAGTTGACCATGCAATCTCAAAACAAAAGGCGCAATTTTTCAAAGACAATAGAAATATAATCAAAAGTCCTTACACTCGTAATTTAATTACTATGCATCCAAACTCATGTCTCACTGTATTTTATTCAACTGATTAAACACATTTATTATTTCTTAATTAATGTAGGCAAAAGAATAGAGAAAAGAAGAAACAATTAAACAGTGAACACAAACCTTGCTGAAGTCTGGCTCAGCAGACTCTAGCTTTTTCAGTCTTACAAAAGCATCATACTCGGATTCACCAAACAATAGAACAGGCTCAGCCAACTCTCGTAACCTCCTGATCACCTGTAATACATTATCATACGCACTTTAATACTTATTTGCTCACATTGCATGTATGGGCAAAGTCAAAATAATATACACACCTCTGTGTAAGGTGCATTATTTAACAAATTGGTCCATGCATATATGCTGCAGCCGTTACATTCAATACTGCTATATACTTAAACTCAATAAATGTTCAGGCATACAAATTTTCGTGTTTTGCAGAGGTCCAACAGATCTTAACATTATACTGATTTCGAAAAAAGAAATTTTCAGAAAATCATAGAACCAGTCTGGCTGAAAAGCTGTACGTTTCACTATCATACGACCATAAACATCCAACCAATCAAATGAGGGGATAAAGTTTTAATGGGTTATATACAGGGTGATCATTAATATATGATAGGATAAGAAATCACAGTAAATGTGTCAAATTTTGCACTAGCGGTCTCATTTTGGTATTGATTTGAAGAAAATTGAAGAAATTTTGTATTGAAAACTCAAAATTTTATCAAACAACGTCATGGTAACGCTGATAACGTCATCAATGACGTCATACTTTCCTTGGAATTCCAAAATGGCACTTACATTCTAGTTATAAATAATCAAACTTTACTATGAATTGGAGAAAATCCAACTTTGGTAAGAAGAAAATTACAAAAACTGTACACATCTCATATACTGAAGTACTGAAAAGACTAAATTCCACGATGAGATGGCATTGTGCAGTGAAAAAGGGACCATTTACGTGGTGTTTAGTGCTAACGGGACAATAGAGTCATATTTGTATTGTTGGTTTCGGAGAACTAGGGTGGCAATGTTTAACACCTGCTGTAAAAATTGGAAATGTGTTTTCATATAACTTTACACATACGACAAAATTTATGTACAATGTATATGTGCTAAAATAATACACATTGCCTAATTGAATATCTTCAAAGATAAAGATCTTATTAAATTTTGTTATCCTATCATATATTAATGATCACCCTGTACTAGTCAGTGAAATAAATCATAGTCATTCCTTTTCTGAAAAAGTTAATGAACTGAGGGACTGCAAAGAATTTTAGTAGCAGATAGTCCAAAAACTCTACCACAGAAAGAAGTGTACATGGTGTAGGGAATACTTATTTACTGCTTAAACATACCTCTTTTCTGTGAAGCATGACTTTCTCAGAATCTTCAGAACTTGATGGTCTATCTCCGCCCATCTAGAAAATGATAAAACAGTAATTACATGTAACAGTTAGAATCCTAGTAGTACACTTACCTAGAAGGGACAGTGTTATTTTACAACGAGGAGAACTAGTGTACACTAAAAAGACTTGTGAAAATCCATGCAACACCATGAATACAGTGGAAAAGCAGGGGAGCTTCTGGCCCACTTAATTGATTCTTCGCAATTTACTGAGAATTCTGGAATCCAAGATTCATCAGCAACAATGCAATAGTAAGGCAATGTTACAAATGTACTTTCATGATCACTGGACACTTGGCTCAATTCCTACAAACCCATTTTAAGCGTCTTGCCCAGGTATGTCTTACAAACTGAATACATTTCTATGTATTTTTAGTAGCTAAGTAGATATTTGTATGGACGTTTCACACAGGTTTAAAATCTTGTTGCATGCAACAATTTTGTCATAGAGCTAGGCATGAATATCATCAGATATTAATCATGTAATGAATTAATTATTTTAGCTACAGTGACTCGTCATCTAATCATAAACAGTTATGTTGAAGTATTCATAAGCACATCACATGAAATGTATCTATTTGAAACAGTAAAATATCTACATTATGTAATAATATAGATCTGCATGATTAAAATATTCATTAAGAATATAATATATTTCTAGACATCAAACTACAAAAGGCAGATAAAAACCAGAAATGCACATCGCGGTATGTGGGTATCTCTTAATTCTGTTTTGCATACCTCTGTTAATTCTGAATCGGTGATTTTATCTTGAACAAGCCTCTTGTGTTTTTTCCAGTATTCCTCTTCTTGCTTTGCAGCCAGGTCACCTCGTTTGAAGTACTTCTTGTTTGGAGCCTGAATTAAACAACATATACTTTAATAAACAAGAGGGCCCTATATCGCTCACCTGAATTTCTTTTATTTGACCATGTGACCAAATGTTTGACCCCTTACTGTATTACCGTACCAAGAAAGAATAAAGAAATTAGGTATCCCAAGTGTAGAATTCCATTTATATCTGCATGTATATATTTATAGTACATACATACATGTATAATATGGTACAGGTATCAAAATATTGTCAGGTCAGGATGAGGGGAGTATACGGGGCAGCTTGTTACAAAAGGGAACTAAAAATCAGATTACGGTTCATTTACCTGAATATTGCAAAAACAGTAAGTGATGTCAGCATGATCAAATTCAATTGAATAATTGATTGGAAAGCTTCCATAATCAGTCATGGGTGTAACTTGTTTAAGTTATTTTGAATAACTTCTACAAGTTATATTTATCTTTTACTCATCACTCACTAAAGTAACTTCTTTAAATTATTTTTCAGTCATAATAACTCATTCAAGTTATTTTCTTTCAAATAGTACAAAGATTTAACATCATTTTTCCACAAGAATATGAATTTTCTGGGGAGTTATACAATTTTTTCTATTTCTTTGATCATTGAACTTCAAGATATGAAACAAAATCTGTTACGCCACGACAAAACCTTCTGACGCAAGGGCTTTGAAGTAAGACATTCTTCAGGTCATCTCTAAGACAATTTTGGCAATAAATGATTAAATCCATTATGTCTACCGTATTTCCCCGCTTATAAGACGAGGAAATAAAGTCCCGATTTTAGCCTCAAAGTGGGGTCCTCGTCTTATAAGCGAGGCCTCGAGAATCAACCAAAAATAAAAATTAATCCTACCTACATATTGAATGATAAATAATATAAAAGAAATATGATAACAAGAGCTGTCAGTAGGACAGCGTGCTCGACTTTTTTAGTGCTTGCCAATAAAACAAAACTTTGACAGTTAAGGGCACACAAGACTTTAACTAGGAATTTCTAAGTACAAATCAAGAAAATTTTTCACAGAGTTATTTTCTTTTCTTATAGATAGGTCTTACGATGGTACATAAGTACTCCAACTTTCAAAGTAATATCTCAAATGGTTAAGTTAACAAGTGGACAAGAATGAAAATTTTAACTGAGTTTCTAAGTCAAAAAGGGCCATAATTCATATAAAATCCTTGACAGAATTACCTTCTCCTGCCCATGTTTGGGAATCATGATGGTAAACAAGTATTCCAACTTTCAAATTAATATCTCAAACAGTTCAGTCAAAAAGTGGACTGGTACGAAAAACTTAACCAAGATTCTAAGTCGATAAAAGGCCTTAATTTTTAAAACAAATCCCTGACAGAGTTACCTTCTCTTGCCTGCAGATGGGGGTAATGATGTGAAATAGCATTAAAAGTTTCAAAGCAATATCTCAAAGGGTTAAGGCAATAAGTGGATTTTACCCATATTCAATGTATTTTCTAAGTCAAAAAGGGGCATAATTCTGTCAAAAACCTTGACAGAGTTATGTCCTCTTGTCTGTTGATGGAGGTCGTGATGGTAAACAAGTATGGTTAGTTTCAAAGCAATACCTCCAATGGTTTTGAAATAAAGTGAGGTGGTACGAAAAACTTAACCAAGCTCAATACACTTTCTAAGTAAAAAAAGGGCCATAATTCTGTCAAAAACCTTGACAGAGTTATGTACTCTTGTCTGTAGATGGAGGTTATGATGGTAAACAAGTATGGTAAGTTTTAAAGCCATACCTCTAATACTTCTGAAATAAAGTGGGGTGGTACGAAAAACTTAACCAAGGTGTGACGCCAACGCCGACGCCGGGGCGAGTAGGATAGCTCCCCTTTTCATAGAAAAGTCAAGCTAAAAATTGACCGATGATTGATAGTTTACGAGCGTTGTAAAGTTCAGAAATTCATCGGAACGACTGAGATTTTGTTGCCATGTAGCGGCTGAAGATAGCCTTTTAAACTAACTTTGAAATTTTTTTGAACATGAAGACAATTTTTTTCTAACATATATTTGAATATACTTTACGTTACTACCAAGTTTATGATGTGTCCACTTCTTATTTAAAGTGTCTGGAAAGTTAAATTCGTTTATTAACATGAATTTGTAACGCCATTCCGAAAAAAACGTCTGTATTGCTCAATATCAAAGTTATACGCTCTGAAATTCAATCCCTCGATAGCGCAGTGCTATGTATCTCCGCTTGGCATGCGGGAGATCAGAGATCAAATCCCCAATGGAGTGGAAAAAATTTATTTATATAGTTGGAACATATCAATTTCTATCTTTATGCACTTTGAGAACTGGTTTAACAACGTACGACTGATTCAAAAACCGTAACGAATAAATTTGAATATGTGGGTTGGGTTAAACGCCTGCGCATGGTCTTGAGTGTGCGTGATGTTTACATCCAGTCGTAGCATATGGATACTGATCATGCCCTACCATAACCTGCCTCCACCCCTGCTTCTATCTTTTAATCATTAACATAATTATTTCCCCTTTTCTCCTATTTTGACCCGTTTCTTTTTAATTCTTTTATTTTTATCTCTACTAACAGTCTTTGTGGCTCTACGCGCACGAAATTGTCTAAGTCCCTGTAAAAGGTTCGACAGTACAGGAAGATAGAGTTCTAACTTTGTTAGTGCAGGGAGAATTCGCTGTTAAAAGAACCCGGGAAAATCTTAATGAGAATGCCTGTCCTTATCGTCTATGATCGTGATTACACTAGAAGAAAGTGCCTATCTGAAAACTTCATCTACGATTATCCTAACTAATGAAAAAACACATCTGATATGAAAAGAAAATGAAAAAGAAAACATGCACCCCACCCACTTGGTATGATAATGGTGTGCTGCCTAAGTTTGACGAAACTGTAATTTACGAAACGACTACCATCACGCAGGATTAACAATTTACCATTATGTCGCTGTTCGATTGGAGCTGTCGTTTCTTCCTTTCTAACTCGGCCTTTAAGATATCCATTTTTCCTCCGAAATCGTTTGTTTTTTTAGAAAGAGAGTCGAGTTATCTTTCCTTGGAAGATTTTTGTGGTTAGAGGTAAAAACTTTACCAGACCAGACTAGTCGGACTTGTCTCTTCCGCGGGCTCTGCGGGCCTATTTGCAGACCTGTTAAAAATTTTAGCATAAAAAAGGAGTCAAGATATGTGAATTAGCTACCTTCAGCTTTTGTTACTATTTTAAGTATTAAATAGAGGTTGATTGTTTAAGGTAATCTGACGCATATTCAGTCTCTTTACATGCTTTAAAGTATCGTTACAAACTATCTTTATTTAGTAATTACAGCACATCATAAAACACAGGTGTTCGCTCTTTATCATCATAATTATGATTATGATTATAATGATAATGATTATGATTATTAATAATATACCCAACTGCGGGCCGTGTAAAATAGGCCCGCAACTGGAAAAGCATCAAATAAAAGGGAATATTGTTCAATTAATATAATTGCTAGTTGTGACTGAAAAATCGTTAAAACATCACCATTAATTAGTGTTAACCTATGTTAACACTTTCAATTTTCTAAAAAAGCATAATCTGGTATTTTAAGTACTTTTCCCTCGAGGCCCGCATCATACCAATTAACAGATGCCATCAGAACAAACTGGTGCAGTCCAGATCACAAAATGGGCCGATTATGGAATATGGAACGTTTTGGAAATTTCCGTCGATATGACTGGCACGCAACAACAAAGACTTGAAGGTTTTATACTGTTTTTTTCTTCATATGCATAGTGTACTTCAGTAACAAAAATTACTTTTGTATTGTAAAAATGATATACACAGTAGAAAGGTAGAACAGTATCGAAAAAAGATATATGCAACGAATGCTGTAGATCATATGGTGTAATAATACACTATAATTGTTATATAGAATCAGGGTAAAAAGTATAATAAATAGGCACCAATAATCAAAACAATAGACAACACTTTCTACTTGTACAATTATTATTTTTATATATCATATATTGCAATATTGTAGAATCTGCGGCTAATAAGAAGGCGGCCTACCTGCTGAGCCCGCAGATAGATCGCGGTATATCTCGGTTATGTGGTCTGTAGTTGCTTGACGACCATTTTCGAAATAGTTGCTCGGGTAACTCGAGTAACTAGAGCTTGGTCGAGTATTCGAGTACCCGAGTATCGGGTTGGGTAATGCTACTAAATCATTACCCGGTTCCCAGTCAATATTCATGTATAGCTGCAGATTGAAACTGTTTCGATTTTTTTAAATAGAGAAAAACATCTACCTCGACATTAGATAACAAAGCCGCGTCCACTACGCACAAAAATGCAGAGGACTTAAAAAATCAAAATGCAAACACATGAAAAAGCGTGACTTCGGTATTATTCAAATTTCAGTTTGTATAAAAAAACGTCCACGGACTTTTGAGTTCTTTGCGTTTTCTACGAGTTTTAATTATAATTGTCACAGGGAATGGATCAGTCCTAAATTTTTTGGACTAAAAAATATTGAAAATCTTTCTTTCAAAAATAACCATCTTTGAATTATATGTCGATCGATGCTGTTCTAAAGGTGCCCACATAAAGTCGGCGATAATTTGAGGTCGACTCCTTACAAAAGAGCAGTGTATTTAAGAAAATTAACTATGCCATTTACCTCTGGTGCAATTCTTTGGCATTTTATTTACATTTGCTAAGCGAATCCCCAGTGAGAAACAAAATTTCTAACTTCCATTTATAGCTAGCGAAATTAATTTGTCTCTGGAAATCTGGACTAAACGTCTTAACCCCCCAAAATGTTTACTTATTAACATTCATTGTCTTTAGTGCCCATGTTCTTCTTACAATTTTTCGGCGATCTAGGTCGAAAAATAAAGTGAAACAACAAATTTCTCCCCAAAATAAAGAGACTGGAGGCGAAATTATTATCATAGCATAATTATGTGAATGAATCGGTTATTCTTTTCAGTCGAGGAACGCTAATCCGAATAAAGCAATGAGATTGACGGATCATGAATAACTTTGGTTAGACCAGCAGCGCTTTAAACACTCGAACTCTTGCCACAAGAAAGACAACTTTTCTAATTTTAATTCAAGGGGAAGTAATAACTTCGGGTTTTCGGGTACCCGCGAGTATTACGACAGCAGGTACTCGGGTTTAAAAGTTTTACCTGTCCGAGCTCTACGAGTAACCAGAGTTCTAATTCAAAAAGGTCGAGTTAAACGATGCATGGGCTTGATCTGTAATCTACTCGACCCGTGTAACCCTCAGTGGCGCACGAGTTGACCAGTTCAAGATTGCGGACAAGATTAGATATCATCTGCAGTTTGGACTTATTCATGTGCCCTTGACAATTTTTGTTCAACGTGTAACGTCACATCCTGGTTCCCGACAAGAAGACCTAAAACTACAGATATAAAGTGGACAAGTTTTACCCACATTAGATTATATGGAGAGGTTTACCCAAGAATTTAAGACATTTCTAGTTTTCATCGAAATAGCCAAGTTCAAAATGTTCCCTTATGTAGAGGGATTTTGAAATAATGAAGAAGTTCCAAGAGCTTATGGAATCAAACCTCTACATTGTTACCTATATAACAATAATGGTCATTAAATCATGACATACACTTCTTGCACTTATGACGTATTTCATATCAGAACAATGTAAATTGTTTTAAGACTTACGGATATAAAAACAGTTAAGTCGGCTTTAAAACTCTTGTCTTATGTAAATATGTAAAATGTTTCAATGAATATTACTTGAGCCTTCTATATTTCAGACAAAAATATGCTTGCTGTTAAAACTATTGAGAGCTTTAATAACTAACTGCATTTTAAACATATAAATGGACCAATTACAGCAACTTTAAAAGGCCACATTCATAGAATACTAAAGCAGACTAAAAGTTGCAATTAAAGTAAATGACAGTGTAAGATATAACAAGATCTTAGCTATCGCTAAACCTGAACCTAATTTTCAAACTAAATTGCCCTCACAGCAAGAAATAGAAATAGATGGCTCATATTTATAGTCAAAATCACATCCATTAAATATACGAAATCAGGGAACTGAGTTTTCACATGTTCGTTGGAAAACAACCAAGAAAGTTTACCATTAAGTAAAGTAAGATTTTAGCATTTATCCCTTCGGCTTCATACTTCCAGTACAACTTTAGGCGTTACTTTGCGATAACTAGACCTTTCTAACTTAAACTGAAACGTAAACGTAAACGGAAACTTACTTCGTATTTCAGGAACTTTCTCAAATGTAATGGAAATTTCAAACTTAATCGGAATCGTAATCTGATTTTGAATTGGACAATTGTTGACTGGAGGTTATGGGACACCTCACCATTATTCTATCTATTACAAAAGTGTTCAATAACGGAAATAAATTTAGGACACAATAAACAAAACCGTGTTCAAAGTGTAAATGTATTTCGACTACGTAATAAAATTTATATTAATCAGTTCAATTATCTTGGAGACCCATTTATTCAAGAAAATGCAGTACTGTACAAGGCATAAAACATCTAGGTAGGAATTTGCCAAATCGATTGAAATCGCTGGTTTTACGGCACGGCTACACACTATGTTTATATTGCAATTTCAAAAGCGTTTGCAACGCTTTATTATTTGGTAGCGTATTATTTAAAAATCTACAGATACACGTGACAGGAATTTATGCTCGAACTTTTCATATGACTATATGTTCTAAGATAAGATATTTTCATACAGTTTCAAGAAATTTATTTTTTTTACCAAAATCCGAGAGCGAGCAGCTTTAAGCACTAGATCGAATTTATGCGTCTCTCTTCATTGAAAAGTTGAGGTTCTTCTGAGATGAAAACCGAGATACAGTCTATTTTTCTTTTTTTCCGGAAACACAAGAGTTGTCGTTCGTTATTTCGATGCGTCTCTTTATAAGCGTATCCCCCCACCGTTCTAGTCGGTCTCCATAGTGAAGTGATGAAGTCACTTTTACTTTTACGAGTGGAGTTCAAATCCCATCCAAACTAATTGTTTTTCTTACTTTTTCTTATGTTTTGTTTATCTTTTTTAGCTTTTTAGCCATTTTTAAATGTTATACGACAATAATCAAATAAATCTTCATTCATGTGAAACTAATAAGGATAATGGCAATGAAAAATTTAGTAGATACTATAGGCCAGTCCGTAGATGTGGTGTCGTGTCAGTTTCTGCTTGTTCATCCAGAACTGATCTCCTTGAACTCTTTTAGTGCCATGCCTCAACATCAACTATCACCAATTTCCAAAATATTTACATGTCAGTTTTGTTTGTGGGATTACTACGATTTGTGAGTGTAGTGCGTGGACCAACAGTAGCCGGAGTAAACCTCCCGCTCTTGTTTGTTCTGATGACTGTATAATTCATAAGAAATGACATCAATAGACCTACCGGGTCCGGGAATTTTGGTGATCTTCTTTTATGTAGGAGAAGTCGTGTGAGTTCGCGGTGCGATCGTTATCAGTCGTGATGAAGATGGTCGAAGGAGAAGAGCCACCATGTCGGAGGCGGTGACTTTTCAATCTGATTATGAGCTGTACCATGCATTTATCACAAAACATTTGACGTGCATTCTCAATTAATTGAGTCCCCCGGACCGTTTATTGAATTACTGATATAATTCAAAGTATTTTCATAATATATGTACGATTGGAATTAAGTATGTCTGCTTTTTTCACGCTAATCCTGAACATGTCTGATATTTACCAATTATCATGTAAAATGAAAATAAACAACCATTTCATAACGATGAGATGTCCCCCATTCTTCAGCCGTGAATTGTCCGATTCAAGGTCAGATTACGATTTTGATTAAGTTGGAAAGCTGTGAATAACAAAATCATAAAATACCACAGGGGTTTGCGACTTAAATACATGAACTGTAGGCAGTTTTGTTGTTTGATCAAACAAATACATGTCTAAATTACATGCGGAAGGAAATGTCAAGAATTGGGCCCTAAAGAGATAGATTATCGACTTATTCGTCTTAATCTTTCTTATAAAGTGCTCTACCATTATTCAGTATCTCAACATTATTTTGTTTATCTTGCGATACTTTCGTCTTCCTTGCGTCACATCTGACAGGGTGTCGATGGGGATGAATTTTACTCCGGTGGGACACTCGCACATGAAAATATAAGCTTCTGTCATTAGCTTGGACTGTTGCGCATCATTAAGATACCCGGAAATCCCGACTCGCTTTACATACTGTACCATCTTTATCAACAAATACAAATTTAATACGTATGACATAGAAGTTCCTGTTACAAGAATGAACCTGACCATTTGGCTCGTTCATAGGATGAAGTATGTTGTGCAATCTGTCATCTTTTGCACTAATTCCTGGATATTGCTTGTCCCACTCGCCGCTGATTTACCGTAGGCAATGTTTATTATGCGAAAATATTCCATAAAATATGCGCAACATTTTACGGATTCCAATGCTTTCATTTGCAGTGCCTACCATGTATATAGTAGCCGAACTTGCACAATCTTTATGAAGAACAACGGGGTTCTGTTTACAAGGGGAAAATATGACTTCTATCAATATACTAGTAAGACTTTCTGATCAACAGAGTGGTGAGAAAATCTGCTTGTCGCCGAAAATTGAATTGTTCTTTATAAGAGAGCACTGCAAAAAGAAGATATCTTCTGCTAACGTCCATTAAAAAAATGAAAGACAACACTCTACTGTAATTGAACTAGTGCAAGTTATTTATAAAATACAGAAATTAAAAGATTACTGGCTCGGTACAAGTATACAGAACTCAGCGAGCACTACTTCGTATCCCTGTGGTGTTGTGCATATCATACTTGTAGAAATCGTGAATTTCGTGCAGATTTAGCATATAATATTACATGTATGTACATAGCTAAATCATGACGACTGAAATGATTTTAGATACTGTATAACGCTTTAAATATGCAATGGAAAATAGTTTCACCTGTTTTGAATATGCGTAGCCGTAAATTTGCCGAAATCGCAACAACCGCCAAAATATCCTGTAAGGCATATCGCGGACAGAAAC
This sequence comes from Saxidomus purpurata, assembly GCA_022818135.1. Lineage (NCBI taxonomy): Eukaryota > Metazoa > Mollusca > Bivalvia > Venerida > Veneridae > Saxidomus > Saxidomus purpurata. The sequence goes on along the minus strand of JAFMSR010000011.1, from coordinate 25,828,032 downwards.
TTCAAAGGATATTAGATGTTTAAATCGACTACCGCTCTTCTGGCGTAAGGTTATCACAATAACTGTTAAGTTCTGAGAGTAGTGCAAGCCATTTACCTATTTATTACAAAACGAGATACTTCTATGATTTCAAAGATATATCATTCGTTTTGATAGTTAGTGATATCTCTGTCATGCTAAGAGATATCTTTGTATCACAGAAAAATGTCTCCTGGACTTGAAGTGATATCTACAGATATATCTATTTAACATTATTTGAGAGATATCTTTCTACTTTTGAGAGATAAAAGTTACGGAGATATCGCTCTCAGTTTAAGAGATAACACTCTGTTTTCTAACAGATATCTATTTTCAGAGAGATTTTCTGATTGAGGTGAGATATCTATGTACGGTAGAGATGTCTCTTTAGTATAAGGATATGTCTTTCAAACCTGAGAGATATATTTATAAAAAGAAAGATATCTCTAAATTTAAAGAGAAATTCTGAATTTAAAAGATATCTTTCCTATTCTAGGAGATATCTCTATAAAATCAGAGATATACATCTTTTTTGATTGAATAGTAAAATAGATGTCTCCCTGATTTCAATAGAGATATCTCTTTCACGCTTGGAGATATCTTTGTATCACAGAAAGATATCTCCTGAACTTAAAGAGATATTTCTTCTACTTACAGGGATATCTGTTTAACATCATTGTAAGTATATCTTTCTACTTTTGAGAGATATCTTTCTATATATCTATTTAAAGTAAGATATCTCCTAATTTAGAGAGATATCTCTGAATTTAATATTTCTCTTTGTTGATCGAATAGTAAATTTGCTTGCCATATCAGAGACATTAGGCGTTATTTTCGTTTTGTAAAATTATGGATTCCACTGAATATTAGTATTAATTCAGTTATGAGTTTATACTTTCGGTCAGAACTTAAAATGTATATACAAATACACTTATGATGAACATTTTCTGCGGTTTTCTTCTGATTAATCGGCTTGTTTTCAGTAATACATGTAAAAGAAATTAAATAATGATATATATATTATTCATGTTCCTCATATTTCATTCCCACAATCCTGTAACAATCATGTAATGATGCAGCCGTCGTCTCCCTTTGAATTTCATACCGGTCACTTTTTAAAGTTACATATTGGCGGTGTACTGCAGCGATTTAAGAAGATATCAGCGGAGAGAGTCACGTGATCTTATCTAGGTAAACATGTTGAAGGGCTTATCAGCTGAGCTCTCATTTCTATTTACACTCTATTGAAATACACATTTGACAATCTAAGCTAGGTTGCAGGATAATTATGGTGTTTTATTGTTGTGTGCCAAATTGCAAAGGGTCTGGTTATGAAGAAAATGTATCCATGCATCAATTTCCAAATGATTTAAAACAACAAAAGGTATGTTTTTTCTTCATTTTCAGTTTTTACTTTATGTAAATTAATGTAATATTTACATCTTCATACCAACTTTAAAGTACAATTGTACTGTCACAATATAAACATGAATAACTTGTTGTACTTTATTCAAATCAATTTATAAAATATATTTTACTTAACTGCTGCATTTATTATGTTTACATATTTACTTTATATATATATCGGTGTTGAAGGAAAGAACACGCCGGACAGGTACAACCTCAAGAAATGACTTTATTATCGCGAAATCAACACGAATTTGCAGTAAACACTTCTAGAAAAAAGATTTTCATTACTATGACACACCAAGAAGAGTTCTGTTACACAGTGCTGTACCATCTGTATTTTACTGGACCAAAACTTCAAAACGAAAGTCTCCCAAGAAAAGACGACTTGACGATAGCGACACTGACACTGCATCAGAGGGCGATGAAAGAGTACATGCTCAAACCCAGACTGGCATTCCAAATGTCTGCAATCATCAGTTCTCATTGCAAAACATTACCGAATCAAAACCTAAATTGAAATTAATGCAATTCTACAAAGGATTTCCAAACTTAATTGTGTTCAATACAATTCTAGACTTGCTGGTTCCAAATAAAGATAGAAGTGCAATAATTTTTTGGGATAGACGCAATAAACGCCAATTAACTTGCAGTGCTGATTATTTTGACTCCGATTATGAGCAGTCTGTGAATTCAGACAGTGATGAGGATGATGATGACTCAAGCCAACCTTTCAGACCTCACAAGCTTTCACTAGAAAATGAGTTTTTGCTAACATTAATGGAATTAAGATTAGGCTCGTTTTGGGGAGGCTGCGTTTTTGGTATGTGGCATTCCCTGTTTGATATTATTTTTGATTTTTTACTAAACAAGGATTTGGCTATTCGTTTTAATATTTCATTAGCCACTATAACAAAGATATTTAATACTTGGGTGAATTTAATGTTTGTGGTACTTGGGTGAAAGAAGATATTATCTCAAAACTTATGAAGCCTGAATTTAAAAACAATACCCAAGTACAATGCTCATCATGGATTGCACAGAAATTGAAATGCCATCATCTTTAGTACGAAAGTCACAGACATATTCGGACTACAAATCAGCAAATGCATTCAAAGGTTTAATTGGTGTAGATAGCAGAGGTGGGATTATGTTTGTGTCTCATCTTTACACGGGAGGTATATCTGACAAAGCTGTATGTCAACGGAGTGGCTTGTACGATCTTTTGAGGCTAAAACTGGAAAGAGGAGAATCAAAGCAGGGCGATGCAGTTATGACAGATAAAGGTTTTACAATCGCTAATGAACTACCCTATAACTGATGCCAAACAAATAACCTCTAAAACATAAATAACATAATATTTGGAAGTGTTATAACTTAACCTAAAAGTTTCAGTTATGCATTCCCAGTCATTATCGATAAAATCAGCGGTTTAAAATATACTGCAGTACCGTAAACCATTCAATAATCTATGTAGAGTTGTTGTTGTACAATAAATGGGTGGATGCGATTTATTACAGAAAGTCTCTATATTGATTAATTGTGGTAAAATGAGGCATTTTTCGCCATAGGTTCTTCTTTGAAATTGTATTTATTTATCATTTTACGTTCATTGAACACATAATCTATGTTTTGAGAATATAATCTGCTAATGTAGGGAGTGCCTCTTTAATGTTTTTTTTTTGGCAGAAATACAACTTAGATCTATATCACAAAATTTAATTCTCAATAATGAAATATTAAAACATCATCATTAAAACTTTATTAGGGGAGTAGATTTTCTTATCACAAGATAAACATTTTTCTCAAAATTTTGAATTTTGTTAAAGGCTGTGATTTAATCAACACCTTTTAAAAGACAGTAATTGACATCTACCAGAACTAAATCACTTGTTTACAGATTATAGTAATTGGATTATATATACATTGTTTCTGACGATAGCAGTATATCAATAATTGAATTTAAGATTAGAAATCATTAAAATTTAAGACTCATCCTATGCACAGCAAGTGAATAAAATGCATGTAAAATGTTGATAATTTGAAGCTTTATTTCATATATTCTATAAACTATGGCCTGTAAACAAACCTGAGAATTATAAGTGCAACAAAATAAAGCGTTTCATATATAATTGAAACAAATGATAAGTTTACATTTTATTTCAGTAAACAGACATTATCAACAAAATATATACATGTACATACAAACTAAGTCAGAGCACAGTCATTATATATTGCATTGTACTAAGCATCAAATGTTTTTTGTACTGTAAATACACATTTACAACCCTGTAACAAGAACTTCTTCCTCAACTGCATGAGCTGCTTCGCACTGAGGACCATAGGTTTTGCACACGATTTTAACAGTTCACTGGTGTTCAATTCACTCTTTGAATACCTCTCCCACACATCTTTCGCTTTTCTCTCTTTTGCCCGATAAACCGGCCTGACTCTTCTGGTTGTCACACCATCACGGATTAGTCCCAGCTCGTATGACAGGAGCTCTGCCTCATTTCGTAGTGCTGGTACCAGCCTGTAAAAGCTAAGGAACTGATGTCCAGCAAGGCGGTTCAGTCTATGATGCCAACCTGAAGTACAGAAAGCAAAAGTTAGTAATTGTCTGTTTTAAATACAAATGTATTATGATCTGTGCTTATTGCACTTTTAAAGAAGTTTGATTTATTTTGTCACCACTCAATAAGAGCTTAGATTTAATAATGGTACATATCTTCAACTAACAAAAGACAGAAGCAGAAAGTCTGGTCGGGTGCCTCTGTATGCAAGTTGGCAGTTTCTCACGTAAATTCAGAAAAACTCAGCTTACGTTCTACGTCATTGTTTGTCCTCACAGTCAATCCAAAAACAGACCAGGACTTCACATCAAACACTGCATGGCTTATCCACTTTCTCTCAATGTAGGTAATCAAATCAGCGAACTTCTTGCTGTTGGCTCTCCTTGCCAGTTCACTGAATGCCGGTTCAATAAGGGCTGATGGTAGGAAAGGCAGTACCATCAACTGTCTGATGTAACTGTGGATGGATGCGCGCTCCATATAAACTGTCCTCCATACTGCCTGTGTGCAATGAAACACGCAACCCTTTATAGTAGTCATGGGAAACACTTCTCGGACGGCTAACCATGCAGCTGGAAAAATATTTAAAAAACCAACTATAAACTTTATCCCGAAATGTATAAGGAGAACAATTTTCAGATCACATATACACAAACTTTGGATCTATTTTAACTGTCTCCATTGTTGACTAGCACTTTTCTTGCATGTAAATGATGCACCACTTTATAAACAAATGTATAGAATATGTAGAATATAAAAATAAGATCGGAAAAATAATATTTAAGTAATCAATTACAAAGGTATTGTGAGCAGGAAAGATGTATTTACCTTGTTCAAAATCCATCACAAAATTCTCAACAACAGCATTGTTAAGGGCACCTCTTATCTCAGTCAACACCTAAAACACAATAAGAAATAATTTTAGAGAAAGTTTAATAAACAATATAGTTGCAGTATTTAGTTATATTGTACATCTTTAAGAACTAAAGCTATTAGTAGCACAGCAACCAAATAATTTTCAAAAATAATCAGTATAAAGTATAACATCGTTTCAGCCTTATAATTCTTCCAGAGGTCAGGTCTTCCAAAGAAGGTCATCAGTATTGATAATCATCATTGATAATCACTGTGTAACTATTCTTTACTACAGACAATTAATTATTAACTTAAGGATGTTGTATTAATCAGCCCCAGACATTATTATCAGCAGAATGTGTAATGAAATGTATCATTACCTTAAAATTGCCATCAAGGAACCATCGTTTGGTGCTGCCGAGGAAATCTAGTTGTCCTTTGTAGCAAAAATCATATGCATCGCATCATCACTTATAACAACTGCCACCAGGAAATATTGGCACTGTAGATAGTCTTCGTTTACCTCAAACTGTAAATCATTAGGTTCAGATTGTCTGAATTTGGATCTATATCGATTTGCTGCCCTTGCAATTCTGGCTGGTACTGGTAGTCCTTGCTGGATTGGCTGCATAATGTTCTTGCGGGCTCTGTGGCGGACTTGTACAGATGGCGTTTTGCTTCTTTCTTCACTTGCAGATGGACCTGCACTTTCTCACACAGTGATGGGTCAGCTGTAGATGGGAATTGTTTCCTCTGATAAAACTTACGCCCTTCTGCACTACTGTAGCATGGCACTTCACTGTGGAACTTCTAGCACTACATGTCCACAATACGGAGTTCTTTTGGTTTTTCTGCAAATGGAAATTTTCCATTTTACGGCAATGTATAGTACAATGTATAAGAATACATAAATCAATATTTGTCTATCACTTGAATACAGGTTTCTGATCTCTTAAGACTATGCATTATCGCAATGTCTCCTAATTAGTAACTGTTCTCATGAAAGTGCCACGAGGCTACATTCTTCACTTACAGTTACTTTTCAACCAATTTTTATACTTAGGAAAATCTTTGCTTTATTTTATATCCTTTGTGAAGAAAGCTTGTAGCTTATCGAGTCACTCTAGAGTCTACTAGTACTTCCTGGAAAATATTACTGGTGTCATATGAGAATGCACGGTCTTACGGAATTATAGCAAGCTGCTTTATCAAGATGACTAATAGTATACCTTTATGTAGTATCTGAAATCATCACTGCTAACCAAAAGAGGTTAACCACGCTTGCTACCCTCCTCAAACACTTCAAATCATACAGACTCTTCATGCAAGACTGACAGTGACTCATCAGCAATAGATCAAAATCAATACAGAGTTGCAATATTAGATTTTACAAATGAACTTAATGTTACTTTTAACATGTATGAAACATATAGAATTACCAGTTTAACGCCCATACATGATCCCTATTCTCTGTAAGAAACTACTAACATTTCACATAATGACACATAGTTAGGTTCCAAGGCTCGAACCCCTGATCCTCTCTTAAAGTTTACATTGATGTATGTCTACTTTGAACAATAGATATTCTCCAATTTCTCGTATGAACTATTTTAAAATTTGTTTAAGAGGGGATTAGTATAACAACTCAATTACGTTTCATGTGTTTCCTCTTGGTCAGTTATCTCTCTGACAGATGAAGGTCAAACCATTGACGTTCTTGACTGCTTCCTTGTACGTATCTATGGAGATACATGAAAACCGGATGACACGTTTATCAAAATAAATTGAATATAATTTTAACACACATTAGCATAGTACATGATAATTACAGAAAGGTTTTTACTTAATAATGGTATGACTCCTTGTAATTCTCAGCAAAAGACATGTTAAACTTTGATGCTTATGAAATATAACATTAATCAGTGATTTATACTCCTAGAAAAATAAACATCGCCACAGTTACAACTGAAAAATAACTTTTTAAACAGTTCAGTCACATTCTTAATTTGTGATTTGTCATCACAGAATTAACTTTGTAAAACTTATTTCTTATTATATTTTTTAAAGCATTCAATGTTATTTGAGCTTCGTTCATAACTATAAATCAATATGACTATTTGAAGGGTAATATAACTCAAGTAAATCCTGTAAGTATTAAATGGGATATGTCCATGATACGGGCCATATTTTTGACAAAAAATTTATAGGTAGATAATTAATGCATTTTTACATTTTAAGACCACTACTTTTAGTCAAATTTAGGGAAGCCAGTTTTATTAAAAGCCGGTTATACTTAAACTGAACATATGCGAAGACCAAGTGATTTTTCACATAATAATACTGGAGCGTTAAGAAGTCAAATTTACAGATATGGTGAAGTCAGAGCATAAATGAAATTCTGGTCTCATGAAAAAAAACCCAGGAAATTAGAGTTACAATAGCTTATCACCAAGCCATTGATATTTTTTTAAATAGCAGTATATATAAAAATTACATGGCCGCAATAAGTTCAATATTGCTTTTCAATATATAATTTACCGGGAAATGTACTCATGAAACTGCTTTTGCATGTCAACCTGATTTGTTTGTGTTGCAGTTGCTTAAGATAATAAAGTTTTATTTTCTAAAAGATTTCTTGTCTTTGATGAGAAACAGAAATGTTTTGGAACCAGAATTTTTCAAATTTACTTTGGAAAAATGAATTACATTTCTTAGCTATTTTGCCAAATAAATAATTATAACTTAGTTATTTATAATCAATTAAAAGCCACATTACTGACAAAAATCAAGAGCTAGTTTTATATAATTTACTATCATTATACTTCTGCACACCAGGAATTGTTTTAAGGCCCCTTTTCAATGGAATACAATACAACAAGTTTATTACATGCAGCACACATATATAAGACATAGTCAGATTAGGTATCTTTAGACTGGACATTACGTCCGATAAACAGACCATATATTTAATTGATATGTAGAAATAATTGGTTTATTACTTTTTTCCTGTTGTTTTTTTTTTTTTTAAGAAATAAGTTTATTATCAAACAATAAAAATGATTTGTTAACACGAAAAGCATTTAATTCAATATTTCACATTTGATTCCATATGCATATTTAACGAGGTTTGATAACGTGAACACGTTTTATTTAAGAAATAATAAATGTGTCCCTGTATTTTATCGTTTAATAAAATACAGTCACATTAAATTACCCCACGTTTTACCCGTGGAAAACGTGATGTGTTTTATCGTTAATTCTAACACGATCCGCAACTTTTCGTATATAGATTATAGAGGGAAAGATGCTAAACATTATTTAACGATAAAATACATCATGTTTTCCACGGGCAAAACGTGGGGTAAATGTCGCACGCGTCCAATCGCATTCCGTGCTTGTAAGTTACAATAGAATGGTGCTACGCGTCGAACATAGTTCGTGGTATTTTTCAAAGACAATTTCATGTTAGAATCGAAATAATAAATGCATCTCTGTATTTTATCGTTTGATAAACGAGGTACAACCAGTCATTTGGATGCGAAAAATTAAATCACTCGTGCTACGCACTCGTGATTTAATTACTACGCATCCGAATTCCTGACTGTATTTTATCAAATAATAAAATACAGGGACTCTATTATTTCTTAAATAACGTATAACTTCTTTCCTTCTATATCTATATACGAAAAGTTGCGGATCGTGTTAGAACTGCAAACAACTTATTCTCACTTTTGAGAACTGCATGACAGCTAATTTGTTTTATCAAATTTAATGTTTTGTTTGACAAAATTATAAATTAAATTCAGCCATTCTTTAATAATTAGTATCACTCTGACTACAAATAGATCTATTTGTACAACTGAGCTTAAACCCTTTTTTAAAGAAGTATAGTATGTCTCTTTGACTGCAATGAATAATTTGTTAGTAGAACAGAAACATTGTACACTTTTCTCAGACTATAGCCAAAGTAACTTATTTGAGTAAATTATTTACATAATTATTACATTTTACTCAGTGCATACATTTATGGTATTGAGTATTGAAAGAATAGGAAAAATACTAATTTTCTTTATTATTATTCGTAATTTCACTCTTTCAATTGTGTACACCGGCATTTATCAACTTTTATTTACTGTAATAGTAGCTATATGATAGCTGGTTATGGGAAACAGAAGCTAGTCTATCATTTGCTAAGACCCCTTTTGTGAATACACATGTCTTTCAGGACCCCTGTTGCCACATATCTCACATTCCTGTTCAATTGTCTTTAAAGTGATTATATGGTGGTCTTAAGCTTCACTTTGTATAATGGTGCTTGTTTATTGGCACTAATTCAACGGTTACAAATATAGATATGATCAATATATAATGTTTCAATTGTGTTGTTCTAAGCAATTTTGGCTTCAGCAAAACATGTTATTATTTGTACCAGGCTATAAATAACAGTAACATTACTTTTCAATTTATCAAGAAATTTATTAATCAAGACAAATATTTGAGCCGTGACATGACAAAACCAATATAGTGGTCAAATGACGTAATTGAGAAAACGTGACGTAAAGCTGACGTCAAAATCGTGACGTTATATTTAATAAATAAACGACGCGTGCTTTTTTAATTAGCGGTGTACACTACAACAGACGCGATGTAAACAAAAACAAAAATGTAAAATGGGTGGATACAGTTTGAATACAAATATCTAGATGATGACAGAGGGCGGAGAGGAACTACAGATAAAGGTTTAGTATAAGTGTGCTACCAACAAAATTCCACAAATCGGGTGTCAGTTTTAGTTGTAAAGTTCTCCAGTATTGCAGCGGCCGTGGCGTAGTGGTAGCGCGTTTGCCCAAAACGTTTGCCTTTAAGTCATCAAATTTTTACGCTGCTTCAAAATGAAAGACGTCACGAACGTCGTTTCTTTTATTGTTTACCGCTGCACCTACCTATTGATTAAGGTTTTTTCAGCAACTTCAAATCGACGTAAAATCAAAAGACTGTTCTCAAAAGACTTGTAAAGGATTGTACTTCTAAAACACTCAAAAAGTTGAAAAAAAGAAATTTGACCACTGTGTTGGTTTTGTCATGTCACAGCTCAATTTTTTTATTAACTGATATACATAATTATTACCTTAAACCTGTTCTTTGACCCGAGTATAATCATTCTTACATTTTACTTACATCTTTAAAATAGTATATATCTTAATTTAAGTCTCATTCATGTATAATATCACAACATTTCAATAAAAATTACATATAAAAGTGTAATTAAAATTTATGCTTTTTTATATAATGTTTATTCCCTTCAGTTAACCGAAAATCTACTTAAACATTTCTCAATATTATAAACAAGAAAATATCTTCCTACAATATTGTCAAGTATTTAATTATTTAAGAAATCATTAAATTCTAGCAGTTCTGCAAATAAGTTAAATAATTCAGTATATACTTTGTGTATACGTTCATAGTACTAATCATCATCATTATTAGTATGTTTCCTGTACTTTTCTACGGTCATTTAAAGTCCCAGGGTCATATTTAAAAGTAGCTCTCATTTTATCAAGAAAGACGTCTTACTGACAAAACTGACCTTTATACCGAAATGTATTTCGACCTGTATCTCGATCGTATTCTCAGGGTTTCTCATATTCTCGTTTTTTACGTTAAAGGTATCAAATTGGCAACTCTTTGTTATCATTTACAGAGATACGATACAAGACTGGCACAAAAACGGTTTAAGTGATTTGACTGAAAATTAATGAAACAAGCGCTGTTTCTAAAAACGTATCCCCACCCACCTTGATGCAAAAGTTATCGAATGAAAGGAACCGTTTTCAAAGTAAAAGTCAGTGTGAAATTCGTGAAAACGGCACCTGTAGAAATTGTAGAATGAAAAAATATTAAAAAGAAAATAAAACCTTGACGTTGACCTCCAAAAAATTGATTTTATTGCTAAAAAAACAATTTAAAACTAAAAAAAGAAATTAAAAAAAGTATTTTAGTAACTGTGACCTTGACCTTGACCTCTAAACATTTTTTGTGCTGAAAACAATTTAAAGCTGAAAAGAAATTTGAAAAAAAAATCTATTTTTAGTAGTGACCTTAACCTAAAAACAATTATTTTTAGTAACAGTGACCTTGACCGTGACATTTTTTTTGCGTAAAACAATTTACAATAAAAAAAAATCGATTTTTTTAAAGTATATAAGTAACAGTGACCTTGCCCCCCCCCCAACCCTTAAAAAAATACTGCTTAAGGCCACACCAAATTAATTTCTTGGTCATCGGAATATATCCTAAAAAAATGAGAGCGAGCGAGCGAAAAAAAATTTTTTTTTTTTCCAATTCAACCATTTTTGGAGCGAGCGAAGAGCGATTTGGTAAAACAAAATAAAAACTCCTAACAAAAACAAATATTCACTGTCAAAACAGATAAAAAAGACTTGGAAATAGATAAAAGAGCTACAGACACCTTAAATATAAACTGCCAAAAAGGTGCAGACCACAAAGTGACTCCTATATACACCAGTACTAAATTAACAGGGGTATGATAAAGTGTTTCCTGCAAGAAAATATTTTTATTTTTTTAAAAAGACCAATTTTGTTTTCTTACATACATGTACAGCCAATACAACAAGTTTTTTGAAAGAGAAACAATTTGTTATCTTTTAATAAACAATCGGACTAATGTGTATTTCAATTTATGCCCAAACACTTTGTAATGAATCATATCAAAATAACCCACAGAACAACTTCTTTAGTTAAGTCAAGGCATACGCTCTTTTACTGCACTTCTTCTACTGACCATAAATGTTTTGACTAGAGATAATTGTCCAATTTCAAAATGCTAAAAACTTGCTAGTTTCTTGATTTTTTCGTTCCCCAAGTTTTAGCCTAAGCCTAAGCGCCATTATCATGACAATTTTTACACAGAGGGCACACTGTTGAAAATTTGGTAAACAAGTCTTCCATGTACAGATGTACGGATAACTATCACCCAGAAGTTCATCTTCAGTGCCACAGTAACAACAGAAGAGAGAAGTGAATTAGCATTGACAAAATGTGTTTAAATGTTTCCGAGTTGTTTGTCTGGACTGCAACTCGTCTTCCGCCGACGCTTCCCTGGTTTATGTAAGCAATAAAAATTTTCAGGTGCATAGAATGACCGAAAAAGACCGTAAAAGACCAAAAAGACTCAAAAAGAACCGAAAAAGGATTTATCTTCACCGACACAAATTTGTTTCAAAAGATAATGTGCGGTTTATAACTTAAGTATTAGATAAATGAAGGAATTTGTATATAATGAATATTTTTTGTTTGTTTTGATAAGTTCCTGTGCTACATCCGTTACAAAATCTGGAGTGCTAAATTCAGAAAGTTTTCGGTCTGCAATATTTGTTTTTCGATCTTTTTACTTGATTTGTAATACAATATTAACAAATTTCTTTATTTAAACTGTAAGTTATATTATACCCTTTTAAAAAATAAGTTGTTTTCGGTCTTCATAAACTGCTTTTCGGTCTTTTTCGTTTTTTCGGTCATTCTATGCACCGAAAATTTTCATACTGGTGGCTGCCATTTTGACAATACGGTAGTCATGATTATACAAATAAAGTAGCGGAAACATGTTCTGATGGCGTTATTATCGAATTGTAGGTTTGAAAGTACTAAAATTACGAATTTTCCGCGACAAAAAGGCCCGTATTGAAATTTTGGTCTTGGTTTATAAAATTGATGCGGGCGGAAGCTCAAATTGAAAAAAAAATGATTTTGAAAATTAATGGAGCAGGAAATCCGTTGACCAAGTAATTAATTTGATGTGGCCTAAACAATATAAAAATTTAAAAAAAGAAATATTTATTTTAATATCTTTCTCTCCATGAAAGCTACCTACACACCCAGTTTCATTGCAATTGGTCACTCCTAACTCATGGTGTTAAGCTGAAACCATTTCTATTTTTGGTAACAGTGCCCTTGACCTAGATCCTAGTAACCCCAAATGCAACCCAAGCTTCCCATCCCCGCAAACTACCTGCAAACAAAATTTCATTGCAATTGGTCACTCCTAACTTAAGTTATTGAGCGGCAACTATTCTACAATTCCGGGTTACTGTGACCTTGACCTTTGACCTTCTAATCTCAAAACCATTAGGGGTCCTCTACCGATTTTGACCAACCTCCACAACAAGTCTCAAGATGTTAGGCCCAAGCGTTCTCGAGTTATCGTTCGGAAACTGTTTTATAATTACGGGTCACCGTGACGTTGAAGTTTGACCTACTGACCTCAAAATCAATAGGGGTCATCTGCTGGCCACGACAAACCTCCACATTAAGTTTGAAGATGCTAGGTCCAAACATTTTCAAGTTATCATCCGGAAACCGTTTTACTATTCCGGGTCACTGTGACCTTTGACATACTGACCTAAAAACAATAAGGGTCCTCTGCTGGTCATGACCAACCTCCACATTAAGCTTCAGGATCCTAGGTTCAAGCGTTATTTAGTTATCATCCGAAAACCAGTTGGTAGACGGACGGACGGACATACCGACATACCGACCGACACCTGCAAATCAATATACCCCTCTTCTTCGAAGGGGGCATACAAATTGGCATTTAAAATTTCCTTAATTTTTGTGATGGGGTTAGTGAAAGTGCCCATATTGTTTTATTCTGCTGTCTATCATGATTATTTTTATGTTATTTGTAACATATTATCGCAAGCTAATCATGCTAATTGTACCTTATAAGTTTTTGGATTCTACAATGTGGCAATGCCCGAGACTCAAACATAAATCCCTGAGAGTACGGGAACATTTCTTCTCATTTCTGAGTATGAGCAGGGTCCATACATTACTATTATTATTGTGGAAACGTGAAAATTTAGGTCGATTTTGTGTTGGTATTTTAGTATAATTGGTTTAAAATTGCAATTTTTCAGATTGCGGAAGTGTGAAATTATGTTCGTGCTTTTTGTATTCACTTATGCAGTCTACTCTTACATTCAGTTGTTTAATACGATTTTTATGCTCAATGGATTTAAATGAAGTTTCACAGAGAAACTAAAGAGAATTCACAGTTTCGAACGTGACATTAATTAATAATTACTTTGTTGACATTTTTCAATCCTTTAAAACTACTCTTAGTACACAAATAACGACCACACACAAACAGGCAATTATACATTCGTTTTAATAGCGTAATTAATATGTGAAGAAGTCAACAAACTTGTAATAAGAAGACGCTAGAACATAAAGTTAAGAATACGAAGGCAATTTTAAAAAGTTAAAACAACGAACAGAATTCCACTTTCTTTTTATTTATTCGAATTACATGTGCCATCTTAGAAATATCGGGAAAACCCCAAGGGAGAAATCAACTCTCTTTAATAACAGAGATCTACACAGCGTAACAATTTGTTAAAAAGTGTTCATTGATTTCACCTTTCACTTTGCAAATATTATGGAAAAGAAAAGGAAAACATGTTTTAAAAGCAAAGCAAGTATCGTGTATTTTGTTCGCACATGTATTTTTTTCAGCATAAAATATATCGTTTTCAACGTGACTTTTTGCATTTAACTCGTTTTTTTCATAGTGAATTTTATATATTATGATTTTGATATGTATATTGCTAGAACATGAATTTTATTGCCGAAAATTATATGGAAATCGTATCAAAATCGAAGAAAAAACGCCTTTACAGTAACGACATTAGTATCAGAAGGGTGCAATATTTCACGTATATTATTATAAACACGCTTCCGCTCGATAAAGCCGTCGCATTCATAAATACAGGTAAATCGGCTCGGAAAAAATCGATAGCGCGACATCATATTTTAGCTAATTCACAATATATAGTAGAGTTTCATAACCCTCTAATTATACGGACCCTGGTATGAGTGTGACCTCAGATGCTGTAGCAAAATTAACATAAGGAGAAAAATTATGCAATTTATGATGACACCAACTGAAAGATGAGTATTTTTTCTATCAAATACCATGTAAATAATGTTGCTAAAATGTGTACTGTTTTATAGGTAACAAATTTACACGTTTAGCGTCCCCACCCCCCACCCTGAGAACGGGTCGTCCGGTCCGGTCTTGTCAGGCTTTTACCCCTAACAGATTTTGTTTCGTACGTTTTCATTGGTAATAGAGAGAAAAAGATGACCAATTATATTTCTCCAATCTTATCGATGTCGGGCTAAATGTTGTCCGAGAACCCGGATGAAAACTAGAGGTTGCAATGCAACATATCATACTTTTTCACTGTTTAATTGCAAGTTCAGCGCATGGCCTTACTTTGAGCACTTATAATGTCTGGAACACAATGTTTAATTGGCATGTTAGAAAGCTTAGAATAACGGAAATGGTTGGTATTTTCATAGGAATCTGAAATATTATCAATATTTTATGAGGTTTTGGCATCCGTTCGGTCAGTGCTAAATGTAAACAAAAGGCAGTGTCTAGAAAGCGAGGTTAGACACTTAACGGAAATGGTTCTCTAGATATCAGTCATACACTGGAACCGGAATTGTTCGCATAATTACAGGTAATTTGATAAGAAAATAGATTATTAATAATTATAAAGTAAACTTCCATTTAAACAAGAAAAAGTGTGGGAATTATCAGTTATTTGCATCAGTTTTCAAGTCGAGTCAATTGATCTCCTTCGCCTAAGACCCTTTAAATGTCAAGGGGGCCGCTGGCGGAATGTAGCTACACAATGATCTACCATTTGGCTTAGCACGTGACGATCATACTGACAAGTTACCAATTTCAATCATCAGTTACCATCCCTACTTAATAGTCGCGTGTGGTGTTCTTTATTTGCTCTTCATTGTCATCAACGGTTAAAAGTGAGGGGGGGGCTTAAAAAAAACCTTTTGAAACTCCCACTTGACCAATATGTACATGGTCAGAGTTAATGACAAGTTATAACCGTGATAGTGTGGTTAGAAGAGAGTGTTGATTTTAAAATAACCGACAGCAAAAGCCTTCCTGAACCGGGCTCTGAAAACAGTCCTTTTCAGGGCTAAACAGAAAGTATCCTAGAATTTCTTGTTACTGATGTGACATTATAAAAAGCAAATGCTTATAGTATATTTAGGTTTAATTATTTCTCACTAGCATATATACATAAAATCAAAAACATTTACAGAAAAATGTGCTTTCGTTTCAATGCTATTCATTACTGCTTATTATCTCAAATTCTAAGATAGCATTAAGTCTTTCAGTCATAATTTTAGGAAGGATCTCTAAATATTCCTCTTCCGAATTACATATTTAATGATAACAATAATAATCAACATATGCATTGTTTATATAGCTGTATCAATAAACGTGCCGATAACAACACGCCAAATAATTCGTCCAATATTAATTCCGGTTCGCTAAGGTCGCTGTCTAGGGAACCGATTCCGGTTCTCTACACTTCCTAAAAAAAACACCATTCTCGGCTTAGCCTTCTTAAAGTTAGGGGGGGGGGGGGGGGGGGGGGGGGGTTTTTTTTTTTTTTTTGGTTGAAGGGAAAAAATTTTTTTTAAAGTTGAATCATATACAAGGTTAATCTATTTAAAAACTGGAACAAAAAGCTTGACAACATAAAATATTAATAAAAACAATCAGATAGTTTCAAAGTAATGCCTTTCATTTCTGATCTTGGTTACTGTATTATTCAAAGTTAAAGATGCATACAGACCAGCGTTGACAGCCAAAGAATCACCTTTCCTAAATGTAGAGTCCGTGTACCCGATTTCGCACAGGACGCGGTTTTGCATACCTTCTAGTTCTATTTAAATTCTGACTAAACTGTTGTTAATTTTGGCTTGTTTTTGTTTTACTTTTATGGGATTTTGTTAGTCTCAGACGGAAAAGACATCGAAAGGGTCCTGTTTTTGAGCCTCGCTTTGGAAAAAGCAGACGTAAACACAAACAAATCATATCAAGGCCACTGGGTCAGTTGCAAAAATATTTAAAAAATCAATAAAAGTGGCGATTTTCACAACTGAAATGCAACAATCTTCCACTTCAATCTGTAATCCAGCATATATGCAAGTTTTTTCATGTTTTTTTACGTAGAATAATGTGAAAAATCAGTTGTTTTTCTTGTTCTCCCAACGTTTAGCTGAACTTGATTTGGCATTTTTCATATTTTTGGATAGTGAAATATGAGTAGTTTCATTTACAGTGCAGGACAGCCCAGTACCTCTATTCTAAAGTTTTAACTAAACTCTGTAACAAAATATTGATGTTTTGAAGTCTCTACAGCATGATAAAGCCATTGCATAAATTTGCAGATGGTGACTATCATAAGGTATTCCTTGTAGTCTATATATGTACAAAATAGACAGAAAATATGAAATAATATTAATTTTACAAGCTTTAAGATGTTATTCCTTCTTTTTCATCAGCTTGTTTTGCTAACCGGTCCAAAAAGCAGGGTGTGCGAAACCGGGTCCACAATTTATGGTGAACCAGTCACATTTTAGATGTTCAAATCGAGAGGACCAATGGTATGACGTCATTATAGAAGAAACTGAAAGTAGAAAAACAATGTGAAAGAATGTTCATTTTTTATGATCAGTACGGTTAATGTTTTGAATATTGAGCTCTTTTGTGTAAATAGTTAATTTGTCATGAAAAGTGTGCGAAATCGGGTACACTAACTCTAACTAATTTATCAGTACCCGGATGTGTGAAGCTGAGAATAGGAGCTCTTAGCAGTTTGTGTTGGATAGCGTGGCAAAATTGACCCCACCCCATAGGTCACTTAGTTTTACAAAGGCTTACATAGGATTAGGAAAAACTTTAAAAGTCTTCTTTTAATAAAGTTTTATGAAACCACATGGTCTAGAGCTTAGATATTTAGCATACATGTAGCATTACCTAGTAGACCTCTTCAAAGTTTGTTCAAATTATGCCCCAGAGGTCAATATTGGCCCCGCCCATGCAGGGGTCACTTGTTTTTACAAAGATGTATATATGGAAACCTATTAGGTATGTAATGTTGTCTAGTGATCTTCCACCTACTTTGTTCAAATTATGCCTTTTTGATGAAAATTGACCACACCCGCTAGGCAGTGGACTTGTACTAAGGTGAGCGATATAGGGCCATGATATAAAGAGAAAAAATAATTTTTATGCAGTGATACACTAACGGTGATACACAACAAAAATACCACTTCAGTGTGTGATTCAATTCTTGTGATTCAAAGAATCTGAATGTAACTGGTCGCTTTTATGGATAAAACTTTTTAAAAACTTTTCTTCGACCTCCAGTTATAATCAGTAATTGAATGTTGGAGAAACAATGTAGATATAAAATGTTGCTCAAAGTCCCACCAAAATACACGGAGAATTTCAAAGTCTGGCGAAATATATTTTCACTCCAAATGTCCATGTAATCACTCCACTAAATGGATTAATTCATGTTAAATCATTGTTTTTTGCCAATGGCTGGTAACCTATGTGCTTATATTATGTCATACTTAATACTATCCAGAAGGGCAATACCTTTATCATTTTTCAGGTTTTGTAGCAATCTTAAGTTTTTTCTTGTTTTACAGATACGCTTCTTGGAAGCTGATGTTGTTGCCTTGCAAGAAATCAGAAGTAGCAATTCTCCGCAGAATGCAAACCAGATAATAGAAATAATGGCTGCACTACCATCACATTTCAAGTGGCACATATTTAAAGTAGCTAACAATGTTTCATTTGTTGATCAGACAATTGACAAAGAATATTCAGGAGAAGGTAAAGTCAGAAATAGACTTAATGTACATAACATTTGTTATCCCCCGCCGAAGGGGGAGGGATACTGTTTCGGCTTTGTCCGTCAGTCTGCCCTAATGATTCGTTCATTCCGTGGTTATACCACCTAAGGTTTAGGGTTAGTATATGTATGTTGGCATTTACTCTGCTTTGCTTAAGAGCTAAGTTTTAACCATTAGTCTGAAAAATGCAATGGAAAATACCACCTATTAAGGATAGAAATGTATGGGTGTATGTCTGTCCACTTGGAGCCATAACTAAGGAACCAATGGATAGAATTACATGAAACTTAAAATAAGTAAACAATAGCATATTGTTGCAGTGCATGCACAACCTTCGTCAAGATTGGCAAAGTATCTTTAGTGTTATAGCCCTTTAATTGTTATTTTCTGAAAGCAAAAAAGTTCTATTTCTCTGAAACCAGTTTTCAAAATTGAACTGTTATTTTGCTCCACTTAAAATTTGATAATCACTGTTTCCAATATCCACACCCTGCCCCTGGAATTTTTTAGAAATGAGGCCCTCAAGGGGTGCAACACTTTTCTGAAATATTCTATGTTCATAAGCATTTTTGTTTTCTGAAACTTTAACTATCAGTCTTATAGTGCTGATTTAATTTATCTTACAACAATTGAGTTGTGTTAAAATGCTTGTTTTTTCTGAAAAGACTTGTCAGAATTTGATTTTGTTTAGCACAAATAATCAATTTTCTTTTCACCACCCCAGTGCATGGGGCCTCATCTCAGAAAGGATCATTTTCTTACTATTCAAGATAAGGTCATAAAAAAACTTAGATGTTGTAAGTTAAATTAATGCAGTACTACTATAGTTTTCAAAAGTCAAGTTTCTTGAATACTAAAAGGTATGTCACTTGAAAAGCAAACTATATGTTTACCATCCACACTTCACGAGGCCATCCATAATCTGTTTGATTTTTAAGATATAGCCCCTTTTAACTTAAAATTTTGGTTAAAGCTTTTACAGAATAGTATCAAAGGATTGATTGAAATTCAAAGTAGCTAACACAAAATCAAATTCACCTGAGCAAGTCTTTTTGATTTTTGAAAAAATGCCCTAACTTAGAATTTTTAGTTAAAGTTCTTATCACCTCAAATTCTTGAGGTACTTCAAAGTCTTGACTTGAAACCAAAGTTTTTTCTTCCATGCAACATCTACAGTGATAAACAATCCCATAGATCTGTTGTAAGATTTACATAAATATGCCCTACTTAAGACTTATAGTTAAAGTTTTTTTAGAAAACAAAAATGCTTATGAATACTAGAAGGTATTGACTTAAGAAAAGTGTTACATCATTACACCTGAGGGAAAACAATCTCATAACTCTTCTATTTTTGAATAATTTTAATTTTTAACTTAGAAGTTTTGCGTTTTTTTTTGTAAATGGAAATATCTTGAATACAAACAGTTTGGCGAAATTAAAGATGTGTCACATCAACATAAACCTGAGTGAAACAATCCCATAACCTGTTTTGATTTTTGACAGATTAGCCAACTTAGAAGCTTTGGTATTTTTTTTTGTAAATTCAAAATCTTGAATACATATAAGGTATTGACTTGAAACTCAAAATATATGTTTACCATCAACTCTACACCTGAGAAAACAATCCTAACTGTGTTTTGTATTTTTGATAGATTTGTGACCCTTTTTAACTGTGAATGCTTTTTAAAGATAGAATACATCGAACGTATTTACGTAACATCTTACCAAGGCTTTTGAACATGACATATTTCCAGCCCTTTTAAAACTTAGAATTTTGTCACAGTTTTTCCAGACTAAAATGGAAATACTCAAAATGGCTCCTTTGAAATGTCATAATAATTATCAGCATAAGCGGTTATGATTTTTAACTCCACATATCAATGGTGAAATTACAAAATTATTATGATCAAATATACAAGGTCATGTATTTTTTGGAAATTATCCCCCATCCTCCCTCCAGTTGGCTTGCAGAATCCAGATAAGGCCTTGAATGCAATGTACATTTACAAAGGCTTTGAACAAGTTTCATATCTTTGACCTTAATACTTATAGACAATTACACAATACTCATGTTCTTAGACTGAAAAACCCCATTTTATTCGTTCGATTTTGATATGATTTTCACATAATTTTTTTTCTTCAAGTTGCACATAAAAAACTTAGATGTTGTAAGCTAATATAATGATACTCAAAATTTCAAACAAGTTTCTAGAATAAGTATGTCAGAAAAGCACTACATGAAAAACCCCTTAAGGGCCTCATTTCTGTAAAATCTAGTTTCTAAATTCCAATGCTACAGAATAGAAAATTGATTTTTTGTGCTGAAAAAAATCAAATTCTGACAAGTCTTCAGAAAAAATAAGCAATCTCTTTAAAAGTTTCGCCCCATTGATTCTGAGGAGCAATTTTTTTCCTGAACTTATATTTATACCAACTAGATTAAAGTAAGATTACATAAAATGGCACTATAGCTTGTAGTATTCAAAAATATTAAAACAAAATCTTTAAATATATTTGAAAAGGTTACACCCCTGTAGGGCCTCATTTATTGAATAATTTCATTATTGTTGTGTTGGTAGATGAAATCTTGTAACCCAGTTGTGCTTGAAATACGTATTTGTGACAAGCTTTGAAGCAAATCAACCTGAGCACGCTAGTGTATTTTCATTTAGGGTTAACTGTTTTTAGTTTTGATATTTGTACTGAATTATGTTTTTTCCTGGTTGCAATGATCTTTAGGGGCTTGTGAATAAAGTTCCAAAGGCTGTAAAAGTTTGGACCTTCTTGCACAAATGTTCACCACCATGAGACGGAGTGTCATGTACAAGAACCAGGTCCCTAGGTCTAAGGTCAAGGTCACACTTAGAGGTTAAAGGTCAAATTCAAGAATATCTTTGTCCAGAGCATTTCTTCTTCATGCATGGAGGGATTTTGATGTAACTTGGCACAAATGTTCACCACCGTGAGCTACCCTTGTTTTTTAGAATTACTTCCCTTTGTTGTTACTATAAATAGCTTATATTGTAACTTTTTTATGACTTTCCGTAGAGTAAAATTGAGACCACTTTTCTGTGGTACAACATGCATGTTACATTTATTTAGGTGTATTTTTACTAGGGATGGCAACGAATATCCGGATATCCGAATATTCGTTCAGCATCCGAATATTCGGATACGATATAGGTGTCCGAGTATTCGGTAAGTTTGTCCAAAAAACGAATTTCAATTAAAAACTTAAATATTTACGTGTTGTTTTCATGACAATAATTTATTTTCAGTAAAATACAGCCGATAAAGTGTCAGTTTACAATACCCGATTGCTCTGGTGATGACATTTTCTATAGTCAATCTTTAGCGATAGACAAAAGAGATTATGCAAACAAAAGAGTTTCAATTTCTAGGTGTGAATTGTTGAGCAAACATTTAGATTAAGGAAAATTATTATGCAAGTGTTTTAAAGCCTTATTTACGCCGATACGGATATGGAGAGTCGCTTACTTTAGCCATTGCAATTATGAAGTAAGAATCTGTTCTTTCTCAGTTTTAATAAGCCTCCTGCACATCTTTAAGGACTGAAGCAGATGTCCGTGAAACGACTGTCACAGAGAAAACAAAACCGAAAGTACAACAGTCCTTACAGAGTTAGCTCCCGTAATAACAACGTATATGAAATTAATTTTATCCTAATTTTATGACATGAATGATTGAATCTTATAGCCATAAATTGTCTGACTTAAAAGATATAAATGTAAGTTCTCGGGATAGAATATTCGCCAAGCTGCTATAAATTTCAAAATCGCGAAAATATATGACAAATTGATCGACAACATATTGGATTTAGTACATAAAACGACCGAATATCCGGATATTCTTTCGGAAGGCTGACCAAATATCCGAATACCAATTTGAGTATTTGTTGACATCCCTAATTTTTACCTATTTCTACTTAGTAAGGAGTTAGTCCTTTTGACAGCTGGCGGGCTCGACATGTTGCACGTGGGCATCTAGTTAAGCATCCCTGTGACCATAGAGTTGTACTGTTAAAAGTAGTGAAGCCCTTCTTTTTAAAAAACAAGAAGCAAAGTAATTGTAGACATACTTCCTTCAATATTGATGTTTCAGGAAGGTATCGGGGGGCGATACCAATAGTTGATAGACACTCTTCCTTCTTTTGTATTGATGTTTCAGGAATAGGTATTGTGAGCCGACTACCAATAGTTGATAGTTCCACTCATTATTTACTTCCTTCCATATTGATGTTTCAGGAATTGGTATCGTGAGCCGATTACCAATAGTTGATAGTTCCACTCATTATTTACTGCCACATCCCAGGGATCCAGACAAAAACAAGCGCGTCATAGTTCATGCAAAAATCAAGGACAGAGATGGAACATTATATGATATACTGGTAGTACATCTGTCATATTACAGACAGCAACAGTGTAGAAACGTCGCAGATATCACCACTTTTATAAAAAGTAAATCATTTTTTGCATGGTTCAGATGTAATGTTGTTGTTTAATGCCTGTTCCAATCTTGGTCATTTTAACAAGCGGACATTTTACCTAAAAAATGTTCCTTGGTAGAACTAGGACAAGACTCCGATCCTCCGTAAGAAACTGCCAACTTTCTCATATAACAAGACATGGTCAGTACAAAGTGTGTAAACCCATTGCCAATTTGTGAGAGGTTCTGGTGTAAGTTCACTCAGAAGCTATTTAGTAGTAACATCAAATAATCACAAAATCTGTGTGTTTCATGCGCTATGTAGTTTGCCCTCAATCTGTGAGAGGTTCTGATGTTAGTTTACTGGGAAGCTATTTAGTAGTTTCGTCAAATAATCACAAAATCTGTTTGTTTCATGCCCCATGTAGTTTGCCCTCAATCTGTGAGAGGTTCTGATGTTAGTTTACTGGGAAGCTATTTAGTAGTTTCATCAAATAATCACAAAATCTGTTTGTTTCATGCCCCATGTAGTTTGCCATCAATCTATGAGAGGTTCTGATGTTAGTTCACTAGGAAGCTATTTAGTAGTTTCATCAAATAATCACAAAATCTGTGTGTTTCATGCCCCATGTAGTTTGCCCTCAATCTGTGAGAGGTTCTGATGTTAGTTCACTGGGAAGCTATTTAGTAGTTTCATCAAATAATCACAAAATCTGTGTGTTTCATGCCCCATGTAGTTTGCCCTCAATCTGTGAGAGGTTCTGATGTTAGTTCACTGGGAAGCTATTTAGTAGTAACATCAAATAATCACAAAATCTGTGTGTTTCATGCACTATGTAGTTTGCCCTCAATCTGTGAGAGGTTCTGATGTTAGTTTACTGGGAAGCTATTTAGTAGTTTCGTCAAATAATCACAAAATCTGTTTGTTTCATGCCCCATGTAGTTTGCCTTCAATCTGTGAGAGGTTCTGATGTTAGTTTACTGGGAAGCTATTTAGTAGTTTCATCAAATAATCACAAAATCTGTTTGTTTCATGCCCCATGTAGTTTGCCCTCAATCTATGAGAGGTTCTGATGTTAGTTCACTGGGAAGCTATTTAGTAGTTTCATCAAATAATCACAAAATCTGTGTGTTTCATGCCCCATGTAGTTTGCCCTCAATCTGTGAGAGGTTCTGATGTTAGTTCACTGGGAAGCTATTTAGTAGTTTCATCAAATAATCACAAAATTGTTTGTTTCATGCGCTATGTAGTTTGCCCTCAATCTGTGAGAGGTTCTGATGTTAGTTCACTGGGAAGCTATTTAGTAGTAACATCAAATAATCATAAAATCTGTGTGTTTCATGCGCGATGTAGTTTGCCCTCAATCTGTGAGAGGTTCTGATGTTAGTTCACTGGGAAGCTATTTAGTAGTAACATCAAATAATCATAAAATCTGTGTGTTTCATGCGCGATGTAGTTTGCCCTCAATCTGTGAGAGGTTCTGATGTTAGTTCACTGGGAAGCTATTTAGTAGTAACATCAAATAATCACAAAATCTGTGTGTTTCATGCTCCATGTAGTTTGCACCCTGTCTTGCTACTTATCTTTGTGCACAGGGAATATGAGCTGTAACAAGCTATGGAACTAATGTTTATTTGTAAGCAATTGCTATTAGTACAAACCAATTTCTTTGTGAGTTTCTAGGTTTCATAACAGTTTAAGCTTAACTACATGTTAGCTGAAGATCAATAATTTTTAGCTCGACTTTTCGAAGAAAAGGGGAGCTATCCTACTCGCCTCGGGTCGGCGTTGGTGTCACACCTTGGTTAAGTTTTTCGTACCACCCCACTTTATTTCAAAAAGTATTAGAGGTATGGCTTTGAAACTTACCATACTTGTTTACCATCATAACCTCCATCTACAGACAAGAGTACATAACTCTGTCAAGGTTTTTGACAGAATTATGGCCCTTTTTTGACTTAGAAAGTGTATTGAGCTTGGTTAAGTTTTTCGTACCACCTCACTTTATTTCAAAACCATTAGAGGTATTGCTTTGAAACTAACCATACTTGTTAACCATCATGACCTACATCAACAGACAAGAGTTCATAACTCTGTCAAAGTTTTTGACAGAATTATGCCCCTTTTTTACTTAGAAAATACATTGAATATGGGTAAAATCCACTTATTGCCTTAACCCTTTGAGATATTGCTTTGAAACTTTGAATGCATGTTAACATCATTACCCCCATCTGTAGGCAAAAGAAGGTAACTCTGTCAGGGGTTTGTTTTAAAAATTAAGGCCCTTAATTGACTTACTATATATATATAATCTTGGTTAAGTTTTTCGTACCAGTCCACTTTTTGACTAAACTGTTTGAGATATTAATTTGAAAGTTGGAATACTTGTTTACCATCATGATCCCAAAACATGGGCAGGAGAAGGTAATTCTGTCAAGGATTTTATTTGAATTATGGCCCTTTTTGTCTTAGAAACTCAGTTAAAATTTTCATTCTTGTCCACTTGTTGACTTAACCATTTGAGATATTACTTTGAAAGTTGACACCTATCTGTAAGCAAGAGAAGATAACTCTGTGAAAATGTTTCTTTATTTGTACTTAGAAATTCCTAGTTAAAGTCTTGTGTGCCCTTAACTGTCAAAGTTTTGTTTTATAGGCAAGCACTAAAAAGTGGAGCGCGCTGTCCTACTGACAGCTCTTGTTTGTCTGCTGCTGTCCAATTCTTACTCTTCATTGAACTTGCAAATTGAATATGGCCACAAGACTTTGATAAGTGGTTATCGGCTAGATCAGACTAGTTTATCTTAAGTTGATGCCCTTTTAACACCATCATTTCTTGGCCATTCCAAATGATATGAAGAGAAAATATTTACATCAACATTATTCCAGTCAAGGTCAGTTATGGACCCAATCAGCTTAAGTAGTCCAGACTTAATTGCCCTTTATCTATCAAGACAAATGGTGTTTTACACCATATTAAGACTGCAGCATTGTCAGATTTCACTATTGTTCATCATATATAATATAGAAGGTGTATTACCCCAAAACCTTGACACGATTGTATTGTGGCCAACAAAGTTTATCTTGAGTTATGTGCCCTTAATTGAATTACTCCATTTTGTTGCAAGCCATTATATATTTACATATGTTGATCTCTTGTTTGTTGATGTGTGTCTATATGATCAGTGTAACAATGTTAGTGACAGTATTGGTAAAATGGAAAAGTCATACTATTTATAGTAGAGTTACATGTATATGCTCCTCAGGTCACCAATACTTGCCATGTGACTTACAGCGTACTTAGAGTCTAATACCATAGCCAACTTTAACTATTAATCCGTGACAAAATGCCATTGCGGTGGTATTTAAAATAATTTTATCTAGTTAAATATTTTCCAAGAATCTGTTTGACATAAGAAAACACACATGGATCTGCAATGGAAACAAGTAAATGAGATGTTGTGCACTTGTTATATCAATCCATATAAAGTTTAATTAATTATGTTTGAGTTACATGGTTAGTTGCTCAGTTTTACACTCCATGATTGATGAAGTCATACCACATCAGTTGTCCACTCTATTTATTTGTGTGCTGGACAGTTGTAATAAGTCAACATAAAATTTGGATGTGATAAAAAGTCTACACAATTCCCACCTTTTTGTAACAGATATTCAAAATGTGTCACCAAGTATTATGTTGTTTGCAAATTTAGGAAATAAAACTTTCATTGCCATTATCTTTTTACAGAAAGAAGAATCCAAAACGTGATAATTCTTGGTGATTTTAATACCTACATTGACTATAACTGGCCGGTACAAATCTTTCTTGATGGTAGAGTTACAAAGGACAATCCATGCAGGAGAGTGAGGCAAGATGCAGATTTATCAGGGCTACTCTTTGAAGATGCTTGGCTTTCAACGAATCCGAGCGAAACTGGTTACACATTCAGTAATATGGTAGGACTCATAGGTTGTAACATATACTGCCTTTTACTTTACACAATGTTATATTTGTGAGGATTTTTTGTGTATTTATTACATTGTTTGATTCACCTTGACCATAACAGCAAGTTTAAAGCTGATTTTATTTCTTGTTTCTAAGCAGCTTGCAAATTACATTAATTTTAGCATTTTAAATATCTTTGAATAGAGACTTTTATAAATAATTGATTACTTTCCTCACATGTTCTGTTCATAAGTTGTTGCAATATTATTTTTACAATAAGTTTTACTATTCTTGTGTTATTCAATTTTAATGTACATAGGCACCCGAACGAACTTTGGGCAGCATATAGAAATTAGAAATCAACTTGTCTCAGTATTAAATTTTCTTGAAACTTCATGCAGTGATAGAGTACAATGAGAGGAATTGCAGTGTACTAGAACCATAATTCTATTTTGCCTAATTTTTGCAGTAGCCCCTTCACTTAAATTTCTTTCTTTGGTAAATTTTATATCAGATCACCTTACTTCAATGTACAATGATTTTTTTACCAGACTAAGAACCATATTCAAGCTTACTATTTTGGTGGACATTTGTTTCTTGCAAGTGACAGCTCATTAGCTTTTATTTGACATGGCACATTTTTTTAAAAAGAGGGTCATATCTAGAAATTGTATTATATTTAAGTTAAAGTAAATAAAACAACCTTTACCTATACATGTAATTTTGAGTTACCAAATGGCTTCAGAATATATTTAACACCTTTACTTTTCATCTTAAGAAAAAGATAATAGTTGTAATTTCTATTCTTGAAGAGATTGTACTAGAAACATAATATAATTACACTTGTATATAGATGTGAAAAAGATTTTAATATGTATATCTTCAGCCCTCTCCAGGGATGGAAAGCAGACCTGATAGAATTTTGGTGGACTCCAAGCTGAAGGTAAAGTCAGTCAGACTTGCTGGTGATGGTATAAGATACAAGCAGCGATACAAGGCAGCGGTTCATTGGTCAAGGTTCACCACCATTATCCAATCAGCATTCTTATCTTATAAAGGTTTAGGAGGCTATGCCTGCAAACATGACTGTGGCCCCAGTGGATCTTGCCAGTGTGGAGTATGTGCTGCAGTTGGGAACAAACAAAATTGTCTCCTTCCAAACTGCGATAAATGTAATTCAAAAATGTACAAAAATCTAATTAGTCATTCTTTTCTATGTGTGGTAGTTTTATTCCATTTATTTTATTCTGTAGTTTTGATATTAACAATCGGTGCTAATTCATACAGTCAAACATTGTATTCTATTCTAGGTTTTAAATGTTGTTTATTTAATCCACGATTATGCAGATTTAATGCAAGAAGTTTTAGACAAAAACATAATTTTCTGAAACTATGTCAGTTATGGCCTATATTTTGGCTACCACCTTATGTACAGTTCTTAGGAAGTTTGACATCTTTATTTTTACTCAGTATTTATTCAAAGCATACATTCAAGCTAGTCATGGATTTAACATATAATACTCTGGCAGAGGAATTATTTCCCTCAGACCATCTGATGGTTGTTGCGCAAGTAGTTAAAAATTAAAATAAAAGAATAAAAGAAGTCTATTTTTTATTTGTTACTTTTTAGCTCTTCTGGCACAAAGTGCCAGAGTGAGCTATTAGGATCGCCGTCCGGGGTCTGTTGTATGTTGTCCATTTCCTTTAAATGACATCTTCTCTGAAACCACTGGGCCAATGTTGATGAAACTTTGCAGGGATGTTCCTTGCATAAAGCTCTTGCAAAGTTGTTCAAAGAATTCCATTCCATGTAGAACTCTGGTTGCTACGGCAACAAATAGGAAAAACTTAAAAAAAATTCTTCTCTGAAACCACAAGGCCTAGAGCTAAGATATTTCGCATGTAGCATTGTCTAGTGCATATTGTTCAAATTATGAAGCCGGATCAGAATTGACCCTTCCAGGAAGGGGGGGATGTCACTTGGTTTTACTTTTAGGCTATATTGGAACAACTAGAAATCTTGTTCTCTGAAACCAAAAGGCCTAGAGCTTAGATGTTTGGTATGTAGCATTGTCCAGTGAACTTCTACAAAGATTGTTCAAATTATGACCCCCGGGTCAAAATTGACTCTGCCCGGGGGTCACTTGATTTTACATAGGCATATAGGAAAATCTTTAAAAATCTTGTTCTCTGAAACCACAAGGCCTAGAGGTTAGATATTTGGCATGTGGATATGCCTTGTGGACCTTTACCAAGATTGTTCAAATCATGACCCCCGTGTCAAAAGAAACCCTGGGATGTAGGGGGGAAGGTCACTTGATTTTACATTATATGGGGAAAACTTAGGGAAACCACAAGGCCAGCAGGCAGGGCTTAGATATTTGGTATGTTACCTAGCATCGTGTAGTGGACCTCTACAAATTATTTTGAAATCATGGTCCCTTGTATTCTAGCCAATGGTTGTCAGGTGAGCAATAAAGGGCCATCTTGTTTTTTTAATGTCCCAGAAGAAACTTTGGTTGGCATATAGAAATTAACTCCGTTCCCACTTTGTCCAGAGAAAAACTTCAAAAGCATTAAAGGGAATACCTATACTTTAAACTTCATACAGTGAATCAGCACAATGAGAGGAACTGCAGTGTACAAGAACGATAACTTTCTAATTTTGTTTAATTATCTCCATTTGCTAAATTTTCTTGTCTGGAGCTTGAAGTCACAGACAATATGAGCATCTTACTGCACATAGTGTATTTTAAGTAACAGTTTAATAAAAGCAGTTTTCGGTTGCTGTGCATTAAAATGTGTTAAATTAATGATAATACCGCATTAGTATTTGAAATTGGTCGGAATAATCAAATCATAGTTTTTTTCTTCGCAGTGATCTCCCTTGTGTTTTTGTCGTTGGTAGATATTTCGGCATTGGAAGGGAGGCAACTCTTGCATGCAGTTGTTTTTAGCTCACCTTGCGCAAAGTGCCAGAGTGAGCTATTAGGATCGCTTTCATCCGGGGTCTGTCGTATGTCGTCCGTCCGTCTGTCCACCATTTCCTTCAAACGACATCTCCTCTGAAACCACTAGGCCAGTGCTGATGCAGGGATGTTCCTTGCATTAAGCTCTATCACAGTTGTTCAAAGAATTCCATTCCATGCAGAACTCTGGTTGCTATGGCAACAAATAGGAAAAACTTAAAAAATCTTTTTCTCTGAAACCACAAGGCCTAGAGCTAAGATATTTCGCATGTAGCATTGTCTAGTGGACCTCTACCAAGATTGTTAAAATTTTGATCCCCCGTTCAAAATTGACCCCGCACGGGTGGTGACTTAGTTTTTGCATAGGCTTATATAGGAAAAGCTTTAAAAATCTTCTTCTCTGAAACCACAAGGCCTAGAGCTGAGATATTTAGCATGTAGCATTGTTTAGTGGACCTTTACCAAGATTGTTCAAATCATGACCCCCTGGTCAAAATTAACCCTTTCCGGGAGGGGGCGGGAGGGGGGGGGAAACACTTTATGTCACATAGGCTTATATAGGGAAAACTTTAAAAAAAAAACACACAGGGCCGACACGCAGATAATAGATATTTGAAATGTTACTTAGCATTGTGTAGTGGACCTCTACGAATTATGTTAGAATCATGACCCCTTTTATTATAGCCAATGGTAGTCAGGTGAGCGATATAGGGCCATCATGGCCCTCTTGTTTATTAAAAAGACTCTCCCAGTCAAAATAGGAAAAGTGATATTTGGAAAGTTATTATTTCGTACTAGTAGCAGGAAGAGTTTAGTGTATTGGGTTAAAAGCTATTATTTCCTATAGCCTTTTTACACACGATTCTTACTTGAACAAAAATGCGCATAATTCCACTTTAAGTTTTAAAGCAATTTATCTTAAAATTGAACTTGTTAAGAGGAACACACTGTTGGAAAAAATATACAATCGCAGTATTAAATGTGATTATATTGAAGATTGAAAGTTTCCATAATGGAGGATCATAGAGGTTGCCATTTTGAATTTGTGATGACGTAGTGCTCTGGTCAAAGTCATGGTATCACTTTGAATGTACTGGTAGCATGGTAATAGAACTGTGCTAACTGTAAAACAATGTTGGCATATGCCTTTTGGTTTCTTAACAAAAACAGCTGCCGGGACTTTCAATATTCATACCGCTAAGTTAAAAAACAGCAGCTTCAAAAATATTAAAATATTGTAACCTACATGACAATCAATGTTATCAATTTCTGATGAAAAACAATTGTGAACAAATGGGGTTCAAAATAAGTTTTGAATAAGGGGCGTGTTAAATAGTGTGTCTAATTTGCATATTAACTAAATCTTAGATTTATCATGACTCCTTATTTTAGCTGATTTGAAAAATGCTTCAGCGGTGTGTTTGTGTTAACAAGCTCTTCAATTTCACCAAGAACCATAACCTAACATTGCATTATTTGTGAATATTTCCCTTAAGTTTATGTAAATTTTCTGTCAAATCACCTTTCTTCAATATGCAATGATTTTATACCAAACTTTGATATGGGTAATTTGGCAATGAATAGTGCACTACACAAGAACCAAATTCAAGCGTCACCATTTCACTCACGAGAGACAGCTCTGTTTTATGTATCTGGTGTTGCATTAAGAGCAATAGATCCAGTTAAAGAAGAATACATGTAATGAGGATATTGTTGCGTATACACACTGAAAACAGAAGCACCTATTTAACTCTTACTTGAATAGGCTGAAAGAGAATCATTCCACAATTACAATTTGCATGTGCTTAGATTAGCTCCCGAGAATTTAGAGCGGGGCGGATATCTAAGCAAGAAAGTTTAATGTTCGGGTAGAGCACGGACCTAAATAGACATGTGGGTATAGTCTTTAATAATGTTATTTGTAGGTATATAATCTTTATTTCCTCCAATGGAAGAGTACGTATGCATATTTATTAAATAGTACATCTCTGTAAAGTCGTGAAAAGTACCTGGGGCTTTTTTATTTTGTACCTGGTGAAAGTCTGACAGTATAACGTGTTAACGGACCGTGCCTCTTGTATTGTATTTCTGAACATAATAACATATTGGGGAATTCAGAACAGAAGTGTGTATTTCCGCACGGAATTAAACTTTTGTATATAGAACTTTTTTGTTGAAAGCACGTTGCTTTCCCGTATTTGGTGGGAATATTTTACGCGGGAACTCAAAAGATGCCGACAAGCAACAATGTCATATGTATATGCCATAGTAGTTACTACTACTTAGTCTTCGTTGTTGCATAACTTTTCATATCAGTAGTATAAAATTGAGTGTCCCCCCCCCCCCCGAAAATTTTGCACATACCCGAAAATTTTGCACATACGATGTAGCAGTTAAATTTTTGCTCATTACGATATGTTTACGCATGAACGATGTAGGGGAAGTAACTGCTACATAAACTGGTTTCTATCATCGCGAGGGAAGGTCCATAGAAGTCTAAAATAGCATTGTCTCGTTTGGCACCAAGATAGGGTGTCAAAGACTGTCGGGGACCTTTGTATTTGACTCAAGAAGGTTAATAGAAGTCTAAAATAGCCGACTTAGCGACTGTCTTTGGCATCCTCGCAGACTTTCAGGATACCGGTACCAAACGAGATCAGGCTATTTTAGACTTCTATTGACCTTCTTGAGTCAAATACAAAGGTCCCCGACAGTCTTTGACACCCTGGGTGACTTTCAGGATCTTGGTGCCAAACGAGACAATGCTATTTTAGACTTCTATGGACCTTCCCTCGCGATGATAGAAACCAGTTTATGTAGCAGTTACTTCCCCTACATCGTTCATGCGTAAACATATCGTAATGAGCAAAAATTTAACTGCTACATCGTAAGTGCAAAATTTTCGGGTATGTGCAAAATTTTCCGGGGGGGGACACTCAATCTTATACTACTCATTTACACCTACGTATCGTAGGTGTAAATGAGTAGTATAAAATTGAGTGTCCCCACTGTACATGTATCCAAAACTGAATTACGAGACAGCTTTTTTTAAACGCACGGATATATTGCGTGGCTCACTTCTATACAGTGAAGATAATCAAAGGTGATGACAGATAATCAACGAGGCAGTCTGATCTAATTATGTCCTAACTTTGTTAAACATGCTGATAATCAAACGATAAACACATTATTTAATAGTAAATGTGTTTGACTTAGGGATAAATCAAATATCAAGATGCTGGCTAGCGATAAACAAGCATTTTGTTTCGGATTTCAAGCTTTTTTATGTCTGCAGTACACTTGATAAATTATGATACTAAAACGTAATGCTACTTACTAAGAGCTTGAAATAGTTTCATCTGCAGTTTTATGATATAAATTTAATAATAATAATAATAATAATAATAATAATAATAATAATAATAAAAACTTTATTTTTATATAGGTATACATATATAAGACATATAAAGAATTACAAGGCCGTATGGCCTTCAAAAGAAAAAAAAATAAACAAGAACTCTCTGTCTCTGTCTCTCACAATAAATCTTCTCTCAGACACATGATCTCAGATCTCAATCACACAAACGCACCACTTACTCACAAGGATAATAAAAAAACATGAACAAGCAAAGAAAAAGTACATAATACTTTCATCAAACGGTATTTTAACAGTCACTCTTTTGACATATAAATATCATAAACAATTTAATCATTTATTAACACCTTCAAAATGCATTCTTTAATTATCAGAGCAATTGCTGTAATGCTACAATACAATACACGTATTAGCCAATCATGCCTTCAGCAGTTAAAATGTCAACATGTATACATGTATAATAATGATGATACAATATCAATTACATTACTCATCATGTACTTCATACTAATATAAACAAAACTGGGAATTGAAGTATGTTCGGGTACGAAATACGGGAGACATGCAAAGTGTGGTTGCAATTTTATTCTGCAAAGTGAGTAGGAATAGTGGTACAGGACTATTCACCTGTTACTATTAAACGTTCACGTGTATGTTTTCTTTCCTTATATGTTAAAAGACAGTGCAGCCATAGTTTCATTGTGGCTTATATTTTTTTGTTGCTGTTGTTCAACCATTATTCATGTGTGGTTTTTGAATGTGCAAAAATGGAATAAATACATCAACCTGTTCGTACCAATCCTATACATTCTTGCTTGTTTATTTCATGTATGAATTTAAGTGAGATAATAAATAATTAATGTTTGGCCGAATGAAATGTAGAGAAAACGTAATTGGTTATTATCCGTTTATTTAAATCACAGACCTGCAGTTCATTAATAACACATGATGTTGCTGTTGTTTCATTTTTTTCAAAAACAAAGTTTTGCTTGAGACTGTTTGACGAAGTGAAATACAGTGCTTTTGAATTGTACCGGGGGGGGGAGAAAAAAAAAAACAACAAAAAAAAAAAAAAAAAAAAAAAAAAAAAAAAAAAAAAAAAAAAAAAAAAAAAAAAAAAAAAAAAAAAAAAAAAAAAAAAAAAAAAAAAAAAAAAAAAAAAAAAAAAAAAAAAAAAAAAAAAAAAAAAAAAAAAAAAAAAAAAAAAAAAAAAAAAAAAAAAAAATATTTTTAAAAAAAAAAAAAAAAAAAAAAAAAAAAAAAAAAAAAAAAAAAAAAAAAAAAAAAAAAAAAAAAAAAAAAAAAAAAAAAAAAAAAAAAAATATTAAAAAAAAAAAAAAAAAAAAAAAAAAAAAAAAAAAAAAAAAAAAAAAAAAAAAAAAAAAAAAAAAAAAAAAAAAAAAAAAAAAAAAAAAAAAAAAAAAAAAAAAAAAAAAAAAAAAAAAAAAAAAAAAAAAAAAAAAAAAAAAAAAAAAAAAAAAAAAAAAAAAAAAAAAAAAAAAAAAAAAAAAAAAAAAAAAAAAAAAAAAAAAAAAAAAAAAAAAAAAAAAAAAAAAAAAAAAAAAAAAAAAAAAAAAAAAAAAAAAAAAAAAAAAAAAAAAAAAAAAAAAAAAAAAAAAAAAAAAAAAAAAAAAAAAAAAAAAAAAAAAAAAAAAAAAAAATAAATTTTAAAAAAAAAAAAAAAAAAAATTTTTTAATATTTTTTTTTTTTTTTTTTTTGGGAGAGTCAATTAAAAAAAACAACTGCATGCAGGAGTTGCTTCCCTATTACTGCCGAAACCTCTACCAACAACTACAACAACACAAGGGAGATCACTGCGAAGGAAGGAACTAGTATTTTATTTGTCCATTTTTTTTATCTCTAAAGCACAAACTTCCAATACTCATGCGGCATTATCATTAGTTTAACACATTTAAATGTGCAGCAATCGAAAATTGCTTTTATAAAACTGTCCAGCCTACTCCTGTGCCCAAACGTAAAATGTACCATTTCTCAATTTACTTCCGGGTAAAGTGAATCTACCATATTCATTAGTTGTGGATAAAGAGATCCCACCCGAGGGTTGAGATACGTCCCAAAACGAGGCTCTGCCGAGTTTTTTTGGACGTATTTCAACCCGAGGGTGGGATTTCCTTATCCACAACTAGATGGGCATGGTAGATTTATTTTCTCACCGTTTTAGTCGCATTTTCACAAAAGTAAGAAGAAATACGTGTAAATACAGGATGGGGATGAACAAATGAAAATCAACTTTTTCTCGAATTTTACTTCAAAACTGCTTTAGATAGAAAATGATTACCCACAACCCAATGTTTATTTCAGAAATAAAAAATTAAGTCATTTTTCGATTTTTATGTCTGCTTATAATTAACGTAACAATAGACCGGCAGCGATGAGAGATATTAGCAGTATAAGATAATGTTATATATCATCGGTAAATGTGCGGAAACACATATTTCATAGGAGAGAAATACTGTTCTTACACACACCACTTCGGAACTCCCATAAGAATAGTCAAGGCATAGGAACAGTCTACTACTTGACACGGTTATACAGGTCACGGCAGCAATTGATAAGTTTATTTTATACAAATCTACCGTACTTTCAGTTCATTCTGGCAGATTTATGATGAGTAAAATTATTTCGAAACAAGTGACTGATAACGACCTGTGGTCCGTTATTAATTCAGCTCAGCTAGCTCTTAGATTCTACCTACTATAATTAGAAATAACCTCGCCGTGAATCTGCACGCACTTGACATGACACAGCATAATGTTACATAAAAGTTGTAAACTTCGATTTGGAATGTACCATTGGTTTCTTCAGGCAGACTTATGCAAAAGGTTAGATAATGCTTTTACCTTACCATAAGATGTACTTTCCAGAGTGTGTGCAGCATGTTGGATTTCTTTTCTGTAACGTTAGTGAATAGAGTGGTGGAACTTATGCTGGCTGTATCCCTATGCTCGCGATATCTCCGAAAAACGGCTATTTATAGAAAATAAAACAACAGACGAAGGCATATTTTTCAGGGTATATTCAGCATGGACAGTCGATGATATGCTTTAACGGCAAACGTAGTGATAGCCGCGCGTGTGGCTCTGTGACATCACAGAAGCAGATACAGTTGAAGTCCTCTATTCGCTAGAAAAAATGTTAAATATAGACATCAAAATCACCCAGTTAAAGTTAGTATTTTTGATAAAACTTTTTTCTTTTGTATAAAATATATATGCTATGGAAACTGTTACAAGTTCATCATTAGAAAAGCTCATTTCAAGATCAGGGGGGTGAACGTAGCCCCGTTTCTTCAAAGGGTTAAGCGACGAACCGGTATCTGCGGAGGAAAAATGGCGGATTGTGTTGTTTGAAAATGAAAGTAGAGCCATATTTTGACATGTAATTTGACTTGTAGCATACTTTGAAATCTTTGAGTACTTTCATCAGGTGAACAAATATATAATCTTCAATCGGCTTTTCGTTTTAGCTTCGTAGGTGCCATACTTAGCCTGTTTGCTTGAACATTGTCTGCAACGATCGATGTTTACAAATGCAAAACGATCGACTCCCGGTATTCTTACGTCATTTCCAAGGCAAAAACAAAGACTCTGCACTTTGTTTTACCAGTTATCATTGCAGCTATACCCACTGTAAATTGTTGTGCCGTTGACAGTGACTATATGGACTATATGGCCGGAAAAAAAAGTATTATACTTTTTTTGTCTCTGCAGAGAGTATTACGCAAGTTTTGGTATCTGCCTTCGTTAATTTTCAATCGCTATACGTACCCGTTTGACGACTATTTACGCATAATGTCCATCATACTCACACGTTTGCATGAACACGGTTATAAGCAGATTATAAGAACATTTTGAACTGAATATACGTCCGTTTTCTCATGAACAATGTCAAAAACAAAAATCTGTTAGGTACAAAATTTATAACATCCGTTGTAATATGTCATTAAAATATACGTCTAATTTGTTTAGATATCAACAACATTCAGAGTCTGTTAGCACCTAAACAAGAACAGTTTGAACTGAACATACGTCCGTTTTCTCATGTACAATGTCAACAATAAAATTTTTTCAACAACTTCATAAAAAGATGACTACACTCCTTCTGCCACTAGTTCCATCGCAGTACTCAATCTCATGGCCCTAGGTAATTATATCTCATTGACCATGGTAATTAAATGACAACAAGAATTGAGAAAGTCCCTTCGTCGATAATAATAATTATCATATGCCTTATTTACATTTCAGTATGGTCAAATTTGATTCATAGAAAGAAGTCAGTGAAGTGTATGGACACCAGTATATGAACATTTTAGATGTTATGGATCTTATCATGACTATGAGTCCTAGTAATGCTGAAAAAGAAAGGGGGTTTTCCATGATGAAACTTGTAAAAACCAAAATCAGAACTAATTTAAACCAGGGTAGTTTGAATGACCTCTTAATTACAAAGTTACATGCCCCAAATGTTGAGAACTTTGATCCCAGAGATGCTATTTATTTGTGGCATAGTGATGGAAATAGAACAAGAAGAATGAACTTCAATGACAAGTCAGTGAGAAACCCAGCTCTCTTATGGATGTAAATGTTGCTGAACCAGACAGAAATGGTATATCTCAGCCTTTTAAAACTGTTGAAGTAGAATGTCAAACTGACCATTGTAGTATACATCGCCTACGTACTTGTTGTATCATCAACTCTCAAGAAGCAGACACACAAACATTTGCAAATGTTAGTTTATACTAATTTATTTTAGGTCGATTGTGAAACAATTTATACAACTTATATTAATCACTCTCGACACATCATTCCTGATGATATCCATCGCCGTGAGTGTATGAGAGAATAGAAGCCAGTTTCCCTTTTAATGCTGAGCGCCGAGCAAGGGAGCTACTGGTACCATTTTTTACGTCTTTGGTATGACGCGGCCAGGGAGCGAACCCACGACCTCCCGCACTCGAAGCGGGCGCTCTACCACTAGGCTATCGAGGCGGTTTGCAAATGTTTGCAAATGTTTACTACTCTTACTCAACAAGACCGATGTCATCTGAAGGATGCCATGAGAAATACTATTCATCTGATGATGAAACTGACAGTTCTGACTCTGACCTTGATTCTGTTTTAGAAGAGGATGTAGTATTTTCCAAGTTGATGGATTCATTGGATAAGTGTAACAGAGACTGTTGAATTGTTCAAAGTGCTTGTAGTGTGACAGTACCTGTGTACTTTGCACTTAAATGAGAAAATAAATGTTAATTAATTAAGTACATGTATGCTTGTTGTATAACATAATAAACATTTTCCGATATGAATTTGCGTAATTGTATTATTGAAATAGTTGGACAACCACATTTTTCTCTGGGCTACCATGATTCAATAGTTAATGGTCCAGATGGTCCAGTTGGCCACCAGGCTGAGAATGTTAGTCTTTATCCCTGCTTCGACAATCAGTCAACGCTATTATACATCAAAGTCTAATAGCCTGTCGATCGCTACATGAGCTTTAATCACAATACCAGTATCTAGCGAAGGCATTTTTAAGCCAAATACATCATCACAATTTTGCATTGTAGAGCAACAACATGTGTCTGGAGTAACTAGGTGTCCAAAACACATGTAAATGACTTGGCGGGTGAGGTAAACAGTTTTGAATTTTCAATGTCAGATGTTTATTGCAACAAGTAAAGATATACAGGATAATTGTTGGTTTAGGTGTAATATCAAGTTATGATTTACATCGATACCGACAATTTTTCTGTTAAATTTATGTCTGTAACAATACTTTTGTTAACTTTGTTTCAATAAAATGTCGAAAATCGCCGAAAACGTCATCACATATTAACGACGCCATCGTCGTTGTTTGACTGTTACCGGCATTCATTACGCTCATCATACATTTAGATGTTAATCCTGGTAGAATACTTTGATAACTATCACAGGGAGTTTGTCGATATATAAAGTCCACCATAATAATTCGATAACCCACAGAAACACATAAAATAAATAAAGGATAATTGTTGGTTCCGATGTAAGATCACGATTTAATTTCACCGAGTGGGCACCAAAAGTGATTTTTTCACGAGGACTGTTTATTTTATGTCTCAAACTTTACTTTTGTTCAGTTTATTTCAATAAAGTGTCGAAATCGGGGGAAACGTCTTTAGAAAGCATCGCAAGCATGACGTCATTTTAACGACGCCATCGTCATATGGAATCCAGAATTCATTACGCTCGGTATACCTTTTGACGTTAATCCGGATAACATATTTTGATAATTTCACTGCGTGGACAGTGAGTTTGTCGGTATAGTCCACCATCATAATTCGATAATCCACCGAAACGCATAAAATAAATATTGATAATTTGGATATATGTCTATAATAATACGTACTGATGAACTTTAAGAACATTACTCGTATATAACGACCTAAAAACGCTAATACGTTGTCACTAGACTTTTTGTTTAGGTGCTAACAGACTCTGAATGTTGTTGATATCTGAACAAATTAGACGTATATTTTAATGACATATTACAACGGATGTTATAAATTTTGTACCTAACAGATTTTTGTTTTTGACATTGTTCATGAAAAAACGGATGTATATTCAGTTCAAAATGTTCTTATAATCTTTTTATAACCGTGTTCATGCAAACGTGTGAGTATGATGGACATTATGCGTAAATAGTCGTCAAACGGGTACGTATAGCGATTGAAAATTAACGAAGGCAGATACCAAAACTTGCGTAATACTCTCTGCAGGGACAAAAAAGTGCATAATACTTTTTTTTTCGGCCATATAGTCCATATAGTCACTGTCAACGGCACAACAATTTACAGTGGGTATAGCTGCAATGATAACTGGTAAAACAAAGTACAAAGCCCTTGTTTTTGCCTTGGAAATGACGTAAGAATACCGAGAGTCGATCGTTTTGCATTTGTAAACATCGATCGTTGCAGACAATGTTCAAGCAAACAGGCTAAGTATGGCACCTACGAAGCTAAAACGAAAAGCCGATTGAAGATTATATATTTGTTCACCTGATGAAAGTACTCAAATATTTCAAAGTATGCTACAAGTCTACTTACACGTCAAATATGGCTCTACTTTCATTTTCAAACAACACAATCCGCCATTTTTCCTCCGCAGATACCGGTTCGTCGCTTAACCCTCTGAAGAAACGGGGCTACGTTCATCCCTCTGAAGATTTATCACACTTTTTTTCATACCTTTTTTTCACGGCTGTCGAATTTTTGACATATTGGGCGAAAGTTTTGTATCAAAGATGCCCTTTATTTTTACAACCATTTTAAGTATTTTCTTATCAGGATCAGTTTTATAACTATATGTCTGTTTCATATAATGCATTTTGAATGAAAATATAAAAAATCTGGAACTCTAAAGCGAATGGCTACGCATGGTACTCACTTTACGCATTGGTATCGTCACTAAGATAAAGTGGCTATGTCTGAGGTGCAGAGAAGAGAAACATTGCCGTAATAATAAATCATAAAACCGACGGAGTACTTGTAGAAATACAATAGTGTCTTATTTTCGAGTTCTAATAAAATTTGGTTTGTAAATCATTAAATCCTTTTTAAAGTTATTGAAGTCAACAATTCTATTGCTGCAAGACAATAATTATTTTGCAGAAAATAGACAATGTAAATGAAAAACTGTATGTTAATGATTTAGTCTTTTGTGTGCAAAATTAAAATTATTGTATTGGAAATGTTATCTCTGGTTTACGGAAGCACAGAGGTGACATGTAGGAATTTTTTTTTATATTATCTCGTGGCCACGCGATAATGAAAAAAATAACGAAAAACACATAGTCACGTGATGACGCACATCAACATCTTGTTTCAATTAAACAGAGATAACATTATGTTTTCGCAGAGGCAAATCAAAATTGTTAGGTTTTCCTGCAGCTGATATACGTTCAAAATACCAAAGTCAATGGAAAAATTGATTAGATCTACCAGGGTTGTAGAGGGGACTCTGGTGGGAAACCCCGCGCCAGCTACCTGTGCTTGCCAGTAGAGATAGGAGTTCTTTCATAAACTCGCAAATTTGTTGCGATGTTTGTGACATTTCTGGGAGGGCAGGACCATCCCCATTTTTGCCTAAACTTACCCTTTCAGCGGTGTATTCAGTTTTGCTAACGTTTTTATTAAAACTCTTGCAAATAATAATCTAAAGAATTTACTGTAGTAGATTTATAATTGTTCTATAAGTTATTGAATAATATTTCACCATACAAGTTCAATAACATTCACATGCTTTTCAAGACTGCTGTTTCCCGAAGACTGAACTCTTATGAACGGAAGAGCTTGCTGTCTGTATTAGTCGCCATTTTGTTGACAATCGTCTGACATTTGTACGGGAAAAAAACTTCACGAATTTGTTGCATTGTGGGATGTTTTGGTAACTTTAACCTTAGGTTAAAATATACTTACCACGAGGTGAAATGCGTTTATACAATCGCTTCACCAAATGGGTAACATAACCACGATTTAACAACTAGCTAATTTTAACCATGGTTAATTTATACAAATGGGTGCTGGTAGACAAGTTTTTCACTTACGGGCAGTTTACCTAACCATTTCTCTTGGGACGAACAAGTACTTCATGTAGATCCCTATCCTCCGAAAGAAACTGTCGAGTTTCTCACACAAAGAAACATGTTTTGAAGAAAGGCTCGAAATAGTGACTCTCCATATATATGACAGGTTGCAGTGATTTCAAGTAAGCGACTCTGAGGCTATCCTCTCGACGACATCTGTACTACACATCAAAATCTATTTAGAAAATTAACAATTAAGATGAAAAAAGTCATCACACGACTGAATATTTCTACACAATACCCTCATAACCTCTTAACCCGACAAATGACGTCAAAACTTGTATAGCAGCGATTTATTTAAGGATGTCTGCTACGTTGTGTTCAGATTTCAACGATTTTCTGAAAATCAACATATATCAAGGGGAACATATCACCATCAAAATAAAACCTTAAAAAAGGTACCTATCCAGGCTTTTTTTGGCGCTAGGCTTCAACAAACTATGTCACCATATTTGGGAATGCAAAAACATTATTAAGTCATAGTTTACCATCATTATCTCCTGTTTATTCCATTAGGTAAAACCAACCATTTTTATTACATAAATGTTGAAAATAATGGTACTGTGATTGAAAATCACTAAAAAAATTGACTCGGAACAAATAGTTGCCGAAATGCAAAATGTTAAAATTGAATTACCCCACCCACTTATTTTCAGAATGGCACTTAATTCATGCATATCGATGACCTTTAAAACAGTGAAGGGATTTCAACGATTTTCTGAAAATCAACATACATCAAGGGGAACATATCACCATCAAAATAAAACCTTAAAAAGGGTACCTATCTAGGCTTTTTTTGGCGCTAGGCTTCAACAAACTATGTCACCATATTCGGGAATGCAAAAACATTATTAAGCCATAGTTAACAATCATTATCTCCTGTTTATTCCATTAGGTAAATCCAAACATTTTTTATTACATGAATGTTGAAAATAATGGTACTGTGATTGAAAATCACTAAAAAAAATTGACTCGGAATAAATAGTTGCCGAAATGCAAAATGTTAAAATTGAATTACCCCACCCACTTATTTTCAGAATGGCACTTAATTCTTGCATATCGATGGCCTTTAAATCAGTGAAGGGATTTCAACGATTTTCTGAAAATCAACATACATCAAGGGGAACATATCACCATCAAAATAAAACCTTAAAAAAGGTACCTATCCAGGCTTTTTTTGGCACTAGGCTTCAACAAACTATGTCACCATATTTGGGAATGCAAAAACATTATTAAGTCATTATTAACCATCATTATCTCCTGTTTATTCCATTAGGTAAAACCAAACATTTTTTTATTACATGAATGTTGGAAATAATGGTATTGTGAATGAAAATCACTAAAAAAAACAGAACAGTCAGTAATACATATAAATGATACATGTTTGCCAGGTTTAAAATGGTTTTCAAGAAATGACTTCCAACTTTGAAAAACACTTTCACAATCTTCTATAAATTTATGGTATATTATGACCATCTAGGGATGAATGTCACACAGTTTCTGTAATTGGTCCATTTTTTCAGCAATCCCTCCATTTCACTATATACTAATACTCTCATGTTCACCTGAAATTAAAAACATTCCCCTGTTACATGCAACTGAGATCATATTACTTGCATTTTGATTAAATAAAATAATGCTTTTAATTGATCTTTAATAGAAACAAAGTATAACATTATTCAAATAAAAAAAATGGTTTTGCATAATTGCACTACTCATTTACAACACCCATCTTTAGTTTGACTTTAGTGTTGAATGGAATTGCTGGAGTTACAGATGAAAATGTATGGTGAAGTTATTGAGAAATAGCAACAGTGTTTGAAGATGTTTGTTAGATAAGATTGTGTAAGATAGCTTACTGGTTAACTTTCAAAATTATGTTTTTGAGTCAGTTTGATAAAACTATGTCTTCACTAAAATAAAACTATCAGGTTCATTACATCTAAAAAATTGGTCACTGAGGTATGTGAGCAAGTTAGAACAGCTTACTCTGACTGTCCATGGAGTTTAATCAGTCTACAGTCTGCTATTCAGTTCTCTTTCCATTTTTATCACATTGTCCTAGAATACTAGTTTATACAACCCAAACAAAACATCTTGTTTAATGCAAGTATGTAGGGTACACATTAGGTGTCTGTATAGTTGTTATTCATTAAATGAGGGCACATGAAATGAACATACTAAGCCTGTTTTGTTTGTTTAGAAAGACATGCAATTCTTACCTATTAAATTTAGCCATATTGCATACCAAGCAAACAGATCATTAGTTCAGTCCAGCTGTATTGTCAATATGCATCTAAAAACAAATGTGTAAACAGAAGTAAATATAATCCCATAATTTTAAAAATTTGAAGATGAAACTCTCTGTATGTATCAGATACTGACATTACAAAAGTAAATATCAATTTGTATTCTGAGACCATACACATATGATCAA
The DNA here is from genome assembly GCA_022818135.1 of Saxidomus purpurata. Lineage (NCBI taxonomy): Eukaryota > Metazoa > Mollusca > Bivalvia > Venerida > Veneridae > Saxidomus > Saxidomus purpurata. The sequence continues at coordinate 25,783,590 of JAFMSR010000011.1, read as the reverse complement.
TCATGAGTAATAGTGACACAAAACTATCTTATAAAGATCTGCTATTGAATGCTGTTTAGGTACTTTTTAACATGTAAGTACTTCAATCCTTATATATGCATGTATTCATCTGTAAAAGACAATACAGTTTGTGTATGAGAATAACTACAGTTTACAAAGAAGTAGATGTATATTGCAAAATGTGATATTATGGCATAATAGTGTTATTGTGTCAGCCAATTATCCTTAAAACTCAAAATCTCAAAATATCATACCATGGTATTCAAAAAATTCAATTGTTATATAGAGTTTTATTAGAAAAGCACTGTTGGGGGTATTTGAAACCCTTGCAGACCATAAAAAATAAATACCTGATGTGCATTTTGTGTACATGTATCTTGCATCTACAGGTGGACATTCAGCTGTATTGTGAATTTTAAATGTACACTCTGCTGCTTTCCAAGTACATTGACTTTCCTCTATCAAGTAAAATAGCTGAGTTCCTGTAAAATAAGATATGAAACTACATACATTTTCCTGCCATTTTATAAAAATATGTAACAGAGTATGTGACTACCTAGCAAGTATTGAGAAACAATTTTGGCAGCAAGTTAGAATTCAAAAGCAGATCTGAATCATAAATTCACTTTTTCATTTGTTATACTTAAATGAAGAAACAAAAAAAACATTATACATGTAGTATTACATTCAGCTCTGTCAACAGTATCTTGTCCTTCAGCACATAAGCAAACAAATGGCATTTCCTTGGTGTCTTAACCAATATTGGCCCAACTTGTTGAGGCTGATGAAGACAATGCACCCATTGTAAGTAGTTGTTTTCAGCATCTGGTCTGCATGGTGGGCTGCCTAAAGCAAAGGAAAAATCTATAAAGATAATGTCACAATTAAAGTATACTTAGTGACTGTGAACTCAATTTGATATTAGTTCATTCAGCTGGGAAGCCCAGGGAACAATCACCAGTTCATAAACCAGAATTTATGGCAAGTTTTTGTACTAGACATAGTGTGCACATGCATACATTTTTACTTTAAAGTTTGATTCTTATTAACTAATTCCTCTACAAACAGTGCCATGCATCTTTGGTGCAGGTAGGTCATATGCAATATGTTTACTAGAATATACAACTTTAGAACAAGCAGTTTATATACCATGGTGTTTACTGCAGCCTTTTCAGATTTAGTAACAAAGTATTTTATCATCCTCAAATGCATCTCTTTAGCTTTGAACAAAATCATCATCATCATCATCATCATCACTCTGCATCAACAGCAGTATAGTTATAATTATATGTAATAGAATACACACATGATATGTTATTATCATTATGTTTCCATGGGCTAAAGTAGATTCTAAATAGCTAGTCCAGCTGTTGAAATTCCTTATCAACCAAGCATCCACTACAGCACAGGTTGTAAGTCCTCGGCAGGATAAGAAAATGTTTTTGAAATCATTCTTCCTGGCTTATTTCCCCAGGTCTAGAATAAATTATATCTACAGCATATTTGAATTTATGTGATCAATATAACTTGGTTGCTGTTTCATGATTCCTCGGTGTCAGTTTTACTTCCGGGTCTAATTATATCGAAAAAGTGATCCTATTCTCTAATAACAAGTGAGAAATAAATACTTACGTAACTGGAAGGTGATACAAACACATCCAGCGTCAACATCAACAACATAAATGCGTATCTAACCTTTCAAACCGCTTTATAAAATAAAACATTTTAGCACTTTGAGTTTGACCTTCGCGGAAATGTACACCGTTTATGACGTCATCGGCACTCCGCAGATTAATCAATAAATTGTGATATTTGAAACATAATAGGTTGTACACCACGAAATGATACTCATTGGTGATTACTGCATGTAAAACAGTGAAATAAAGTAGCGACCTATACTTTTTGAAAGTTTACAGATCATTTTTTCAGTGGATAGCTATTTTACGACATTTGCTCACTTCCGATAGTTAGCGCATGTGCAGAACAACGTAGCAGACATCCTTAATATCTAAACACAGTTTTGTTTTCTGTATGTTTCTAAAGATATAAAAAACAGTCTGGTTTTTAGCTCACCTGGCACAAAGTGCCAGAGTCAGCCATTAGGATCACATTCTGTATGGCGTCCGTCGTACGTCCGTTATTATTTTCCTTCAAACGACATCTCCTCCGAAACCAATAGGCCATTGATGATATAAATTGGCAGGGATGTATCTTGCTTGAAGCCCTTTCATAATTGTTTAAATAATTCCATTCCATGCAGAACTGTAGTTGCTATGGCAACTAAAAGGAAAAAAACGTTTAAAATCATCTTCTCAAGAACAGGAAGACCTAGAGCTTAGATATTTGGCATGTAGCATCACCTAGTGGACGCCTACCAAGTTTGTTCAAATAATGACCCCCAGGTCAAAATTGTATCTGCCCGGGGGTCACTTGTTTTTCCATAGACTTATATTGGAAAAGCTTTAAAAATCTTATTCTCTAAAGCCACAAGGCCTAGAGCTTAGATATTTAGCATGTGGCATGACCGAGTGGACCTCTACAAGATTGTTCAGATTATGACCCCTCAGTCAAAACTGACCCCGCACGGGGGTCACTTGTGTTTACATAGGCTTAATGTCTGAAAAACTTTTAAAATCTTCTTCTCTGAAACCACAATGCCTAGAGCTTACATATTTAGCATGTCTCATTACCAAGTGGACCTCTACCAAGATTGTTCAAATTATGACCCCCGGGTAAAAGTTGACCCCACCTGGGGATCACTTGTTGTTAACTATTTATATTAGCTTATTTAGGAATCGAAAAAAAATCTTCTTCTCTGAAACCACAAGGCCTAGAACTTAGATGTTTAGCATGTGGCATTACCTGGTGACTCTACCAAGATTGTTCAAATCATGACCCCCGAGTTAGAAATGACCCTGCCCTGGGGTCTTTTAATTTAACATAGGCTTAACTATATAGAGGAGAATCATGAGCCCAAGGTCACTATTTCTGCCATTGATGATCTTCTATTATAGCCAATGGTAGGCAGGCGAGCGATAAAGGGCCATCTTGGCCCTCTTGTATTTATTATTATAACAGAATGTAAACATTTTTTCTAGTGTCAAAGCTGCTCGCTCTCAGATGTTAGTAGAAATAAAGTTCTTCAAATTGTATGAAAGAACATATTTTAGGACATAATTATAGTCATTTAAAAACATTCCAGTATAAATTCCTGTAAAGTATATCTGTAGATTTGAAATAATACGCTTCCAAAAAATAAAGCGTTGCAAACGCTTTTGAAATTCCAATATTTACATAGAGTGCAGCGGTGCCGTAAAACCAGCATTTTCAATCAATTTTTGCAAATTCCTACCTAGATTTTTTCTTCTATTGTTGATTTTTTTTTTTTTTTTTTTTTTTTTTTTTTTTTTTTTTTTTTTTTTTTTTTTGGGGGGGGGGGGGGGGGGGGTTTTTTTTTTTTTTTTTTTTTTTTTTGGGGGGGGGGGGGGTTTTTTTTTTTTTTTTTTTTTTTTTTTTTTTTTTTTTTTTTTTTTTTTTTTTTTTTTTTTTTTTTTTTTTTTTTTTTTTTTTTTTTTTTTTTTTTTTTTTTTTTTTTTTTTTTTTTTTTTTTTTTTTTTTTTTTTTTTTTTTTTTTTTTTTTTTTTTTTTTTTTTTTTTTTTTTTTTTTTTTTTTTTTTTTTTTTTTTTTTTTTTTTTTTTTTTTTTTTTTTGTTTAATTTAAAAAAAAATTTATTTTTTTTTTTTTTTTTTTTTTTTTTTTTTTTTTTTTTTTTTTTTTTTTTTTTTTTTTTTTTTTTTTTTATTTTTTTTTTTTTTTAATTTTTTTTTTTTTTTTTTTTTTTTTTTTTTTTTTTTTTTTTTATATAAAAATAAAAAAAAAAAAAAAAAAAAAAAAATAAAAAAAAAAAAATAAAAATTTTTTTGGTAGGAATTTGTAGAAATTCTTTTTGTAAGAATGCACAATATAATTATGAACATAGATATAAGTAAAAAGCTATGATACACTGGAAACAGTATTTGTCGTCGATATATTTTGACCCCGCTAGTTTTTCTGGACCCGAAAAAGTATATCAGCATGTTGAAGCCGAGGGTAAATACAAGATTGGCAGACACAGAATACGTAAATGGTTACAAGATCAAGAGTCCTATTCCCTAACCAGAGGGACCAGACGGCATTTTAAACGTTCCAGGGTCATTGTAAACGGCGTAGACAGTCAGTGGGATATGGACTTGATGGACATGGTAAACTTGTCACGACAAAATGATGGTAACAAATACATATTGGTATCCATAGACATTTTTTCCCGTTATGCTTATGCCCATCCAGTCAAAAGTAAAAAGGGAAAAAGTTTAGTTGACGCTTTAGGACTGATGTTGTCTGGATTACGCAAACCGAAAACCGTTCGCACTGACCGAGGTATGGAGCTTAGAAGCAAGGAGGTGAATAAATATTTAATGGGCCGAAATATACACCATTTTTACGCCCTCAACACGGAGACCAAAGCAAATTATGCCGAGAGACTCATTAAAACCATAAAACATAAGATTTTTAGATACATGTTAAAAACAGAACAAAGCGATATGTAGACCTTCTTCAAGATGTGGTACACAGTTACAACCACACAGTACATCGTAGTTTTGGTTTTCCACCTGTGAGCATCACTACAGAAAATGAAGGAAAAAGCAGATTGCAACAATATTTACTAAGAACCACGAGAATGTCAAAGAAACTAGAGCGGAAAAGATATCAATTCAAAATAGGCCAGAACGTTCGTGTATCCCACGTGAGAAGTCTGTTTGACCGAGAGTACTCACAGAAATGGACCGGTGATATCTTTAAAATCAAGACTCGATACAGAAGAGAGGATCTACCTGTATACATCTTGGTAGACTGGGACGATGATTCTATAGACGGCACATTTTATGAACACGAACTTCAAGCGGTGAATGTGAACGAAACGACCGAGTACCATGTAGAACAGATTCTAAAGAAAAGGACCCGCAACAAGCGGCATGAAATACTGGTTAGATGGTTACATTGGCCTAAAAAGTACGACAGTTGGATCCCTGAAACGGACCTACAGCAGTATTCTTAAGCCAATCAAATAAAAAAAATAGTCACATGACTTACATTTGCATTTATAAGAAGGAAATATAGACTGCTACCTCATTCATTAAAAAGGCATCAAAATGAAGATTACCAATGTTGTATACAGCGCTAATTTGTGCTGTGCTATTAACCTACGGCGGTTATGCTACAGCATAGCAAATGCCAGTTACGATCCAGGAAGATTCCCCGCACTGATTTGGCAACACAGAGCTATCGGCGTTAACTGTTTAGTATTTAGCAACGGTATTATCAACTGCAAAGGTAAAGCTTTTAGCATGAAAGAGGGACATCATCAATTGCGACGGTACGCGAGACAAATACAAATACTCGGATATCCAGTCAGTTTGAAAGACGTAAAGATGGTGACCTCGTCTGCCAGCCACACCCTAAGTTCTGGACTAGATTTAGAGCTGCTAGCTGATAGAGTTAGCGTATACGAACCGGAACTGTTTTCTGCCCTTAATTCTAAAAGCGGCGGCGTTAACCTTTGTTGTTTTCATACTGGAAATATTGTAATCACTGGTATAAAAACAGTCTCTCATATAGACGATATAGTCTACCCAGTACTTATTGAACTTGAAATGTACACTCGTAAGAACGTATGAGTAAAAGATAAATAGCGAAAGCAATCATGAACCATTCGAAGGTAAATCGCAATCTGAACTTTTTTCTACGCTTGAAAGATGCCTCGATGCCTGTCAGAAAAACCCTACTGTCTAATATGACTCCGGTTCAACTGGATGTTATTGCTGAGATTGCCATCAGAGTGGTTAACGGTGTCATTAATCCTTTGAGAAGAGATGTCCAGTAATTTCAAAGAAAAGGGTCACTATTGAGAAAATTAGCCTCAAATACCGTGTCAACGACTAGAAAGAAAATACTATTTCGACGTTACCATGCTATTGTTCCCGTATTACTAAGAACCGTTTATTTAATCAGGACAGTTAGGGATGAAGTAAGAACAGACGGAAAAACCTAAGAACTGCAACCATGAACGTATTTTATCTATACATCAACAGTCAGGACTGTCTCGACATTAGTAAGAATAACGATCCTTCAGAGCTTTTCGTTCAACTTCCAAAATCCTATACTCTAGAAGGACGTTGGCTGTGTGCTGTGACAGAAATTACCCTTACTTGTAACTTTAAGCCCCGAAGTACAAGGCTGTACCTGTGCACCGATTTGGTAAAAGAATCCGTCGTCAGAGGTACCTTGCTATCAGTGTTAAGAAATATTGAAATTGGAACCAAATACAAAAAACTGAAGTATACGGAATTTAATAATCTCGTGTATATACCAGTGACAATTAACTGCCTGAATTCGCTGACACTTTATCTGAGAGACGAAAAGTTAAACCCCGTGCAGTTTGAGACCAACGATTTTCACTGCGCACTCCACTTGAAAAAAATATGGGTTCGATAAATGTGTATGATCATCAGCGACAAAAATGGGTTCCCTATATACCCAACCCTGAGGCTTGGTATCAACACATGAAAGATTTAAAAAGTGGATTTGTTCAAGCGGATCTCCGTGGAAGATACGTTGTAGGAAGCGGTCAAAATACAGAACCCTTCAAGAAATGAAAGATCAACAACAAAGACCCGTGGTGAATCTGGTGACCCCCTAGGCTCAAGCCAATGAAATTGCCAAGTCTGAAATAGAACGTAAGAATGGAAAACGGCTAAAAAATACCCCAACTTCATCAGTCAAGCCAAAACGACAAAGAACGCATCAAAACCCCGAATTTAACTTTTAATCAGGATGTTTCGCGAAGATTACCACCAAGAAGATTTGTCTTTATTTGTACCTGCTCCTTCCGATGCCATCGTTGTTTCTAGAGAATGGATCGAGTTTCGGCCCGTCAATCAGGTGACGGGTACATCTGTTTTGGAATTTAACATACCGGCTCAAACTGCCGCTTACACGGATCTTAAAAAGAGTGTCCTGAACGTGAAAGCAAAACTTGTCAAGGGAGATAATTCGAAGATTGAAGACGGCGAAATGCTAGCTCCGGTGAACCTAACGTTACATTCCATTTTTCGGCAGGTGGATGCGACTTTCCAGCAAACGCCATTATTGCACACGGGCGCCAACTATCCTTATAAAGCCTACATTGACACCATACTCAATTCCAACAAAAACGAACAGCACGGAGCGCTCACTAGTCAGTTTTTCTTTAAGGATACCGGCGACGCAGGCACGAGTGACGCCAAATCGGGGTCGAATGAGGGCTTATCCTACAGATTCGCAGTGACACGTGGTGGGAAAGTAATTGACGTGGAAGGGCCACTAATGCAAGATATGTTTCAACAATCCAGATTGCTAGTAAATGGAGTCGCCCTTGGCATCAAATTATGGCAACATCACGATTCATTTCGTATTATCACAGATTCACTCAGTCCCGATTACAAAGTGCAGATAGTACACGCTCGTTTCAAGCTATGCGTTCTACGACCCACGGCTGATGTCCTACTCGGAAACGACAGAATGATTCAAGAAGGTCCGGCCATTTATCCGTACCTTCGTTCAGAGATTAAAACTATATCAATAGCCTCGGGCCAGTACAGTTATAGCGCCGATGACACCTTTCAAGGACTTGTACCGAGTAAATTAATCGTCGGACTCGTTTCTAGCGCCGCCTATAATGGACACTACGGCAAGAACCCTTTCGACTTTCAGCATTTCGATTGTAATTCAGTGGGCTTGTACATAGACGGACAGTCCATCCCATCCCAGCCTCTCCAGCCCAATTACCATTCGGATCAGTTTGTTGACTGCTACAGAACTTTGACCCAGTCTAGAAAAGACATCAATATCTCCCTGAATGAGTATAAGAATGGATACTGTCTCTATCGGTTAGACATAGACCCTTTCCATTCCTTTAACACCCAAAGAAGGGGACACTGTCGCTTAGAACTCAAATTTGCCAGCGCTTTACCGGAAAGCGTCACCTTGATTATGTATGCCAGTTTTCCAGAGGTGCTCAACATTGACCGAGCCAGAGGGGTGTACTTGAAATAAATAACTTAGAGCTGGAACGCTTGTTGGTGGGATACCCGGTAAAAATATGCGCTTCCGATCAAATTAGAGTTCAAAAAGGACAGTTTTTTATCTCTAATGCGGATACGAGTAAAGGACCGGGAAAACACTGGGTGACCTTTTACTTCCCTACGCAAGGACCATTTGAATTTTTTGATTTACTCGGCAAACCGCCGAAAGACTACGAAGCTGGATTTGAAACGATATTTAAAAACAAATGTTACTGGATCTCTGATCGTATACAGGACTTTAATTCCGATACGTGTGGACAATATTGCGTGTATTACGTCATGACTAGATGGACAGGAACGATGATGAAGGACATTGTCAAACCTTTTAATGTCCGCAACAAAACGCTCAATGATAACTACGTCGTGCAATATGTAAACAAACACTGAATATGTACATATACGTTTATTTTTATATCAGTAAAATGTAAAATAAAACAGAAGTTTTCTTTTGATATTCAATAAGATATCCAGTCTATGGTTCGATGAGATTCTTTTGTCCGTTTAGTTTTGCGTTTACGTTCTCCAGGAGGTGGTACCATTACTTTATCCGGTTTATCGGATTTTTCCGTTGCCCCGAAGCCTTTGTAATTGACCCGTTGTACACGCTGATATTTCGCGTAGGGAATCAGAATGAATTTTTCCATTTTTATCGTAACACGGGTTCCAAGTACGTCGAAGCTATCTTTACCAGAGTATAAATGGGTCTCGACTTTTCTCGAATCGCTTCTTTTTTCCGTTTAAATCCAACCTTTTTGTTTCCCAGTAGATAAATAAAACGTCTTTGTCGCTTAAGTCTAGTTTTTTCGGATGGCGTAAGTTTTATCGTAAACCGGAGAACGTTGTAAGCAATCTTACAAAGAACTTTTAGTTGATTTTTTGAAATGGTGTGCAGCAACGCTTTTCTCTGCGCCGGGGTAGTGTGTACTAACAGTCTTAAAAAGTGACGCTGTTGTTTGATCAGTCCCACCATGATTACTACTCTTACATCCTCCTTTTATCTGTATTCTTACAACAGTCTGTAAACGACGGGGTCTTCTCCTGGAAATATATCCGTCCGCAGGCGATATTTATCCTTTGCTACGGGGCACATATCGACCACGAAATAACCGCGTTTTACGCTTAAGGCATTTTCGTAGGCTTTCATAAAACCTTTCGTCTTACCGGGGTACAGTTGACGCCCTAAGACACCCACTTTGGACGCGCCTCTCAAATTTTTTATGAGCACCATGTACCACGTATTTAAAGCGATAGTTCGAGCGTGTTTGATAATGATCAGTTTGTGTCTCTTGTCTCTGGTAAATCGCCCAGTTCCTCCGTCGTGGGTAGTCCCCGTTTACTGTAAAAGTTTGGTACGGTTCGTTCCATTTCGTCAAACAAATCTTGATGTATACCGTAACAGTATAATACGCGGGAAGGTGGGTCTCTGGAGTACATCCCCGATAAATTCCTTAAAAATCTGTACACAAACTGCGTTTTACCGCTACCAGTTTGCCCGCTAATACATATACTGGAGCAAGGTTCGAAAGGAACTGCGGATTTCATTATTTTTTCAATTTGGGATTGGGCAAGGCGTATCCGATACAAGAACTTAAAAGGCTAATCCAGAGTTCCGTACTACCGTTTTGGAGCGATATGTTCACGATGGAGGTAACAATAATGATGTAAACGATAATCATCTGACTGAAGTAAACAATTTCGGCCTGGGGTACCTTCGATCCTAACAAATGCCACCTTTCTCCGTTCGATCGACTTTCTTTATCTGGTTTCGCGAAGTCGATAAAAGTTTCCCTTTCGGGTTCCTGAGACTCGGCAGTATTCATATTCTTACGTTCACATTGACAGTTGTTCTTCGTTCTTACGAATTCAATCTTCGGTATACACCTTTTATGTTACCCACCCCTCCGCCTTCCCCTTCCCTTAATAAGGGAGGGGGGAGGGGGAGGGGGGCGCCGGCCAAATAAAAGGCGACGATTCTTCGTACTTTATATAAATAAAAAAGACGATCTGATATTTTTTAATACGTTTTATTTTTTAACAATTACAAAAGTATATACAGTAACGACATTTAACGAAATTGTAGGGACATTTTTAAAAATAGAGATGACATTTTTCAACACGCGCCCTAAGGGAAAATACGAGTGAACGCGCAAAAAACCTGTTCAGTACCGTTTAAGATATATATGACACGATCGTATAAGGTTGCGACACTTTTTAAACGTAATGTCTTTTTTTACACCGATTAATAACCGTACGGTACAGTGTCGTAATTGTCTAATCTGCTACGTTTTGTATACACCATCCGGTAACTTTTCTTTTCTTCTCTATTATACAGTTACTCTTTCTTTTGTTTCTACATATTTTACTCGTTTTTCGTTTGAACACGCGCAAGGGTCTTGGTTCTCAGAATCCGCGCAGGTTCTACATAAAGGAAAATTCAGTTTGCCATTTGATCTGTAAGGGAGGACGGGGTGATACAGTCCTCGGGGCGGTACAACTTTTACTTAGGCAATACCGAAATAGTCTTTAATGTCCTTAAAATCTTTGGTTATAATTGTAGGGTGGCCTACGGGGTACTGACAATACTTGTTTACCCAAGAGTACAAGCTGGTAAAATCCACGTACTTGACTTTCTCGTTTTCTTTACTTCGATAATAGAGCTGACTGGCATTTGTGCGACCTCCGAAAAAACTTGCCCTAGGGTCTAATCTGTCAGTCAAATCTAACTGCGTAGTAAATTGTTTCAGTTCGAAGTTTTGATTTGTTTGTTTTTGAAAGTCGTGGTCCCAAATACAAACGTAATTCATTCCTAATTGTTCGATATAGGCTTTCTTTTTTAAAGTTAAAGCGTACAATTCCTCTAAGGATTGGTTTGTAAGTGGATGGTGCGTTTCTTTGGGATTCTCTGAAAACCATTCGGGACAACCGTGAAACGCGCAACCGTGGTACTCGTATGCCGTGTTTGTTTCTTGACAATAACCGTCTAATTTGTAACGTGTACCCGGTAAAGACTTTTCGCCGGCATTTAAAGCGTGTTGAATATTGACACGTTTAACATGCGCCACCCACTCTAACCATTGAATCGAGGCTTTACTATACTGATCATTGTAACCGCCGGGAGGAATTTATGCGACGGGGGTACGTACAAATTCTTTCTCGAGCACCTCCTCCCCCTTAAGTTCAGTTTCGGGGATCCATTCGTCTGCTCGTAAAACGTACAGCTTACCGTCTATTAATTTTGCTTGAATCCAATCTTTAGAGCATTTCAATTTCACCTTCCATTCTTCTTCTAAAAGCTTTGTTTTGAAAATGTTCATGCAGACGGAAGCTATCGTCACGGAATCGAATGGATCCACGGCTCTGATCCACTTTTCTTCTTCCTTTCCTTTCTCATTTAGAACCGTCGCTCGTTCGCCGGTAGCATTCATTAATAAATCTCTAAATTTTAAACACGCTTGCCTCAAAATATCGACATCGCTTCTACAATAATCGAGCATCGCTTTTCTAAAATCAAACACCTCGTCCTTTCTCTCACTCAACCATGCTAACAACTCTTTTCTTTCTTTCTCTCCCATAAAATCGTGTCCGTAATATTTAGCGTCGGGGTAAGGTCCTACATAAGTCTGATATTCTTTGGTATTAACCCTTTTCAGTTCCTTCAATCCAAATGCTTTCGGTAAGGCGGACAATTTTTATAGGTAAAAAGTTGAAACTCTCTATCACTTTGATATGTAAATCTCGCTCCAGTGCCATATACATGATTTTTGAACCATTATAAATGATTTTTTGGGGACGAATAGACTGATCGATTAAGTACTCTAAAAGAAATTAACCGTCGTAACCTTTCATGTTGTGGGTAATGACTTTAAAATATTGGTGTTGATCCGTAAATAACCATTGGCCAAATTCGTTCGCGGTATCCGCACCTTCAAATGTCACTTCTCTGAAACCGCATTTTCCGGGACAAGGCCCTTCGTCTTCGTTATCGTGTAAGTTAGAGTTATCGCATTCGTCGCAGCTAGTACCGCAACTTTTGCATACAGACTGTGGGGTTAATTTCCTATCTATACATTTCTCACATACGGTGTGGGCCACGACAAAGTTTGGACGATGAGTGGCTTTACCGCACCATGACGTTTCGCAGTTTCGACATTTGGAGCAAGATGTACATACCTTTTGTGATTGACAGTCCTTACAATGTTTTCTCTTTTGGGGTAAATATCCCTCCTCGCATACATTTATTTCATCCCGACTACACTCAAAATCGAAAAAAATAAATTTTGGTATATAATGTTCTTTAGACGGTGTTGACCTTAAATAACATAAATGATCCTCCATTACAAATTTATCACAGGATGAGCACATGTATTCTCCACACTTGTGTTCTTCTTTCTTTCTTTTGTCTGTCCTTAGCACTTTGTAGCATGTCGGGCATTTAAAAAAAAAAAAAAAAAGGGAAGAGACAAAAACGCAGCCCCCAAAAGAGCCCCACAGCACCCAAAGAAAAAAAAAAAAAAAAAACCCACAAAAAACACACACACCACATGTCCCCATACACCCAACACACTAGCATACAAAGAAAACACGAGGACAAAAGAACAATAAAAAAGGAACACAATGGGGCACCGCCTTGGAACGGTCGGGCAAAACACCATTCGGGGCTAAACCGGTTTTGGTGCGCACCTAACCTCCTCTACCCCACCATGTTCCAAAAAAAAAAAATAATATCAAACAGGGAAGCCACGTACCAAAAGCGCCTCCCAAAACGAACCCCACAGCACCCAGAGTGCACACCACAACACACACACACACACACCCCACACGACACACACAACCACGCACACACACACACACACCACCACCAACACACACCAGCAACAAAGCAAACACATGAGGACAAAAGAACAATAAAGTCACAGGACAGGAAAAAAAGACCTGTAGGTGAATCTCAACACAGAATGAAACAAAAGGCATGGTATGTAAAACACAAAAAGCTCGTGAAAAAATAAAAAGCAAACCTTGAGAACCAAAAAAGTATGACCAAGCCTTTGCAGAAGGCAGAGCACCAAGAGAAACACCCTTAAGGGCCCGACGAAACAGGCCAGAGGACAGAAACAAAACAGTTTCGTCCCAGTGGGTTTAAAACTGCCCATCACAGAGTCCCCCCTTCTGTCGACACAATCAAAGAGGAAGCATAGCGTCCAACTGTAAACGGGTGAACACCAAACATGCGGTGGTCTCAAAACAGTTGGTCGAACCTCTTTTAACAAAACGTTTTTAATTTTGCAAATACAGTTGGAAAATTGCCATGACCCAAAATCTTACGAGTTGTAAACCACATCCCCATAAAAATCGGTTTTGAAAACCTTCTGCAGAAGTCTTTAGATTAATGATTAAAACCAAATCAGAATTCGATAGAAAATTTGCAAAATATTTAGCAATTTGTAAACGGAGCCCTGTTGAAGAAGTTTATTTGAAATATGATTACGTTCATTGAAACCTCAACAGAACTACACTCTGGCAAACCGAATAACTGAAATGTATACCCCTAAGATGTGCTGAGGTACATCCCCATCCAAATGGAAATTTAAATACAAAATAAAACATCCCTCTTGTCATAAATTTGGATGTAAAATTATAAATAGAGAGAGTAAATATAAAAATGAAGCACCAGTCCAAATGAATTTAATTAACTGGGTCCCGGAAATAGTGCCACCAATTGACCAAAAACGGGTTATCCATATTAAGAATATCATCCAGATAGGGATGATTTTAAAAGAGTGAAATGGCCGTCTGGAGAAAGACTCAACATAAAGTCTCTTTCATAACAATAAAAAACAAACTGCGACAAGGTACAAGCCATGAATACCGATTCTTTCTGAAAACTGCATTCCCAAACCTTATATAAATGGTCAAAAAAAGGAAAGGGCTTTACAAACTTGTCACAGGTCCACATAGTATAATGTTTAACAATAGCTGTAAAAAGCTTTATCGAATTGCAGGCGAAAAGTAACATTCTCCTGGAAACTTTGATTAGGCGTTAGTTATTTATCAAATTATGTGGTAAAGTGGTATACAGAGTAGAAAAATTATACTGACTGAGTACTTTGTAATTATTAACTTTAAACTCCAGGATTTGCAGATTTTGTCGACAAAATAAATGTTTACAGAGTTTTGATACTTTATCACAATATCTTTGTGGGCTTTTTGCAGTTAGGAAGATGTTAATATTTTGAAATATTGTAGTGGTACAAGAGCTTGAATTAGGATGAAACGGCTTTATATGTGTTTTAATTTAGAATCCAGTACATGTGAGTTTATATGTTGATCATCTATACGAACTTTAAATAGAAACTTCACTGATGTATCAGGACCACATTTTTTCAAGGAAGGACTCAATATATAGCTTTAGGCTATTTGTCGTTTTGTAAAACATAATATAATGTAGGCGTCAAATGATATAAATTGTGGCCGCCTTGTTTAAAAGACATACTTAGAATAAATTTGGTTTCCTTTTTCAGATTAAAGAAACTTGGTTGATGGATAGGGTCTTGTTGAAAATTTTATACGAGAATCGACAATGTTAAAAATACTCGTTTCCAAGACGTTATCATTGGATCAGCATCTCAGGACCCATTTAACAAAAGTTCGATGGATTCCGCAATATGCCACGACAAGCATGAAAATCAATAGTAGAAGGAATTCTGTATTTTGCCTTTAAAGAATAAATTACGAATACGCTTGTCTTTAAAAATCAAAATTACCAGTACATGACCGGCATCTGAATAGCAAAATTTGGTTTAATTGCAGTAAGAAGTTTGTTTAACATCTAGTCGAAACAATTTTTGAATTGAAATAACATCAACAGGTGTTTTATATTTATAACAGATAATATGAACTTGGAGTTTAATTTGGCACAGAATCAATGCAGTCTACAGAATATACTGGGACATGTGGAAACTTTAAATAAATGAATTTTAAGAAAATGTCTATCTGATCGTGGTCATTTGACGGAGAACGTTTTTAATTATAAGATATGACACGTGTAAAACGGTCTGTTGAATAACGTACTGTCCCTTCCTTCTATTTTTAGAATAATGATAAAGATTGGAGAGAAAGCATGAAGCTACGAGTGAAAGAATTATCGGCGCAACGAAATATTACTTATGCTTATATTACCATTGTTTATTCCATGGACCTAATTTTTCTAAATTAAAATGAAAATATATCGATATCAGGTTTTTGAGATCATATTCCTTCTTGAAAGATTATCATGCCCAAAATGACTAATTTTATCCATTTGAATTTGCTAAATTCTCTTTATTTTAAAACTAGAGTAAATTTATATCATGACGATTTCTCTCCTAATGTCCTTCAATTTGCTGAAGGTTTATAGATGTAGGAACTTCTTCCACTTCGCATTTTGTAAATCTCGGAAACAATTTTTAAAGATCGCCTTTCACATTAATACCCAATTGTTTTCAGTCAGTACATAAATCTTGGACCATTTAATCAAGTCAGGTAAGACCACTTAAAAGTCTCCTTAACATTTGAGGTAAGTAGACCTTGGATAAATATGCAACAACCGCACCTCTTGATGCACTTGTTAATGAACGGCCCTCTACACTCTGGGAAATTTTAGTTTTATTTTAATTTAGATGTAGAAGTTAAAGGGATGAGAATACGTGATTATAGAAAAAAGCTGGAGAATAAAAGAGAGGAAAAAAGACTGTGCAGAAGTTAAAGGAGAAAGGCGATAGATGGTGAGTTTAAAAAGACTGTGTTTTAGGCAGATGTACAGATATGCAGGTGTAACCGAAGAGTGAAAAATTAATTTAACTAATTATATGACCAGTAAGTAATTTTGAAACCATCTGTGAAAATGGCGTGTGAAAAGCATCGTATCAATTGTCGTGAAAATTAAGCGACAATTAAACACAACCGGTATGTGGGGTCACAATAGGACAAACTGCATGGACCCGGCGTGACAGACCTAACAGGTATAAAACCCTCATCTTGACAGGGCCGGGTTTGAACAATACATCCCTGAAGATGAAAATATAACAACAGGTTGGAGTACGGGGCTTTAGGCGCGAAAAACAGTTGGATAAAAAAAAACAAACAGGAAGCCACCACTTTTGACACTGAGAGGGGCCGCGGGGCATGCCTTTCCCTTTTCCGAGCTTTTGTACTGGTATCCGATTATGTTGTTGAAAGCATTCCTCGGACCTACATTCCATATTGCACTCTTTACAAATGATTGGATCACTGGTTTTGGGGCAATGGTTCAGTTTACAGACTATACAATGGCTTTCGCACCGGTGATCTTCTCTTTAGGCATGTTTCGCAAAAATATCTGGCGCTAAAAAATCCGGTGATACCAGTAATAGCGTGAAAGTGGTCGTCGTCCACCAAATAGAGATAAATGGACGGACGTTCGTCTGTACCGGGGCTGGTGAAAAATTTATTTCCCAGTCTGGCGCTGACCACCATCAAGCGTACTCCGAGAACTTTTTCAAAGGCCTCTATATCGTTTAAACTGGCTGGATGATGTAAAGGCACTTTGGCTAGCTGACTAATGGCTTCCGCTAACTGTCGTTGTTCGTCCCTCTTTTTGTTCCTTAAATGTTTGTAGTAGCTATCTGGAACTTTCTTGTTTTCTAATATGAGTGATAAATTACTTTTCTTTTGTCTGTTTTTAGCGACCTCTTTCCATTCTTCGGAGGTACATACTTTTGATTTAGCCCAACTGATCCCTATCGCCCTGGTCATACAGAGTTGATCATTATTTTCGATGGTGACGATAGAGGTTTTCAATTGTAAGGAATTTTTCTTTCCTTTAAGTTTGGTGATTCTGCGACATGGACCGCCGCTCCTTTTGGTAAATCGATGGAACCGATAGAAATCTCGAAACTTTCATCAATGGCTAACTCTTCGTTGCTGTTGAGTACTTTCTCGACGGTCTCCAACACGGTGTCGGCGTTAAGTTGGTCCCAGGGTTGTAGGAGAACAACAATGGGGTTGCTAAAAAAACAAAAATAATATCAAACAGGGAACGCCACGAACCAAAAACGCAGTCCCAAAAACCTTCCCCCCCCCCGCGGGGGGGGGGGGGGGGGGGGGGGGGGGGGGGGAAAAAAAAAAAAAAAAAAAAAAAAAAAAAAAAGAAAAAAAAGAAAAGGGGAACCCCCCCCACCCCCCCCCCCCCCCCCCCGGGGGGGAAAAAAGGAAAAAAAAAAAAAAAAAAACAACAAAAAAACAATAAAATAAAAAGAAAACACACGAGGGCAAAATAAAGGAACACAGTGGGGCACCGCCTTGGAACGGTCAGTGGCAAAAACACCACTAAGTCCTTCGTGGTGTATAACTACACGACCCAAATCGTTCCCTGCCAAATCGCCCTCGTTTAACACCTCATCCATCATTTGATGGAGTCCGTGTCTCAGGTCTTGAAGTCTTTGTCCTTGATTCCGTTCGTTCACTTTTACTTGATAGGTGCGATCCACTGCAGCATTTTTGGCATAGATTTTCTCGGACTTTTTTCTTAAGGTGTATTGGAGACCTTGTTCGGGATTATAGGACGGACCCTGTTGCGGTAGGTCCCCACTCCCTTTCTGGAATAAGGGGTTCCAATCTCCATCGTCTTCGCAGCACTTTGTAGTTTCGTCCATTTCTATGTCAAACAATAATGCCTTTATACACTCCTCTATTTCTTCTTCTTCTCTTACATATTCTAGGGCTAACTCAAAATTGTCAAACTGGTCGAACTGATAAAGTATATTGTCCAACTGCTCATTAACAAAATCATACTATTATATGGGAGACATTTAATGATTTTAAATATTTGGTTTAGGCTAGAGGGTATAACATTTATTGAACAATAATGGGTTTTTATATATGCCTTTAAATGCTCTACGATAATAATTAATATCCAAAGTATCATTTATGAGGGCTGAAGGGTTAATCTATGCATAAAGGAGAAATTCGAGACTTTTTAATATTTGGTTTGACCTTGTAAAATGGCATGTTTTTATTGCTCTTAAGGCATAAATGTATGGGACAGCTTAATGACAGACATATATTTGTTTCTTAATGTCCATTTCGATATAAGTTGGTTGCATTAAGACCATATAATAGTGTTTTATTGTTTAAAGTAAACTTTGTAACTTAATTTATTAATACAAAAGTATCATTCTCTTACAACTACAGTTAAGCGGTATATTTTTCTTGTAAGCTGCAACATGTATATCACAAGGGAGCTAATATAAAAAAAAACATTTAGAGGAATAAATATTTTATTTCTAATCAGGTAAAGGACATACTTTATTCAACAAATACATATGAAGAAAAGTGATTTGTTTAACAAGAATATTTAAAATAGGTTTATATGTACATTAAGCATATAAATATAAAATCAAATATCGTTAAAACCAACAAAAGAAAATAATTGTAACATGTAATATCTCAGAAGCAAACGCCTTCTGGAGCACAAAAATGTAATGGTTGTAACAGGTAGTGTTTTATTAAGGTTACTTTCTTGCATATTTACAATAACAATCAGGAAAAGGGTGTTGATTTAAAGATTGCTAGCGTGGTAAAACTGTTTGTAAAAGGTCATAACTTATAAACTTTACTGTTATGTATAAAAAGCTTACCAGTTCTCAATAGGTCGTTGCTTAGTTACGTAGTACACATTTACAAACAGTGAATTTAACTTAAAAGAGTTTAACGGTGGAGGGTGTGTTCAGGTATTACAATTATTCTTTTGCAATAAAAATAACTACTTACATACAAGAAGAAAACAAAAATGCATCTTAAATCTAAATTTAAATTATTAAACTGTTCTAAATGAATTATAGGTATAATTGTGGACTTTATTCATATATGTACCTTTAATAAATGTAAAGGTTATTATAACAGGTATAAACGACCTCACGCAAAATCAATGTGCCTTTGGCAATTGAAGTAACTAATATTTCAATAACTTAAACTTTACAGGTACGTGAAAGTGTTTATACGGTAAAATACCATACGGATATAATGCAAAACAGGTAAAAAGTGTGATTTTCAGTATTGTTTAAATTTCTTTTCTTGTGGATACTTATATTGTTTTTAAACAAATTCATATCAAGACACGGTAATTGGTCTTCCATATGATGTCTAAATACCGTTAAAAGTGCTGACATTATAGAATAAAATTGAAAACCGTGGTCTTCGGTAAAGTTGCCTTCCATTACGTGAGCAATTTCGTGTAAAAAAAGTATAGACTACTTGTTCCAAACATGAATGATATATGGTATTTATCCGTATTTCAATAATTTCAGGATGTTTTTTGGTTAAACCTATCCAATTAACATTTTCGAATGAGTCTACATTTAAGATCAATATTTTATAATTTGTTGACTTTTGTCCCAATAAAGAGGTGATTAAATTTAATATTTTACTACAAACATTAACAATATTTCTTAAAGTAAATGTTGTTTTTTTAAAAACGGTATCATCCACAAAAGCATACTTAATTACGTATTGATTTAAAGGGTACTTTATTGGAACTTTTTAGGAACGTTTTCCCATTAGAATTAGCCGTTAGGAGGGCAGCATAAAATATATTTTCAACCGATTCCATGAACAATGCCCATGGCCGGTTGATATTAACATTAAAAACATTAAATAGTAATCAGCATAAAAAGACCCGTTGGTAATGTCCATTAAATATGGTATACCGTATGACTGTGCAACCTAAAAGAAACAAAGAACAAATTGTAAATATATATAAATATATATAAATGACAAATTAATTGTATTAAAGGTGTAGCAGGGTAAATTATATTAAAGTCTTTCAGTGTATTTCAAATAGAAAAAACTCTTTTACATGATAACAAATAATACCTCTTTGGTTATTTCATTTCTGGGTTGGTCTTTCTCTTGTTCGTTTTCATTTACAAGTTCGTCCTGCGCACTCTGTTAATGTAATAATTTTAAATTAAGCATATAGAACTATATTAAAGGGAGGTTATTGCAAAAATAAAACAACAGTTATTCCGCTCGTTACTATTCTTTATAAAAATTGGTTTACACAAACGTTGAATTACCAATAATAAAGGATAGGCAAATTTACCTCTGTTGATGTTGAAACGTCTTCAAATTCTTCATCGTTTGTAAGGTCTATCACTTGGTGCAAATCATTAGTCTAAAAAGATTTATAATAGTGAAAGAAAAATTATCTCATTGGTTTAGAGGGTTTTAAAGTTATATATTTTTTTTTCAATGCAAATATTAATTAAACATGTCATTAAAGTATGCAAAATGTTTAATTACCCCGACACTTTCTTCACAGGATCTGTCACCGGTATCGGTAATAGTTGATTTATCTACATTTTTTAAAAAAAGAAAAAGAAAAGTAAGTTCTATTTAAACAAATATACAGTTTCAATATGTTTCTAATTTTTAGGATTCAATTAAAAATACTCTCCCTAAAAAGTGTTTATTGCTTCTAAAAACATAATACAACACGGTACTTAAAAAAAATCCAATCATCATATGTAAAATTATGATTTTCAGTTGTTTGATAATCTACATGTTTTTATTTTATTTTACTATAATGAAACATCTTTGTATGAAAAGAAAACTTACCTGTTTTAGACATGTTCTTATTTCCAAATTGCTATGAATTCATACATTGTAGGCTGTATTTTCTTCGGTTTATATACAAAATGATTGTGTAAGACTCCGTACAGTTTTAATAATAAGGCTGAGGTGTAATGCTAGGAAAAGGAGCTAAATGTTTCCGATACACACATCAGTTTTATACGTGTATACATTTAAACTTGACGTATATCTCTATCAACATTGCTTATGGGGCATTTATGCGCAGTAGTAGCTAGTTTCATTTGATTTTTATTACTAATTTTAAAAACTTAAAATAAAGGTGACTACAGCAAATCTGGTGTTGATGTCAGTGGGTTAACAATTTGGACAGCTCCATGATCATTCGTTGTGGTAGATATCTTATATTGGAAACAGAACAAGTTAAAACACAACTATGCAATCTAAGATAATAACATGAAACAAACTCATATAATTTACATCATTGTGCCACAGTATTTAGTCTATCGCTTTGTAGCGAGTAGGCTTAAAATAGTGTAGCTTATATGCAAATCAGTTACTATAAATAATAACCAAGATGTCGGCTGGGCATGCGCAGTTTGTGGCGCTAAACCGGCCCATATACTACTTCAAAACATTATTAGATTTGTTGAAAAACTGTTCAAGTAAAAAAAAACAACCCCCCAAAAAAAAAAACACACACAACCCACAAAGACACACCACCAACACACACACACACACACACACACATACGTGAATTGCAATGGCAATATTGACTTTCATGTGTTGAAATACTGTTTAGTACTCAAATCTGTCTTTACTATGTGACCACATTTGATACATGTACGACAAACTATCAACACAACATGTTCTGAAGTATCAATATTGCTTGAACCACACGACCGAGGCCGGGGCTACTATCAACTTTGACTATGTAAACAGAAGGGAAAGATTTTACGGCATATCAGAGTATTCGTTCTGCTAACGATTAAAATAACCGAAAACAAAGGAATTGATAAGCGAGTTGATCTTCTATCAGTACAGTACATTTCTGTTAAAATAGCAATGAACGTGGCCACAAACGTTAGGGTCGGAAGTGTAATTGTTTTTATAAGGTCATCCTTAAACTTAGAAGTTTGATGGTTTTGCATACATTTGCTTGTCAGTGCATATTTATTATGATTTCGTTCGTTTGCAATAGAAGGGTTATCAACTTAATACGAGGAAGCATCACATCTAAAACAAAGGAAATTAAGCAAACTGTCACTACCCAAGTCTACTTATCATAATGCTAGACCAGATATAGATTATCTTTGTGTGCTCATTAAGTTTAGATCAGAAATTAAATTTTATCTTTATATATTTTATCAGTAATTTCAAAATGAAATAGGAAAGAGTAGCTTTAGATTACATTTTAAGCCACGGGGCCATGGTCAAAGTTAAGGAGTTTGCTGCTTATGTCAAATTTAAAGGATTCCTTTCATGAAAATGAGCGATTAAAGTATTGATTTCAATAATGGATAGAACAAAGGTAAGGAGAAAAGTCTTCTCGTTTTGTATGTGCGAAATTTCCTTTTATGTACAAAATGTCAACAGACTTATTAAAAATGTAGAAGATAAGTGATATTGGCTTCACTATATTGATTTTACTGCATATTCATTAGGTCTTAGTTTATTCTCAACTGATGTTACCCCATGTGTGATTGCCAACCTGACCTGCCAATCACAAATCATTTAGATAAAAAATAACATTATTTGATTTCACATTGATGGATAATCCAATATATTTGCTTAAAATGCATGAATTGTAAACTCGTAAACAACTGAGCGGTGAAGACTAATATTAGTATTAAAAGTTTAATTGCCAATTTTATGGCAATGAGCAACACAATTTATAACCCTGAACCATTTTTATATATATATAATAAGTAACCCGGCTACGTGTCATTTCTGTCTTTCTTTTAGAATCAGAGCGTGTTAAACCATTTAAAGCCTTAAGTCAACATTCTGCATATACGACATGCTGTCAATAATTTGGGGCCACTTCACAGGTACTTGGCGTGTGACAAAGACCCCGAGCACTCTGCTACAGCCCACTGACCCACTGATACAAGCCTAAAATATTTTTCAATTATTTTTCATATGTTATATAGTATATTAAGGTATTTGACTCTACGGGTAGGGAAAATACACCACTCTTGGTTGTTATTTGTGACACAAAGGGAACGTTATGATACTTTCACTTCAGAACCGAGCGATTGTTCGTGTCGGTAGCGACTCGGAGCGGCTACGGTTTTGTGAAATACTCACTTAATTGTAACCATATATCAGTTAGTATGGTCAAAATACATATATGCTGTTATAGCATAATCTTATCTGCGTCTGTTTACATAATCTTTTCTGCGTCTGTTTACACCTGTTTTAGTGAAATTAGCTGAGAATTGACAAAATTAGAAGCATTGAACAGACAGGGGTCTTTTCCGTACTAGGCGAGTCAAATACCTTAATATACTATATAACATATGAAAAAAAATTGAAAACTGTTTTAGGCTTGTATCAGTTGGTCAGTGGGTTGTAGCAGAGTGCTGGGGGCCTTTGCCACAAGGCAAGTACCTGTGGGCCACTTCTAACCCAACAATTATATAATTCGGTTTAACTGGATTATTTGAAGGCGGATTTCGTTCAAATTTGAAATATAATTAATTCAACACATCATATGTACTTCTTAAATTTTATTAATTGATCAACAAATACATATAAGACACAACAAATAAAAAACATCACTGTAAAATCCGAATTCACAAAATGACATGAACTTCTGCAATAGACTGGTTATAGTCGATAATTGTCTGCCAAAAACCCGAGACGTCTGTAAAGAAACAGAATACAATGTCAAGTGTTAATACAGATAAAGTTATTGCTATATAAATAAGATACATTTACATACGTGTCTGAGTGATTAAAATCAAAATTCTGTTTTTACGGTTTGAATTGCGTTCTAGTACATTAAAATGAAAATATAAATCGATATTTTTCGCTTACCTACATTTCCCCGTGCAAAATGGTGAAATCGTTCCTGTCCCACGTGCAAAAGTAATTGGTCGTCAAAGTTGCACGATTTCATCATTTTTGTACATTGCCAAACCACAAAATATTTAATTTGAAATTAAAATCTTGAACCATATCCAATAAAATCGAATTCGGAAAGTGTCAGGTTAGAAGTGGCCCCAATCGTATGTTGATTAAATTTTTTTGTGTAAATTCGCATGCCGTGGGCTGCTTAAAACCCCGTATGTAACATATACAACTTTGCATTGATTTAGGCCATCATGTAACAGTCAACATCCGTTGATTTGTTTCATTTTACATGAAAGAGTAAACCAATAAGAAAACCAACTTTGCATTGATTTAGTCCATCATGTAACCGTCAAAATTCGTTGATTTGTTTTATTTTACATGAAAGAGTAAACCAATAAGAAAACCAACTTTGCATTGATTTAGGCCATCATGTAACCGTCAACATCCGTTGATTGGTTTCATTTTACATGAAAGAGTAAACCAATAAGAACACAAAAAAGAAGAAAACTGTCTTCTCAGGAGACAGTATCTATAGTTATAATTATGCTTACGAAATTGTTTTTAGATGACAAAGAGGTTTTTAACTTAGTTGGAGTGTAAATTTTTACCTTTCCTTGTCCGTGTTTTTTTTTCAAATTCTCATTTGAATGCAATCTCCTTGTCATATTTTCATAGTATTTCATTACCGATATAATATGTATTTTGAATTTTGACGCAGCTATTTGATATATATCTTTTTAATTTTTCTTCAACACCAATTTGGTATAAGAAAATGTAATGTGGGTAGAAAATATAATAATTATGACTCTGCAGAAATATGTAACTAAATTTTCGTAAATGGTATACATTGTATATAGAATTTAGTGGTCTTTCAAAGTCTTTTTTAAGAATATTCATGAAATATGTACCCTTGTCTGCGAAATTATGAATCAATATTTCAAAGAAGGCTCCGTCGAAATTGCCTGCCTGGAAGTATTTCAAACGGTTCAAAACAAAGTCAAAGATAGAACATTTATTTAGTATATGTCGATCATACAAATATCAAATATGGTACTCGTTGCCATCCGTACTTTAGATATATTAGCTCTAAGTCTGGTGGTTTCAGCGACAAAGATTTCCCTTTATAAGCCAATATAAATGCACCCATCTGCTGGGCGGTGTCAATTTTGATCCTGGGGTCATGTTTTGGCCCATCTTGGTAGTGATCAACTAGGTAATGCTATATACCAAATATCTCAGCTTCATATCATGTGTTTAAAGAGTAGAATTTTAGATTGTAAAGTTTCGTTGAAATTGGTTTAGTACATGTAGGAAATCACCGAACATTCATCTAGTATCCTGATAGCTCACCTTGGCATTTCTTGCCCCGTTGAGCTAAAATCTTTTTAGTTTGTAGATGTTTCACTCAAATGTTGTTTTCAAATCCAAGAAAATACTTGCATACCAAAATCTAATTGTATGTTTACTCTATCGATGGCATATTGTAAGCAAAATTTTTAACACGAAATATTGTATCAACATTACATCAGCCCTGAATTTTGACACATTACATAAACATATATTTTGGTTTTCAAGCCTCAATTAATTCCACCCACCTTCAAGACAATATCCTTTAAAATAAAGATATGAAATCACATTTATGCAATTCTTACTTCAGGGACAACATGTGTCAATTCAATTAAGTTTGAGTGTCGTTTGTTCAGAATTTCCATGTCAAACAGAAATAGTCGCAAGAAACTGCGTTTTACAAATAATTTTAGAAAATCTAACTCGACTTTAGCTTCATGACATTGACATGAAACTATATATCCTTAAGTACAGCATGGATACGTTACCAAAACGTGAAATAAATAGTAAACATTGCTAAAACAAACACAGAGTGATCTTTAATGCTGAGATATTTTCTTGGTATTACCTAAAGCAAAACAAGACTGACTCTAAAACCCTGTGTAAGTCATTAAAGCAATTTGGTTTACCTTCTAAGAAAAGTGTTACACCATCTAGCAGTATTAGAGATATATGTTTTAATTTTTCAAGCGTGACAGAGAAGTGTGAGTCGTGGGTGCGCGGGGCTGTGGTGCGGGGGGGGTGGGGGGGGGGGGGTGTGGGGGGGGGGGGTGGGGTTGGTGGTGTGCACTCTGTGTTTGGCTTTTTTGACTCTCCCTTTTTATTTTTTTATCTAATACACTACTGTGGCCGCAAAACTTGTTGAACATTTGCCTACAAGTTGTTTCAAATATGGTTAAAAGATATCTTTTTCATCTGCTAAAGGAATATTCCCAAATAATTTTTATTTTCTGTTGTTTCCGAATGGCGGCGTTCACACTATCAAGTTTGTACATTGAGTTAATAGAGGGGTTTATGTAGAAGTTGATCATTCAAAAAACCTTGCAGTAGTGATTCGTCAATACAAACTCAATGTGAATTGCTATTAATATTTGATTGACCTGTAATAGAGGTACAATACGGCACTTGTACTTCCTTGCCATTGAGCAAGCTTTTATTGGCGACGAGGAATTGATTATTGGTGTCTGATTTAAGCCTTCGCTATTTGATCATTCTCCGTGGCCCAGTGGTTATGACACTGGCGATTTAATTTTACGGGCGAGGTTCAAATTCTGCCGCTGACAATTTATTGTTTTCTCCTTTTTTATTTTCCTTTTCAGCTTTATATTTGAACATTTTAGGCTAGACTTGGGCGACAAAAATTACAAAAAAATAAATGTGTCATATCTGAAATTTCTCATTGAAGTAGCATGTCAAAGATATAGTACACTTACTGGTCCATCTTTTTCAACATTAATGACGTTCACAGACTGAGCATTCAAAAAACCTTTCGACCCTTAAAACTCTGTCAAAAATTATTTCAAATAAACACACTAGTTTTGAATGATCAATACTTCAATCATTTTCACTATATAAACAGTATACTATAGAGCTTCCATTAGGCGTTGCTATTATGGAGCTTTGCCTGACGTACTGTAGCATGCCAGTACGACAGGGAACAAGACTAGTTTGATTTTTGCCTGATTCTTTGTTTAACTATCTTTTTAATCGTTTCGTTGCATTAAATGTATTCACTGACTATTGTCTTTGTTCAGCAATTGGTTTCAAGATCTTTAATGACCATTTAAGCATTCTTTTTCCGTCGTCTTGCATACATTTGTATATATCTGAAAATGCCGAGGAGCAAATCAACAAACAGCTACGCTCTAAAGATATGATTGCCTTGGCAAAAATTTCGAAGGATTTTGAAGATAACCCAAGGACAGACGGAAAATCATTTATTCAACTGACGATGTGATTTTATGTAATTACTGTTATGCCATGAATATCAATAATCAGTATTAAAAAATAAAAACACAGAACACAAAGTAAAGTTAACGAACAAGAAAAAATAGAAATCATAGAATACAAAAAAGCGAAAACGGTGCATAAGACAGTGTCAAAAATTGAATGAAAATAGTCATACTCTAATAAATAACTTTTAAAAATTAAACTAATATGTGCAGGATTCGAATCCATGGAACCTTGCATACAAGTTAGGCATCTTACCACTACGCCACTGTCTCTGCTGTGTAAATTTCAGGCGGTAAAATGTATTTGTACGATATGATAATCAATTGAAACAACGAAAACACACCCAACGTAACCGAAGTTATTGGTGAAGGTTAATGTGTGCCAGGTAAATATTGTCGGACAATAAAAACATCAATTGCTTTGTATACACATTTAAAACAAAAACACCTATTTCGGTTTTCATTTATCTCTTAAAGTTGAGTCGGTTGAAAGAGAATCATTTCTCTAGCGGCAACATTTACTGTCTAATCATCACGAAAAATGGTCAGATTATTTCTAGGTCAAGTTTGAATCAGGGTCATCTTGGATTTAAAACTAGATCACATGATTTAATCAACGAGGAAATTGTCGACACTGTAGAAGCTAAACTTATTGTACCAATCAACATGAAAATCGGTCAGAGATTTTGTTAAATTTAAGCCTTATTAACAACCTGGAGGCGGCCACATGTAATACACAATTGTGATGCAACTTGATCAGAGTGTTTGTCTTGACAAATTTAGATCAAGATAGAATATGGGTCACTTGAGATTAA
Source organism: Saxidomus purpurata (assembly GCA_022818135.1). Taxonomy (NCBI): domain Eukaryota; kingdom Metazoa; phylum Mollusca; class Bivalvia; order Venerida; family Veneridae; genus Saxidomus; species Saxidomus purpurata. The sequence continues at coordinate 25,755,635 of JAFMSR010000011.1, read as the reverse complement.
AACTGTGTACACATGTTACATGAAAAAGAATTCATGAATACAAAATGCTAAACAGTGATTAATAAACAATTCCACCTCGCTTCATGTGTATCGTCAATTAGTAAACTTATGAAATATATATGACTCAATATCATAGATCTTTGTAGCGTATAACACTAAAATATCGAAAACAGATAATTTGGTAATAAACTATGCACATATTCAGTAAGTATGACGAATTTGATTACTTATTTAAGGCACTTCGCACTGTTCTTCGGCGAAAGTAAAAACATATCAGATTTACCTGAAACTTGGAGGGATTTCACTCAAAATAATTGCCGTCACGAAACCCAAAAACATCATTTAAATGGTACATTCGAACCTTGGTGAGTTATTTTTTACTTGTTTGTTTTTGCAAATACAATGTCTGATAATTTAAATAGCAACAAATACACTGTTTTGCGTGAAGAAGGGTCTTTTTAACTATGGGTAAAGTGTTGTCATAAATGGTTTAAGATTAAATTAAACCTTTGGAAATATTGTTCAAAATTCATTCGATGCTTAAAAAAACAACTACAGTTCTTCAATGAACACTTTTAACGACAAGTAAGTTACATTCAAGTTCTACTGGTTGCTGATCAGCATTGTTGAGAAGTAAGCGGATGCAAAGGGAGTTATTTGGATTTGAATTTAATTTAAACATCGACATTTCTGGAAGTGTTAATTTATTTATTGAACCAAAAATGTAATAAATCATAGTTCTAACGATATTGCCATTTCGTCTCATATAAGCAATGAAGGATTTGAGCGTTATACACTTTCTTGAAGGGGAATACAGCCTCGACCCGAGCCGTTATGCTACAAATATGAACACGTTTAACAAACTTTATTTATTTTGTAAGTGGTTAATAACTAAAGTTCGTTCAACTCGTTATATGACAATTAAGTTCGTTAAACTGGTTCCATCTATATTTTATATTAGCCAAATGGGAGACGGCATATATAGTTTTGCTCACGGTGTATACGGGTTCGTATGCAGAGGCACTTGACCGATCAGAATCTATCAAATTTATCTGCGGTATTATAATAACCGGTTTATCATTCAAATTTTTAATTTGATTATGCCTTCAATAGCGTTACAGCGTCTACGTTTGCTGAACCGACATGTTAAATGGGATATTATGCTTACTACTGGTCACTATGCCCTTTTTCACAGGTTTTAACAGATGACCGTGTAGGGTCTGTTTTCATACCTATATATATATATATATAAAAAAAAAAAAATAAATAAAAAGTAGACCTTATACTGGATGTACACTGACCCAACATGAAAACTTTACAGGTTTATAATGGGATTTACTATACATGAGAAAGAAACACCAATACCTCACAATGCAGGAGGTGGAATTCAATCATTTGTAAGAATGTTAAACTTTATCAGTTGGGGAGTGTGTTTATCCAAAAAATAAAAATTAAAATCATCACAGGAGCTTTCAGATATAAGGTCATAAATTCACCTATATATTCAATTCAAAGAGAGGTAATTTAAAAAATTGAATCTTTGGAGTCTCAACTCTCGCTTTTGCATTGTGTTTTCATAAAAAATTGTTGAGTTTTCTAGTCTTGACATTAGTTTCTCTCAACTGACATCAAAAAGAATATTTTGTCTTGACAACCAATTTTGTTTTTGATAAACTGTCTGTTTTCACTATATGAGTTATCTTCCTTTTATGCATGATAAATGACGTTAACTTTTAGGCCTATTATCGCCTTTGTTATTTGTATTTTTTTGTAGAGTCAGAGTGAAATACATTGATTTAATATTGTGTTAAATATTTGTATAATAAAAGTGTAAAGTTTTCATTTTGGGTGAGTGTAGATCAAGTAATTGTGATTTTAAGCTCGACCTTTCGAAGAAAGGGGGAGATATCCTACTCGCTTCGTACCTGTCGACTTATCAACATAATCATTTGAGATATTACTTTGAAAGTTGGAATACTAGTGAACTATCATAACATCCATCTGTAAACAAGAGTAGATTACTCCGACAAAAATAAAGGACACTACCGACATGGCTGAGGCAGGGATCGAACCCGGGGCCCTTCGATCCTCCTTTATCATTTACAACTTAGAGTATTAATTTATACATTTGATGTAGTGTTAAGGGGTATCAAACAATTAAGTTTGATAACTCTTGACTTAATTTCTTCTAAAATGTTTATTGAAATAAACTACATGTATTTTAAAATTAATTGTGTTGCCTACAGGATGGTTTGTCTTTCCCAACAGAGTGACGTGTGTGTGGCTTTTTAAAAATCATAGATATACGTCTCATTTACCATTTGGTCTATCTAGGTCCCTTTCATCCCCCCGCATTCCCTGTGGTCGGGACAATCAAATTTTTCACAACAAGATCATTTAAGATTCATAAATGACCTTAATAACCTATAGGTCATTAGATCTAGATCAATGGTTCAAGAAAAATGTCTTCGATCCATAACTCAGCGATGGTTATATCTGGGTTGTTACAAACTGAAAAAATCCTATTCCTGCATAGTCAAGGCCCATAACTTTGTTCTTAATGTGGTCAAAAGAAAACGAAACTACAAATAATTTCCTTCAACTACTGATTAAAATTCATGTAATTTTCAGGACAGTCACATAGATACTTTTAAAATTACATGCAACGCAACGCAACATTTTTCCTGTAAAAAAATATGGGTATACTTGTACTGAATATTAGCTTTTGCTATTTGTTAACCAATTTCCAGCTAATTTCAAAAATTGCATTAATAATAATAATTCAATCTAAAATACATATATACACCACGGCATTTTTATGACTTTTTCTGATACAGAAAATTCGTAACACTGTTGCTGTAGACGCCTGAAGCACGATTATATCAGGGAAGATATACCAGTACAATCTAGAGTGATAATACAATTTAATAAGAACGTTTCTTTGGCGAGCTCCAAGCACGGGAGTGCCATAGAAACAAGGAATTTCTGTAGAAAACAAAAAAACAAAACCTTCTATACAGCCGTTCAGATTTAAATTTCTTAAAACCTTCGACCCGAGCGTTCAATTCATACATCCGATCAAATGTCGTTTTCCGTCACAAGTGATGCATCAGAAGACATAACAGCGTACTGGAAGTTCTTTTAGGTGCGAATATTATAGAAATGAAGAAAGATCGAGATCTAAACAAATCAAATTACCAAGTTACAAAGAGGAAAGTACAACTTACTCGCAATTTCTACTTTTTTCATGAGGTTTTCTCGAATGATCGTACAAAACATATGAAAACTCAAATTAATCCGGATATCAAAGCGATTTATGTGAATATGTCTCAACTCTAAAATCGTAAACATACTGTTATATTAACTTTACTTACCCGACTTAGGATTTTTCAACTTAAATTCTATACTGCACGGGTGTTTTGCACCTTCGGTACAATTGTACACTTGGACTCGGTGTAGCAGATTACATTATTTTAATATTTAGGTATGTCAGAAGGACAAAGGTCAAAGTCATAGTGACCTTAAAACAATTGGTTGATGGTATATATTTGTGCCAAAATTCAATTAACATACTGCACTCTGTCATGAAGAAGTATTTATCTTCTAAGACATTACAAACTTGATATTTAATGGTGATGCTACTGGCATGCACCAACGACCTGATTTAATGTGCAGTCTGTTAGAATAAAGTCTAAGTCTTACCAATGGTTGACAAAGCTTATTATTTGTAAAATATTCTAAATATGTCTGAAATCTGAAATTCGAAACATTTCTACAAAATAATGTCTGCTGGAATTTTTAAACTATCGTGTCAATTCTGTAAATGTAATCTTTGTTTGACAATAGCCAAAAACATACTAGTGTTACCAACAATTTGTTGCCAACAACACATCATACAAACCAAATTTTCAAAACAGGTATTTCACATAAGTCCACCAATTTACCTTATTAACTGTTTGGTGCATAGACTGCAAAATACACTGACCCAACATGAAAACTTTACAGGTTTATAATGGGATTTACTATGCATGAGAAAGAAACACCAATACCTCACAATGCAGGAGGTGGAATTCAATCATTTGTAAGAATGTTAAACTTTATCAGTTAGGGAGTGAGTGTATCAAAAAAAAATCATCACAGGAGCTTTCAGATATAAGGTCATAAATTCACCTATATATTCAATTCAAAGGGAGGTAATTTAAGAATTTGAATCTTTGGAGTCTCAACTCTCGCTTTTGTATTGTGTTTTCACGAAACATTGCTGAGTTTTCTAGTCTTGACATTAGTTTTTCTCAACTGAGATCAAAAAGAATATTTTGTCTTGACAACCAATTTTGTTTTTGATAAACTGTCTGTTTTCAGTATATGAATTATCTCCCTTTTATGCATGATAAATGACTTTAACTTTTAGTCATATTACCGCCTTTGTTATTTGTCTTATTTTATAGAGTCAGAGTGAAATACATTGATTTAATATTGTGTTAAATATGTGTATAATAAAAGTGTAAAGTTTTCATTTTGGGTGAGTGTATATAACATATTTCCTTGCAGTCGTTTGTTGATTAATTTATCTCACAATTTTCCCCTCAGCCTACATAGTCGAAAGCCTATGATGCGCGAACGTCCTTTTTGTCAGAATTTGTATCAAATCATTATACTGTACACATAAATTTACTTTCCGGTTGATATAATTCTGTTCAAATTTTTTTTTTTAAATGTTTATAGTCCCGGCAGACCGTGGAATTTCTCCCCTGGTGAACTCGCCAAGACGTTCATTAATTTTGTGTGCTTATTCTATCGGATGTAACGTTTTGAGGATTTGATTCATAAGCTGTACTATTTTTCTTGTAAGTGACATTTTGTTTACTTTTCTCACATGGCATGTTATTATCACTGTGTTGTGTTGTCCCTTGATTTGCTATACATGTCTCAATTCTACTTGGCTCTTGTACATGTAACACAGTACCCTGCATAAGGTAAAAGTTAGAGAACGTGTGATCTCCGACAAGTTAAATATTTTTTAGACTATATTGTCATTTTGGTCACTCGTTTCAGCTTTAACACAATAAAGAAAGTACTTATTAAATTTTATTTGAGCCATACTTGCTTTGAAAACTGATTCATTTGGAGGAGTTTTCAATTTACTAATCGACTGAAAAATCAGTAAGTACCATTTGAATGAAGGACATTATCCCCTAGGACATTATCCCCTTAGTTCAATTTTGCACAGGAAGACATTAGCCCCTTCATTACTTTGCAAAGGCGGACATTATCCCCTTCACTCTTCAAAGTTTAAAATTTGATTTTAATATCATAATTAAGTTGAAATTTAAAGTTTTTAATTAGAAGAAGGGGATAATGTCCGCTTTTGCAAAATCATTCAGGGGCTTATGTCCTCCTGTGCAAAATTGGGATAAGGAGATAATGTCCTAGGGGATAATGTTCGTTTACCGTACCCTTTATTATGCACATACATGACCCATCGGACCTTTACTTGTACGAAATATCCCTATCAATTACATGTGCATGTATAAAATTGAAATTATTAATAAATTTTTGTATTAAGGTGTTTCAATTAAGAATTAAGAAAATACCTAGATCGTTGTGAAAACGGTCATATAACGGTGGTACGTTAATCGGCTTACAACAATAAGTATCTTTTAAAAAGATACGCGGCCGCGGTAATCGCACCTATTTACTTTCCATAAACACCTTTTCGTGTGGGAGCGACATAATATAAGAGAAAGGCATACACCAATTTTGTTTATAGAGTAATCAGACCACAGTTCTATCGTTCGTCCAGTAAATTAATTTTTCTATGTATGAGTAAATTTAAATTGATATTAAATGGGACTTTAACTATATGATTGTGTAATTAAACGTAAAAATAAGCAAAAAACAAAATAACAGCATTGTTTCACATTCAAATAACTGAAGTCTTGACATCCCATGAACCCCACAAAATTTCAAGATATTAGATTTAAAGTTTCCTGAACATAAAATACAGTTCCATGTTACTTAAAAGTATCTATAAAAAATATATGCGCCATGTAAGTGTAAGGAAAAAACTTCGTCTTTCCACTATTGTGAAGAACATAAAAAATCTTACAATATATTTATCAAAAATGTATTGTCGTCATTCGACCCTAATGATATCGCAAGCTTTGCTCTACGAACTGCCAACCAGCTGAAAACCCCGATGAATAATTGATGGAATGAGAACAAAACTCCTGCGCTTGACGCATCGCGAAAAGTATGTCACAGTCTGGACAAGTATGAAAATCGTGTTCATTGCAGAAGGCCAACGTGGCAAGTATATTCATGTCCAGTTATTCAGGTAAAAAACTACAAGTATCCTGTGTTCTTTATCACGTTCAAAACGAATTTTAACCGTGAGAAGTAAAGTTTTATTGCAATTTAATGGTGCCCGATGCTTTTAAAAGATGTGAATCATGTGTAGATTTGTTTCCAGATAACATTTAACTGCCGGTAATGTCTGGGGTAGGTGCTTACTCGGGTGGTAAAAACAAATCTTAAATTTCGAATATTTTGTGCCCAAAGAAGAACTTTTAAATGATTATGTTATTCTGCACACAAATGTTGCAATTATCGAATAATATTTAATGCCGTAGAGTTCTTATTGGAACTACTTCATTTGAACAATCTTTGATGAGGGTCACCTAAGGAACATTCGTGTGATGTTTGGTAGGAATTGGTTCGGTAGTTTTGCACAATGTTTGAACGGCCGCCAGACGACGGACGCCGGACGGTAAATGGTCACAATAGCTCAGTATGATTTTATAGAGAATGACTTGACTGATTTCAAAGTTGTTTCCATGGAATTCCGGCGTCAGGTACATGCATACACAATGTATATACAAAGTGATTGCGTGTGCTCAGCATAGCCATCGTTGATGTTTAGTCATGAATAAAATATGTAATAGTTTAAATTTTACACGTTGTCTATTAAAAAATATAAGCAAGAGAAAATAGTTTTAAACAAGAGCTGTCCCTCATAAGTGACGAATGCCCCCGAAAGAGGTGTCTCACAGTCTTTGTCCTCTCTATGTGCTCAACAATTGTACCATGTAATTTTAAAATCCTTCCATGCATGACAGAGTTACCATGCATACAGTTTTCCATTACCTTTAAACTCTAAGTGTGACCTTTACCTCTGAGGTAGGAACGTTGGTCTTGCACGCGACACATCGTCTTGATGTGCTGAACATTTGTACCAAGTTATTTTATATTCAATCAATACATGACAAAGTTACAGTCCGGACACAAATGTGTGCATATATACAGGATTCGATTATTTTCAAACTCTTAGTATGACCTTGCCCTTTTAGGTAGGGACGTGGGTTTTGCACACAACACATCGTCTTGATGTGCTGAATAGTTTTGGGATGTTATTTTAAAATCCTTCAATGCATGACAAAGTAACAGTCCGGACACGAATGTATGTATATATACAGGATTCCATTACCTATAAACACTAAGTGTGATCTTGACCTTTGAGGTAGGGACGTGGGTCTTGCACATGACACGTTGTCTTGATGTGTTAAACATTTGTGCCAAGTTATTTTAAAATCCTTCAATGCATGACAAAGTTACTGGCCGGACACGAAAAAAAGTAAGGACGGACGCACGGACAGATGGACGGACAGACAGACGGACAGACGGACGGTGCGATTTTAATATGCCACCCTTCGGGGGCATAAAAACTGTTCTTAGCAGTATGGTAATTTCCTGACACGTGATTCGAATGCACTTTGAAATGACAATTAACAAGAATCGATTGCTTTCATTTATTGCCAAAATTGCATACTAGGTGGCATCAATTTTGAGTTTAGAAATTGACACATGTCGGTGAATATTTCAGTGACGATGTTTAAATTAAGAAGAAGTGCAAACAAAATATGTTAAAAGAAAATTTATTACAAAAAAATAGATCTAAGTGAAGGCAACTTCTTGAAAAAGAATACACTGTTATTACAAAATTTTTACCGGAATCTTACGAAGTAGACGGGATACTTCCAAAGAAGACAACATCAGAGGAAATAATTCGAGTTACATGTACATCAATGTAAAAGTGTTATTTATTTACAATGTTAAAACTGAATCCATGATGAACACGATTTTATTTTATATTTATTGCATAGACATTGAACCAAGTTAAACTCGGTGCGTTTATTTGTGATCTAATCTATAAAACTTGTTAATGGTAAAAGGCTTTTTGAAATAATTATCACCATATGTGATCATCCAATATCATCTTCTTTCCTTTAGTGATATGTACTTGATAACCTTACATATATCCGCTCGATATTTTAAAATTTACAAAAGCAACAAGTAACAAAGAATAATTTAAATATAAAAATTATATAACTTTTCTTCCACATTAATTAACGTATTTCAGATCGATGAAGTGCGCATGCGTGAGGTATAAAAAGTGGAAAAATTTGCTCTGTGTATTTTTCCCCAAAATCATCGAATTAAAATGATAAAAAGATACTATATTTCTGAAAATGGGTGTATTGAATGTGTTAAGTTTGTTGTAAAACTTTATGGAACAAAAATGAATGGATTTTGAGGAAATTACAAGATAAGTGTTTGACTCTTTGTTTTTCCTTTGTCCTTGTTGGACCTTGTTGGACCTTCTCGGTCATCGGTGATCGGTTGTAAAAAGTGATCACAAATAACTGAATGATAGCGAGAGGCCATTGAATAGACGGATTAATCTGAAAATATTGTGCTAGCATTTGTGTTACCTGTAGCTGTGTTTTGTTTTGACCGTGTAGAAATGGCGCTCATATGTACAATCAACAATCTGACAGAACTCGAGCCAGTGCTATTAAATGACAACACGGAAGTTAAAGTTCCAGCCATTGCTGATTGCTCGGTTATGTGTCCGGAGCCTGAGCCAACAAACTCTTTTTCATGTATGAAAGTTGTAATTCTCGGGCACTGTTTTTGAATGATAGCAGTGCGAAATGTGAGACTAACTCTAAACCCGATCTTGGTAACAATCCGGCTTCAAATCCAGAATTTCAAGAGTACAACACCTTAATAAACCTTTTTCGTAGTTACCCGACGAGATTTTTGTCGACCAAGTGTAGTTATAAACTATTGCAACAGCGAATCGGATCTAGAGAGAATAAGACAATTTTTGTTTGAAGCAGTACGTTCAAATGATGACTGTCCATATGATAACAGATCAGATGTTAAGCGACGAGTCCAAACGAGAACTGGTGACAGGGTTGCCGTTAAAATCGCGAAAGATATACACTCCATACTGACAGTGATTGAAGGTGCGGACTATTCCTGCCTCAAGGACGTTGTGAGCATAAAAAAGTCGCGTCCGCGCGCAAAATCGATGTGTAATCAGCCCAGGTCAGTAATGAGTAATACCACCGAGTGCGTGTGCAGGAGTGAAATGGGTGTGATTTCAAACAAATTTGGATCTTTACAAGCTGACGTTCTTTTGATGAAACAGAGGCAAATCGCAATTGAGAATTTGAGATCTAAGGAAATTGCCGAGCTAAAACTTGCTATGAAACAATCAAGCCAGGAACTAAATGACTTCAAATCAACGTTTGTGTCCGAATGTGGTGAACTAAAACAGAAAATACCCAGTATAGTTAATTCGCAAAAGCATTGATTCTGACAACGGATGCAACGTCAAAATTACTACGACGTCAAAATGACGTTCGTTTTTCATTAAGTACCTATGTCAAACAAAACGTCATAGCTCTTTTAATAATAGTCAGTTTTGGATGATGTGTCATGTGTATCTTTGAAAAGGATGCATCTTCATAAAAATCTAATAAAAAATAAAATTAAAGCATGTTTTCATTGATACAGGTTTTCGTGTCAGGGTCTATTAGCAATAGATAAGATAGTTATGGAATGTTCCCGTTGCTAGGCTCACCCATCATGGACGCAAATCCTGTTGAATATCTTTCTCTATATCCATGTTCAACATTGCTTGGCTTTTGAATTTAAAAATAGTCGATATGGTTAATTTTTAAAAACATGGATTCAAACGACCGTTACGAAGTCAAAATTACCACGACGTCAAAATAACGTTAGTTCTACATCAATACCTATGTCATTCAAAACGTCATATTTCCGTCAATTATTAATATTTTGCGATAATGTCTTCGATTTTTTGTTTCTAAAGGATTGAACTTGATGAAAATATAAAAAACTCAAAATCGAACATTTTGTCATTAAGACAGGTTTTTCCATGACTGTGCCCATATATTTTCAGTATGACTAAATTACTTTTATGACAGACATTTTATTCTCTATACATGTTTGAATTCCTAACTGTAAATGCATTATATACAAACATACCAAGGTGCCTTAACAGTAATTTATTTTCGGATATATATATTATATATATGACTCGAAGGGTTTCTTACGATTTCATGGAACTGATATTCCACAATGTCAAAATATGTCCGAATATTCGATTTCGGAAACTGCATTCGACAGAAATGCGATATTCGAATGTTCGAATACATGTTCCCATTGTTAATTTTACTTTCAAGTTATTTTGCCATCTTTTGAAGTGCAAATTAAGAAAATATAGAGAGCATGCTCTATCTCTTTGAATACAATACAATACAATACAACACTACTTTATTTTGCCATGGTTACATTTGTAACAACAGACATAGAGAAAAAACAACATAATCAAATACACATTGTTGGGTAACCTAACATATAGATACAAATACTTGAAATAATGAAAAACATTTTTTGCGGGGTCAGTGGAATAGATATTTCATTGACCGGAACTGCTATTGTTGTAAGGCTAGGAGAATTTACCATCTAGAATGACAAGCATGAAAAGCGTGCGTATTCTTTTCCATTTTTTTATAACACTCATTTCACACCTGTATGATTTTAACCAATTGAAAACTTTTGTTTACATCACGTGACGATAAAATAGAAACCAGTATTGTACTGTATGATTTGATATGCATTTACGGTTTCTTAAGACTATAATAGCATCATCAGAAACCTACAATCCAAGAAAACCATATTTTTTTTGTATTGGACTCGAGTCCCAAAAATCCATATTTTTTCCATATTGGACGGGACAGCTCATACGATATTTTACCCTTCCGAGTCGTTCGGAGTTACTCCCCTTGTCCACAACTCAATGGACATGGTAGATTTAATCGCATTTTCACACAAGTGAGAAGAAATAAGTGTAAATACAGGATGGGGACGAAAAAATGAAAATCAACTTTTTCACGAATTTTACTTCAAAACTGCTATAGATGGATAGAAAATGATCTAACTAAGAAAATGAATACCCACAACCCTATGTTTATTTCAAAAATAATAATTTTACAGTCATTTTTCGATTTTTATGGCTGCTTACAATTAACGTAAAAATAGTCCGCCAGCGATGAGAGATATGCGGTGAAGGATAAGGTTATCTATCACCGGTAAATGCTCGGAAATATGTAGTTTTCCCGTCATTTGTCATTATTCTCTATGGTGTGAAATAAAGAGGTCATTTAACAATGTTGAGTACAATACTGAATTCAATTGCACTCGTACACAGCAGTAATAATCCATATTTGGACTCGGCTTCGCCTCGTCCAAATATGAATTATTACTGCTGTGTACTCGTCCAATAGAATTCAGTATTGTACTCAACACTGTTAAATAACCTCATATTATTTCAGTAGCCGTGAAGGCAGAGTTTAAAATGTCATTATCAAAAGATAAATTTGTCTGTTCAGCCTCAAAATTTTCATTTTCATTTGATTTAGCATTTACATTTTTGAAATAGTCGTAAAATTCGTCAATAGTCGGCGTTTTAGTCTGCTTGTTTTTATTCAAACGATAAAAAAAATTCCAATACGATTTTGGGTCTGACTTTTGCATTTGTCGTAGTTTTGATTCAATGGTAAAATTGTGCTTATTCATGTAGAACTTCATTGTCCGTTTATAATCCTTACTCGCACGGTTGAGTAAATTTCTATTGTTACTGTTTTTATTCAAGGCGAACTGCTTACGTGCCCGGTTATAAATAAGTCGTTTATTCCGTCAGTGAGGCCCATACCAGGGTCTATTTTTATCATTTGTATCGACCTTTCTCTGCCTGTTTCGTGAATTTCTGGTAAAATTATTCGTAAATGTAAGTTTGACCGACTTATCAAATATACTTATTACGTTTTCGACAATATTATTTAAAGCTACTTTTTGGTGCGCTGATGTATTTGGAAAATCATTTATAAGAAATTCAATCAATGCTACTTTCTCTAGATCAATATTGTGCAACAAATCGTTACTTTTGCTACTTTGCCATTTAGGGTTCGAACTGCTGGGATATGTAGTTTTTGATGTATTTGTAATGTCAAAGTTCATACTTAAGGACAACAGAGAATGTCCATCTGAAAAAATACTGTCAACTTCCGTTATGCTAAAGTCAATAAAAAATTTCAGCAGACTAGCAGAGGATATAGTATAGTCAATAACCGAAGAATTTTTAAATGTAAAGGTTCCCTCTTCACTGTCCTGCCCAAAACGACCATTTAAAATAAATAAGTTATTATTCAGACATATCAGTCAATCTTCTGCCTAAGTTGTTTACTTTAGAATCCTTAGATTTTCTATTTACATTTATACGTAATTTCCGACATCTTGGTTACCCACAATGCAAAAAACAACTCTTTGAACTCTTTGTAAACAAGCAAATAAAGAAACTTCATCAATATATACCGCCCTCTCAGATTTACCACTTACACGTGCATGTAATTTATTTGTGCAGCATTTCATAATTGCCTTAAAATTAACTTCCTCATTCAGGTGCCCCTAGACCTATTAAATTTACCGATATAAAAAGCGGTATGGTTTTAATAATCAGTATTATATGATGCAAAGCTGTCATTTCAGGCTAAATGATGAGACTAACATGGTTTTAGCTAAAAAAAAATCGTTTCTGACAATATGATGACATATTGCGCGAATGTTTACACACAAAGTCTGCGAATCATTGGAATGGTCATGTGATACTAACCTATGGATTTACCAGACTTTAAACTACGGTTTAAGACTTCAAAAACCGGTTAAGGTTTTATTGTGCAAACGGCACACGGAGCTATAGGTTTAATACTTAAACATACGGTTTAAAAGATTTATTTTACATTTTACCCGAAAAACCCTAGAGTTTTGTCTTAAACCACAGTTTAAAGTAATAATGTATAATTCATCGTTTGAACAGGTAATGTGACACTTTGAACCGTCGTTTCAGATAATTGTATCGGTTGTCCTATTAAACTATGGGTTTGACAGACTTTATAATATGGTTCAAGACTTTAAACCGCGGTTAACCATTTATTGTGCAAACGACACATAGAACTATGGGTTTAAGGGGTGTTAAGCTATAGGTTTAACAATTATATAATTATTATTATTTCTTATTTTATCATCATGTTCTACCTTGGCACTTCTTGCTTAGTTGTGATATTTTTAACTGAAACAAGAACCGTTCGTTTATTTGCTACCATCATTAATAGCACAAGTCTACATTTTCCCTATCGGCCTTTGCAACATCACCACACCGGCGATGTGTGTAAAATCATTGCAACTAGATCTTTTTATTCGCAGTAATGGAGGAATTGACGAAACTAAACGATGATCAGGATAACGCCAATGACTTTGAAAATAACGAAGTGAAAAGGGTATATCCAACAGGTGCGGACAACACTGACACTGCCAGAAGAGATCAATGGGGTGGTCGCTTTGAGTTTGTGCTGTCTCTAATAGGATATACGGTCGGTCTCGGGAATATTTGGCGTTTCCCATACTTCTGTTTTAGAAACGGAGGCGGTAAGCTTTGATTTTTTGTAGCTTCTACTGACTCAGTCGTGTAAAGGTTCGTGTTCACTTTGCACTTTGACGCATTTACGTAAATTAACTGGTCAGGCGCAGCGCTTTCCTTCCGAGCCATTCACTATAATAAATATACCAAATTGACATTTACCAATTACTTTCTGTAATTTATTTACTGACTCAGTACATAATTATTGATTTACCCAATACTGCGCTACAACTGGATATGGCATGTCAAACGTTGCTAAAATGTATATGTTTGTTATTGTTATTCAATGTTTCGTTATTCTTATTGTAAAAGTCATCGTTATTCTATATTCAGTTATTGTTTTAGTATATATAATTGTACAATGTAACTATTTTTTAAATATGGAAAAGTCCATACTTTTGACTTTTGTACGAAGCCTTTAAGTGATTTTTCTTTCAGCAAGTATTTTTATCTTGAGAGCATGTCGTCTACATCACAGACTGTCAATACTGTTAAGAAAGGTGTTTGTACGATATATATATAAATGTACAAATATCATGATAGAAATGACATTTAAGGGCAAACGGATGTTTAACATTTTCATCGTGATGAATACAAGGTTATTTGAGTCAGTTGTTTGTAATCTTGGCTTAACAAGTGAAATTAAGATGTTCTCTACACAAATGAAAATTATCTTAACGTACCTCCGTACTTCTACAAGGTTTTTGAGGCGTTGTAATCGGTTTTTACATAGGCTTATATAAGAAAAGCCTAGATGCCTAGATCTTAGATATTTGGCAGATAGCATTGCCAAATGGTTTTCTACCAAGAGTTTTCAAGTATTTACCATGGTTTTCGTCAAATCGACCCCGCCCCAGGGCTCAATTGGATTTACATGGAGATATATAAATATTCTTGCCTGAGACCACAAAGTACATGGCTTAGATTTCTGGCTTGAAGCATTTCCCAGTGGTACGGCACCGAGATTGTTCAAATCATATTCCTTGGGTCCAAGTTTGTCTCGCTCCGGGGCTCACTTAATATTACATTGAGATATATAGGGAAATCTATTTAAATATTCTGGTATCAGACCACAAAACACAGAGCTTTGATATTTAGCTTGTAGCATGCTAAGTGTTAATGCGAAGTTGAGGCATAACATCGGGCTTTAGCATGTTATCGTATTCCCCTATAAACTCCGTGTATCTAATTAACAACCTTAATTTCTGTCTGCGCTCCCAAAAGAGTTATTCATTAGAAAACATGCAACTTACAGCTTTTCGGTGAGTGAGCATGTATCTTAGGGAGAATAACCGACAGGCTTGTTTTAGAAAATTCCTTTCCAAAAAAGACCACTTACCGTGGAAGATACATTCAACGAGAAAAAGTTACCCCTATTATGTATATTGATCTCCAGACAGCGTTTGACAAAGTCTTGGTTGATGGTCCACTGGTGAAATTACAATGCAATGGGATCGGGAATACAGTGCACAAGCGGGTTCAATTCTACCTGTTTTACAGAAGGTCTATAGTGAGTAAGTGTAGAGTCCTAATCAACTCTATTCAAGCAGATGGCGGGTACCGTCAAAATTAACAGCATCCTCCGACTGAAGTGGACGGGGCCATATACTCATGTGAAAACTCTTTACTTAGGAATAGTCTGTGCCCACCATAGAGTATAGCTTCTTAGCGTGGGTGACAGCTGATTCCCATATTTAGAAACGGTCTGTCAAATATAAGTATCTGCACTTCTGTACATTGACTCCAACCGGATGTGGTAGGTGAAAATAAGTGAAAATACATAACACAAGCCCTGGTCTTTAAAGACTCTCTGTCAGAGACATGGACGCATCTAAATTCAGACGGCTCTGCAATAGTTGATATACAAAATAGAAGACATTGATCCAAAGGCGACCAGCCACTCAAAAGAGACAGAAAAAAGGCGAAGACACGACATGAAAGGATGATTATCTGCTTGATAGATGGTAACAAGTCATTTTATCAAGGCTTCGCATAGGAAACAACAGGCTCAGTGCTCATATAAATGAAAAAGTGAAGTATAAACTGTTACCAACATGCGAATGTTGTCTTTCAAACCAAACAGAAGATCAGTTACTTCCGTTATGTCTCCTGTATAAACATTTAAACCAAAGTGGATAACCAGACACTAGCACTCTAAGAAAGAAGTTGAATGGCTGGATGCAGCATATCAAGAAGACTGTATCCTGCATCGCTGTTACCGACGTTACGGTGTGGACCGTGAGCGAAAAGAGGAAAACGAAAATAAACGCAACTCCTCAAACGTGTTTAATGACTGTTTCCACAAACCCGAAGAAATCTTATAATGGTCGTGGTTCGGAAAATAGCATTGTGATATGGATTATAGAGTATATGACAAATGTAAATGTTCCTGTTAGAAAAAAGGTAGTTATGCATATAGTATACATTTTATTTTTACGAGTTAAGGCATATTTAATTAAAATTGCATTTGTCTGACAGTGCTGTTTTGTAGTTTGTTTTTCATTGCATCATACGGCTTGAATGTCTAGAATGGTTGCTTATTTTATTTCATAGATATGCGATTTGAAATTATGTTCGCCATTGTGATTTCAGGCATATAATTATATATTATCATTACTGCAAAGGTCCTGCTGCGTGGTTAATACCATCCTTTTTTAAATTACTGCAGGGGTTTCTGCTTCATAGTTAACATCTATATTAGGTGCATATATATTTTTTCAACAATTACATATTAGTTTAAAACATACAAAGGCACCCATTCTACGCACATCGTAGAAATAAAGATATATAATACTAAATAAATGTCTTACCTATACAGTGCTGGACCGTCAATGGCGAACATGCCTGTTGATTGATTATCATATACTGGTTGTATGTTATAGTCTTTGCATTTTGACCGATGATTATTTATTATTATATATGCGTGTTTATAAAACCCATAAGAATATATGGTTTTTTTTAAGCAGTTCAAGTTGTACATCAAAATAAAGCAATTTGTTTTTTCTTCAGTCCATCGGTAGCTTGCATCCTCACTCCATATGTGATATACAAATGTATCATGAATAAATATTTAATAATAAATGTTTTGAGTCCCATTAGCACTTTGGGTGTAAAATTACTTGCTACTCTTACATTACTAAGCGATATATCTTACCATCGAAACTGGCCGTTTTTAATGCGACAAGTATACCTAACGTTCTTGTTAAATCGAAATAACATGCTATTGATATAGCGCAGTGTTTTTCTCAATGATCCTGCAAAAAGTAAAAAACGCTCTCCGACAACGCTTTTTCATGAATATGCGACAAAAATATGAAAGTATGTATACATCAACATTGTTTTAGAGTTCACAGAAACCAGTTATATCATAGTTTTCTATCTTAAAATCATCATTTAGTATTATAGGTTATTGAAGTTGTGTATGGGGTCAGGCCGAGGGCACTGATTCTTAATGCGTTTAGACATTTGACACTTCAGACACTTGACTTCAGTATATACTGTATATATGTGCATGCCACCACGTATTCGTGGCTTTCCTTTTGGATTCTCACTTTGACACTGATTTTGGTATTAAATATTAATTAAATATTAATCTATTTAAAATTCTGTTTTTCAATGCGTTATGACAAAATTTCATTCATTTTGTTATAACATGTACAGTTCATGAAGAGCCCGTAAGATTCGAATATCATACGATGTAGCTCTACATCAACACTGTCTGGACAAGCTGTGTAAACAAAACTCTTTTCCCCTACTTATTCGCAAAATCCTGCGGACTTTTTCGCGCAAAAAGTTTTCGCGCTTCACTGCCATCCTCGAATATAGTAAAAGTTGATGGGTCGCGAATATTTATTGGGTTACAGTATTGAGCATATAGTCGTAAAGTTTCTGAATCTACAGGCCAGGTATAAAATTTAAAAGAGGTACAAAACAATAGAAATGATTCACATTGAATTTTTTAAATTCCATCTGGAGCCTTCGGCGTATGCTTTCCTGTTAGACTGCGCAAGATCTGCCTTTAATTTGTGAGTGTATGAAAATAAAATAGAATCAATCACCAATCATTCCTGAACTCAAAATAAGCCTCCTGTACAATGTACACATAAGCTGCGTACCTTCCACTATAATTATAATGAAATTGATCTCGATATATTTCATTCTAATACTACATTGACATGCAATCTGCTATACGATTATCATTGGAAGGAACATGCTGAGCATGTTCGGATACGTAGACTGCAGCAATAAAACAAATGTCCTTAAGACGAGATTGTTAACATGTGCATTTAGCCCTTCCTGAATTAGAACAATGCAAATTGACAAATTGACACACAACACGACAATGCGAAGATGCTTAAAATTCTTTCCCCATTAATGTTAACAAACTACAAGAGACAATATCCAAGTATTAAAAGAGGTGCCGCGCTTACTTGGGAAAATAAATTTTGTTTGTGCTTATTTTCAGCCAAGTAGAATATTTGTTAGTAGATTTATGAATTAGTACAGTTGTATGAACATTATAGTTTACAGCAGTTAGATATTCCAGTTCGGGGAAGGGGAATGGAAGCCGTATAATGCAATAAAAAATAAACTACAAAACAGCACTGTCAGAAAATGAAATTTTAAATAGAATTGTATATGCATAACATTTCTTAACGGCAATCGTACACTATAATGTATACTATATATATGCATAAATACCTTTTTTTCTAATAGCAACATTTACATTCGTTATATACTCTATAAAAATCCTTATCACAATGCAAGGTCTTCAACATCAGTCGGCAATATTGACGGTATCAGCCTTCTGTTTAAGTGACAGTGTGAATGGAGTTGTGCAGGGCTTTCTGTAATTTCTGTTCTGTAACATCTTCTGTCCTTGCTGAAAGCATGTCTATGTATATATAAGCTTGTTGCATCCTGTAAGTAGTAGTAGGCGCATTCTGAACATCAAAAAACAAGGTCAGCAGCAGAGAGGACGTTCCTGACCTTTTTTGGAAAATCTACCACGATCCATTTGCATGGTAACTTCACTAGCTGACCATCGACCAAGACTTTGTCAAACGCTGTCTGGAGATCAATGTATAGTGTATGCGTATTTTTTTCACTTTAAATGCATCTTCGATCTCTTAGACGAGGTAAATAAATGCAGTTTGGTCTTTCTGAAACCAGCCTTTATGTCAAAAGTAGAAGTCATGGTGACCTTAGACATTGGAACGGTTTCCAATCAATAACTAAACAACGATTTGGCTTAGGGACTTCAAACTTGGTATTATGCAGGTTGGTCATAACTGGCTAATGACCCCTATCGATTTGCAATTTGTAGGTTGATATGTCATGTGTCAAGTCACAGTAAATTTGCATTGCAAAACATATCAACTCACTAACATGAGAAGGCTTTAATTTGGACGTGTTATGACAGTGGTCATGAACAGTAGATGAATCATATTGATTTTGTGGTCAGTAGATCTATGGTCAGGCTTGTAGTAACTTTCTCTCAATAACTAACAATGTTTTGAGCCAAGATTAAATTATCCATATTGATTTTGATCACTAGGTCAAAAGTCAAGGTCATAATGATCTTAAAAAATTCTGGTTAATAACTTTTTAATGAGCTTCGATCCTAATGACTTTGTGACAACTAATTGGAGTGACATTGCATTTAGAAAACGTTTCCACTCAATCTAACTCGACAATGATCTGACATAAGGTCTTCAAACCTGCAAGGCTTATAGTTTATGAAGACTGAATGATCCCAATATAATTTTGGATAACCGAAGTGGCTACAGACTTTATTTTCTAATGAGAAATTGAATACTCCCATTGATATCTGCTGACTTTTAGGTAACTAGTTCATCAGCAATGTTTTGCATTGCTGTTACTGGGGTGAGGGGAAGAGAGAAGGCATCTCTTTAAGGTTTCTATAGACATTGCTGGGTCATCAAGACATGTATCATGTGACCAGGAAACTTTGACAAAGTTCTTTGACAAACATCTTTGACCGTATTTATTGGCAATTACAAAGTAAATTTTACATTATATTGCTATTCTATCGGCTATTGAAAGGACGTATACTTTAGTGCAAATACTATAGCTTTGAAGGAAATGCAAGTCAGAAAATAATTTGACTTTGAATTGAAGAACTTGTTTAGAGGACTGTACTTTTGAAGAATTTCAAAATTCGGAGTATCAAATGTAAAGATATTGAAGATTGAAAAATTCAAAATGCAGGATCGTAGAGGCGGCCTTTTTATATTTTTGATGTCATAATGCTATAATTGAATATTCATGCAGATAATACTGCTTTGTTAAAACAGCAGCTTAAATCATGCATGACACTTAATCAATGTTATTATACCCCCAAAACGAAGTTAAGGGGGTATAAAGGAGTCACCCGGTGGTTGATCGGTCGGTCGGGCGGGAGGGCGGTCCGTTGCATTTTCCTTGTCCGGAGCATAACTTGAAAACTACTAGTTGGAATTCAATACAACTTCATACAATGGTCAAGCACATTGAGAGAAAGTGCAGTGTACAAGAATTATAATTCTATCTTGATTACTGACATACTTATTGTCCTTTGTTACTTTTCCTTGTCCGGAGCATAACTTGAAAACTACTGGTTGGAATTCAAAACAACTTCATACAAAGGTCTAGCACATTGAAAGGAAGTGCAGTGTACAAGGACCATAACTCTATCTTGACTAATTACATAGTTATTGCCCTTTGTTACTTTTCCTTGGCCGGAGCATAACTTGAAAACTACTGGTTGGAATTCAAAACAACTTCATACAATGGTCTAGCACAATGAGAGAAAGTGCAGTGTACAAGAACCATAACTTTATCTTGAGTAATTACAGAGTTAATGCCCTTTGTTACTTTTCCTTGTCCGGAGCATAACTTGAAAACTCAAGACAATGGTCAAGCACATTGAGAGGAAGTGCAGTGGACAAGAACCATAACTCTATCTTGAGTAATAAAAGAGTTATTGCCAAGAACAATATCTCTATTTTAGTTTTTTTTGCCAGGTATTCTGTTACTACGAACTTGCTCAGTTAATAAAGCAGTCTTCGGGGATATTAATCACATTTAGTGATAGGTCTAGTTTATTTCAGATGAAAACCAGTAATGAGTAAATGGCGTTCAAAATTAAGTTTTGAAAAAGGGGCGTGTCAAATTTGAATATACAAATGTATTTGCATATTAACTAAATCTTAGATTTCTTGTAACTCATCTAACTTTTAGCCGAATTCAAAACTTCTTAAAACAAATGGTGTGTGTTAAAAAGCTCTTCAATTTCATCCTAGTTATATACTGACTTGCGTTCTCTTTTAATATGTATGCGTTGCGCCGAACAAAACTCATTTTGCACGATTTCATATAACATGAGGAATTTTGAAAAGACAGTAAATAGTTTTATATACCTTATCAATTAACAATATTTGTATATGATTGACAGGTATTGCATTGATACCTTTCCTCATATTTGTTGTCGTATGCTGTGGGCCGATCTATTATATAGAAGTATGTCTTGGTCAGTTCTCCGCGCAATCCTCAGTGAACGTCTGGGATATATGTCCACTGTTCAAAGGTAATGTGAGATAAAGGGAGTACATTTTCTATGTTATTGAAACTATTACATATGTACATTGTGTATGTATGCGTATGGACTGTACTGTGTATGTAATTTCTATTTTGTTTACCAGTAACAGTTTAATACTTAAATAAGCAGTAATAAAATTTTCATACGAATTCTCAGACTTCATACAGTATACATGCAAGCCTTGTCATGAAAACTAAATCCACTGCATTCACTACAAAACACGACTGACACGAATAGTTTCTAAAAAAAGGTTGTTTATAACTATAACTATTTAAATATCTAATGGGCGACACCAAATTCCAGTTTCAGAAATACATTAACTGATTAGACGATTTGAATATATCACGATCTTATATATACACAATGGGTATATATTCCGTGGTTGTATACATACAGTCGTCTGTCTTTCGTCTGTTGTCTGACGTCTGTCGTATGTCCACATTGAACTGTAATTTTCATGAAATCTTCGTGAAAGTTTGCCAGAATGAGTGTATTGGTGAAATCAAGGTTGGGTTTTAATATGGCTCATACCGGGTCATTTGAAATAGAGACTGCTTTTTTAATTAGCTCTTGAATCTTGTCATGAATGATTGTCTTAATGTAGTGTAGGTGGAGTTGGAATATTGGTCACCTCGGACGAAAAACTAGGTCACCAGGTCAAATATCAGAACAAATCTTGTGTACGCAATAGAGACTGAAACTCAGGTGAGAGATATAGGGCCATGTTGGCCCTCTTGTTATGAGTGCTATCTAAATTGTCATTTTCAGGAATTGGTTTCAATATGGTGATTATATCATTTGTATATCTATGGTACTACGGCATAGCGTTTGCTTGGGTGCTGTACTTTCTTATTCAATCCTTCTATCCTACTCTTGGCTGGTCGTCGTGTCGTAACAGCTGGAACACTGCAGCCTGTGTCGGTAATTCTTTTTTTAACTATACCTATGTAATGTACGCTGTTATGATAATTTAATGTTGCTAAATATTCTATATAGCTAATCACATGTAGCATGAATAATTGGACTTTGTATATAAGCGTTTATTTACATTTGGAAATGCTATAGATAACAAGCAAGAAAGGTAATAGCACATTTAACGGGTAAATATAGAGTTAGATACAAAGTACGATTTGGAGGGGTTATGATAGGCTTCGTTACATATATTTTTCCCCCACGGGTTGGAGAGCCAATTTCTTTGTTAATTTATTTTCCAGATTCCTCTACGAACATCAGTGAAAAGGTGCAGAATGTGACCAAAGGCTTGACAGCAATATTGAAAACTTCTGGAACTGAGTTTTGGGAGTGAGACATAAGGCTTTATGTATACTGTTTAGATATAAGTAGATCTATTCATAAGTGATTCAACTAGATTTATCACTAAATGTGATTAATACCCCCGAAAGACAGCTTTATCAACGGAAGAAGTTAGTAGTAACAAGATACCTTGCAAAAATACTGGCAATAACTCTGTAATTTGTCAAGATAGAGTAATGGTTCTTGTACACTGCACTCATTGTGCATGACTATTGTAAGAAGTTGTATTTAATTCCAACCAGTAGTTTTCAAGTTATGCTCCGGACAAGGAAAAGTAACAAAGGGCAATAACTCTGTAATTACTCAAGGTAGAGTTATGGTTTTTATGCACTGCACTTTCTCTCAATGTGCTTGACCATTGTATGAAGTTGTATTGAATTCCAACCAGTAGTTTTCAAGTTATGCTCCGGACAAGGAAAATGCATTGGACCGACCGACCGACCGACCAACCACCGGGTGACTCCTATATACCCCCCCCCCCCCGCCCAACTTCGTTTCGGGGGTATAAAAACAAGTTATTTCTTTATCTTCAATTTGATTGCCCTTTTCTAGAAATATGCGATGTTGCACATGCTTGTAAATGCTTTACTGCTTAAAAGAAATTTATTCATTCAATACAGCAAAACAAAGTCTCACTTTTTCGAAATATTTGATTGTAGAGAACACACAGGACGTCATTTATTTAATACGAGCAATAAAACGCCAACTATTATAGATAATTTCGCGATGTTGTTTTTTTTTTCATATTCAGACTGAATACACTATTACGAGTATGTACAAGCATTCGTAACTGCAACAAGATAGTCTAGCTCTTTGATTTTTGTCAAACAATATATAAGCGCACCTTAGAGACGTATCTACTTTGAACTTCATATGCAGGTTCAATGTGCTACATAAATCCAGCGGTATTGACGAAGTTGGTTCCCTGCAACCTCACCTTATTGGATGTTTATTCTTAGGCTGGTTCCTCGTGTTCCTGTGCCTTGCAAGAGGTGTGAAAACGCTTGGAAAGGTTAGTTATTTTTTCTATATTCATTCAACAACATGCCGGGCGAAACGGCCCAAATTTGCGAATTTTATTATCGAAGACACTATGTTTTCGAAATAGGTCAAAGAAATGACATTAATGCATTATCTTTTACATGATTAATTAATTATTTCATAAAAGATATTAATTTAATCCTAAATCTTGACGCACGGTCTCTGTTCGTTTGATTAGAAGTCGGCGGGTTACAAAATGTATGCAAAACGATGCAACACGATGACTTTTACACTGTTCTTGTACACTACAGTGTGGTTACTCGTGCTTTGTAGTTAATAGAACTGTATCAAGGCCTGACTCTGTACATACAAACAGTTTAGAAAATATTAATAATTGCAAGAACTTGTGTAATTATTCCCGAGATAGCAGAGTTGTTTGGCCAAATCCAATAAATTGGTAAAGGTTTGTCGGTATCGGGTCAATGTTTGCTCAACAATGATATATCAATGATAATATCTAGATTATGGGCCAGCAACGGCCCAACTTAGTCATATAAGTTTTGATGTATCCCCCATTCAGATATTGGCACAACGTGTTTGTATCATGTCAGGAAAATATCGCATTGAGCCAACGCAGTCTCGGCACTGCTAACTTTATTGCATTTGAATTTTGATTGATGAAAACAACTGTTTGGTGACCGTTCAAAGCAAATTGACTGTTTCATAATTATTGATTTTTATAATGATATAAATAACAAGCGCCATATTGATAATCATATGAATATATGCATAATCATTATTTGATAATTGTTATTTATCACTGTGAAATAAAAATATTTAGAAAGAACATTAACCGGAGAAAATTAAACGGCGACATGGACTGATGCTGCATTGATTGACTGCTACTGCTGCTGATGGTGATGTTTGATCGTTATCAATGTTTTCGTCATTTAAGCCATAAGAAATAATTTGGTGGCGAAAAAATTGAATTGTGAAACACAATTAATTTGTATTTTTGAAACATATTAAATAAGAGAAACACTATCATTGCAGCTCTAGGGCATAATTTCTGCCTGAAACCTCAATAGTTCTGCATTTTGTCCTGAATCTGTCATTGGCCAGTACTGAACTCAAGGTTATATCATACTTTCTGAAATGTCTCAAGATTTCTAAGGGATCAAATCTGATAACACAGCTCTAGATGCAATGTACATTTCATTGTTCGACGGTAGATCAGTCAGCAATGTTTGGTTCTATTGAAAACATGACTTTATCGTTTTAATCTTTTCCTTTAAATTTTATACAAATACTCGCTGGAGGCTATTAAAATGAATGTATAAATGTGAATTTAAAATGGCTTACACAGCGATGGATATGTACAGCTAAAGCAGAATGTTAAAACAATTTTATTGTTATTTGTATGATCTTACTAGTATTCATTGAAAGTGTGTAGACTACCTGCCATTTTTGTTTATAATTTATTCGCCAGACATTTTTACTTTTCTCCCGAAAGGCCTTGCTGGCCCAGTATTTAGATCAAATATCAGTGTCGGGCCATTGTTGGTTCAACCAAACATATGTAAAATGATAGCGTTGGTGCCCCAACGGTTGGGTCAATATTACGCTAATAAGCACGCCCAACACATGGTGAATATTTGACATCAGCCGTTGGTCCAACAAAGAAGAAGGCGTTTGGCCTATTCAAGTCTGCTATTAGGATCGTGTCTTAAGTTTACGCTGTCATCGTTATTTATATTCCAAATTTGACTCATATACAACATAATACATAACTAATATGACTGATTTATTTCATTTAATTAACAATAATAGCAGAAACTGTCTGCGAAGTGTTGATTAAGTATATGTTGATAATTTATCGAACTGGCGATGGACTGTTCATTCACAATATGGTCTTTGCATATAAGATATTTGTTTTATACAGGAAAAAGGAAAAAAATATTTCTACGAAAATAACATTTAAGTTAAGCTAAGTCGGTTATATGAGCCAGGTGTAAAACTTTCATTGCCGGTTAAATGACATTGAAGTTGCTGACAACATTTGAAAGACTAATAGAAAAAGACGACAACTTAATGATTTAAAAACCTCTGGATGTCATCATTCCACGTAGAGCTAGAAAATACAATCCAAGATAATACATTAATTTTATGCGCTGGAAGTTTTAGTGCTATATTTGTATATGAACCTAATAAACGACACTTTCTTTAGGTTGTATACATCACTGCTACGTTGCCATACATATTGCTGACAATTTTGCTGATCCGAGGAGCCACATTGGACGGTGCTTGGATAGGTCTACGTCACTATCTCATTCCTGACTTCAGCAAACTATTTCACGTACAGGTACAGTGAAAATTTACACAATTATGTCATTGACGAAGACAAAATATGTTTCTTCTAATTCAGTTATACAAAGTTGTCTAAAGTTTTTTATTTTCCCCAGAATTATTTATCAGCATGTTAATGCTATTGTAAAATTATAATAACAGTGTATGTCAGGTGTTGAACACAGAGCATTTTGTGAAACCAGATCTGCTTTTGGCTCAGAGACTCCCGAAGAAGCAGGTTTTCAAGTTTTATGAGATATAAAATGTTATGCATGAAAGCCTTGCTGATAAAGCACTTCCTAAATTTCAGCAGTTTTCATGGATAACTTAGTAGGACTAAATTATAGCGGCAAAAATGTGATGGTGTGAGCAATGTGTGCTTAATATTATTGATACTATGCTGTAGTACTTCAATTGTATATGTGACTCTAAGATTTCAAAGACAACACTAATCGATTTCATGCTCAATTTCAAATCTGCGTGTAAGATATTTTTTAATGTTTTCCTTATTCTACTTTTCATTTGGTAAATATTTAATTTCATGACTATTTTCATGAAGTTAATTGTACTCGCAAATCTATGATTTACGTTTAAAACCCAAGCATGTATCCTGAAAATTCAAATAAATAAACTTATGTTTCCTGTTTAACATTAGTTTGGAGGTAACAACATTATTATTATGTTGACATATTTGAACTATTTACGTACCACAAATATAAACCCATTCAAAAAGAGTAACTGGAAATTTCAGAAACGCTTTTCAGTGTTTCCCACCAATCTGGAGATGAACTGATTAGAAACACAGAGCTCATCACGGAGGTTGCGGTTTCGAGCCCGTCTCGGGTCACAGCCGTACTTCCTCATATGACACAAGTACTGGCTTTTCCAGGAAGCGGACTCGAGAGTGACTCGATAAGCTTCAAGCTTTCTTCACACTCGAGCTAAAATAGATTAGTATAAGCTAAACCCAGAGGTAGTCTCACGTGTATCGGTGCTATACACCGGGCATGTAAATGTGTTTGTTGGATACTTGAGTATAAGTCCCCTTGTGTTCAATTTGATTGTTGCTCAGTATGCTTTTCCACATTTTTCAGCTTTAACTCCAGTTTTATAAGCAATCTTTAATTTCACCAGTCTTTATAATAAAATGTACCATTTTCTTTTCTAGATAATTACCAAATATTTTAAGGTTTCTCAACTTTCTCTATAATTTTTCATCAGGTTTACATTAAAGACTTTCCGCATACCGTCGTTATTTTCATCAGTGATTCTTTTAGCTAACTTTTAAAGAGTTCATAAATTTCAATCATTTTTAAACCCCCTAATTCATAATCTAATGTGAGAATTTCTTTTTAGGTATTTTTTCTGGGTTTTTTCTCTCGAAGGAATCCAAACATTGTTTTTTTAAGTCTTTTATTACATGTTCAAGTGGATTTTGTAGTACTGCCAGAGGATATATCAATTTGGGCAGTGCAAACGACTTCATTATCGTGATTACATCTAGTAGCGTCCATTTTCGATGTTGCCATTGTTTCAAACAGTTTCTTAAACTTACTTATTTGGGCTCTCAGTTTAACTGAATAATTTCCTTAGGGTCATTAGTAAAAGTCATTCCTAATTGTGTTTGCTAAACTGAAATTTTTATTTTTGCAAAACTTTAGTTGGTGTTACGTATAGATCCGACTCCAAGAAGAATTGATGATGTACATGTATTTAGTTGTAGAAAAACTTTAAAAACAAAGTAATATTTCTTCCAGTTTCTCAAAGGATTCCTGGGTTCCATTATAAACAATATTATATTGTATTGTCAGCAAACAAAATTTGCTTTATTTCAACATTATTTACATTGAAACTTCTTATTTCTTTCTCATTTTTTTATATAGTTTGATAAGACTTCAATGCATATTGCGAATGAAGTCCACGAAAGTGGACATCCTTGTCTTACTCCATGTTTGAGAGGTATACGTTCAGAAAGATGTCCATTATTAGAAATAACACTTATGTCGATAAAAACAGTTTAATCCATTTTATGAACGATTCACGAAAATTAAAATATTCAAACATTTCTAAATAAAGTCATGATCTTCACTATCAAACGCTTTCTCAAAATCTGCAAAACGTAGCAGACCTGGTTCGTTATTAATGCTTATATATGCAATAAATTAAAACAACAGTCTAATATTTTCTAATTTTAACTTACTACCTGTTGACCATTTTGAAGTAGTTTTGTAGCAATTTTATAATCAGTATTTAATAAACTTATAGACAGCCAGTTGGCTAAAAATGGGTGTGTCTTTATTCGCTTTTGAAGTAAAGTAATAATCCCTTGTTTTTGAAGTTGTGTTAGATTTACATTATTGGAAGAACAATTTAGAGATTTAACTTGAAACGTTTTAAACTCATTCCAAAACAATATATTATAAAATTCTACTGACAGCCCATCTGATCATATGATTATTTTTATTTTTCATTCTATTTGATGCCTCTTGACAAATATTCTTCATTTATTAAACAGTTGTGTAATGAGTTCTCTTCATCATCCGAGGACACTGTCATTAGTGATAGTATTATAGTTTGTAATGAATAGGTCATATTTGGTATTTTTAAATGACTGCTTCTTCGAATGAAGTGTTTTATAAAATTTTACCTCTTCCTTGATTATTTCTTTTGAGTTTCTGTGTTATTAAGAATGAGTTAATGGATCGTCTTTTTTCTAGGTGTCTATTTTCTAAATGAGCAAAATAGTTACCTTTTTTCATTTCCTTCCACATCTGATGCTTTGGTCCGTAACATAAAACCGTATATATTTTTACTTGTTAGATTGTCAAGTTAGTGTAGCTTTTCATTAAGTTTAAGCCATACAAGGATCTACATTTTCAGTGTTTAAACTTATTTCATTTTCTAATTAAATTACTTCTTCTCTTTTATTTTCTTTTTTTTTCTTATAGCTTGCATATTTAATTGTTTGGTTTCTTACATTCCCGATTATTTTTTCCCAAAGTATATTTGGATTAGCCTCCTTATTAAATTCTCAAGTTTCTATAATTGTATTTCTTATATCTTCTTGATACTCTCTTTCAAACAATAAGCTATTGTTTATTTTCAAGTTTACTGGAGCTCTGTTATCATTTATAAATGCTATGCTTAGGTCTAAAATGGAATGATATATTTCATTTCCAGGATTAATTTTACAACTTTTTACAATTTATTTTACAATATTTTTATACAATATATTATAATTTGTGTAACTTTGCATTCATTTTTTTTCATTTAAACGTCCCTTATGACATAAATAGTTTAAAGTTTTGTTTTTAAAAATGCCCGTCTTCAACAAAACTGTTGTCATCACACATTTTTTACTTTATCGAGTAACCATTTTCAAAGATCCTAAGGTCCTTTGTCATATGACAAGGTTGCTATGGTTACAGCTTTGGATGGAGGCAGCGGTAATGAGCTTCTATTCTCTGGGACCAGTATGGGGTGGTGTTATCACCATGGCAAGTTTCAATAAATTCAATCACAATGCTTTAAGGTAAGTTTGTCATAAGTCAACCATCACACTGCACATATGCTAATAAGTTGAGTGTTTCTTCTTTACATGAGTATGACCTTGTATGTAAGTTTCTATTTTAAAATAATTCATATAGGAAATATATAAACAAGAACTCTTATGTAGGATCGTCTATATCTAAGTTTCTAGAGCTACTTAATATACCAAGTATATAATCTCTGTTTAAACTATCATGGTTTATGCCAAAAACATTGCCCTTAAGTTAAGTTATTTTGAACATCATAATAATGATGTACATCCTCATTATCTGGGGTTCAACTTCAAAATATGTTTTCACATTCTAGTGACTATTTCATATAGTTGAGCTGTAATTATAATTATTTTTCCGCAAAAAACTGAATGTACATATGTATGAGTTGTAAATAAAATTGTTGTATTGTTCTTGTCGGAGACAACGTGATTACTAGTACAGCCATCTATTTGCACTACGTTATATATTACAAGTACAGCCACATCATACCTGAGCTTTATGTAAGCTTTTAAGGACAATGACGCTGATTACATCTGTAAATATGTAGAAATTATTCTTAATACAAGGTAGAAAATATCAGCATAGATTTATGACAAGAGGGCCAACATGGCTACCATTGGCTATAATACAAGGCATCAATAGCAGAAAGCGTATTTTGACCTGGAGATGATGATTTTAACATTCTTGGTAGAGGTCAACTAGGCACTAATACATGCCAAATATCTTAGCTCTAGGAATTGTGGTTTAAGTGATGAAGATTTTTAAAAGTTTTTCTCACAAAAACAAGTGACCACCGGGCAGGGTCAATTTTGACTCGGGGTCATAATTTGAACAATCTAGGTAGAGGTCTTCTAGGCAATGTCACATGCTAAATATCTAAGCTCTAGGCCTTGTGATTTAAGAGAAGTAGATTTTTAAAGTTTTTCCTACATAAGCCCATGTTAAAAACAAGTGACCCTCGGGCGGAGTCAATTTTGGCCCGGGGTTATAATTTGAACAATCTAGGTAGAGGTCCACTAGGTCATGCCACTTGCTAAAAAACTAAGCTCTAGGCCTTTTGGTTTCAGAAAATAAGATTTTTAAAGTTTTTCCTTTCCATTTCCGTGGCAACCAGAGTTCTGCATTGAATTAAATTATTTGAACAACTATGAGGGGCTTTATGCAAGGAATATCCCTGCTAAGTTTCATTATCATTGGCATAGTGGTTTCAGAAGAGATGTCGTTTGAAGGAAAATGTTAACGGACGTACGATATACTTTGTGCCAGGTGAGCTAAACAAAACGTAACATTAGAATGGTGTGTTACTAGTATATCGTATTTTTATTATGAAAAGATAAACCAGTCGTCTGTTTGCAGAGACACTGTGATTGTTTGCACAGCAGACGTGTTTACCGGTTTTTATGGAGGTCTTGTTGTGTTCTCCGTACTTGGATTCTTGTCAAAAGAAACCGGAGTTTCTCTTGAAAAACTACCATTTTCAGGTAAAACTATTAAAATAATAATCGAAAAGTCACATATTTGAACTGTTAGCACTAGCTCCCCTCGTCCCCAGCGAAAAATATCACGTATTTATCATATAAAAATAAAAAGAGGGCGAGGAACTTGGCAGAACTACAAGCATTCGAACGATGAAATAAGGCAAAAAATAGTGTACATGGCGTAGCCCAAAGACTGGTAACACTTCGATGAGTGGAGGGACCCGGAATATTCGGATTTGGGCATATTTGGCATTTGTTGCACTATGGCTAGTCAATATATCAGCGTATTTAAATGTCAAGAAAATGTTCTCTTTCACTTTGAAGAGGAAAGTATTCATGCCCATTACTGTGCATTTATAAGTTGTTTCCCTCGGAGTTCTTGAAGGCTCATCATTGTATGTCCCCATTTTAAGGGACATATAGATTTGGTCTTGTCCGTAGGTCCCGAACTCTTGAAATTTCATACAGATGTTTATTTGGTTGAGAAGTTGTTCAGCTGAGTTTTATTTTTATATTTGGATCAGTTACATCTGATCTATGGCCCTTGTCAAAATTCAGGCATTCTATATGGCAAGTTTGTGACACGCTGTGTCACGTACTGCTCCTTAATTAATTGACATAGCATCGTCTTGTGGACCTCTACCAAGATTGTTCAAATCATGATCCCCGATCAAAATCGACCCTCGGGGCTGATTTGCTTTTACATTGATATATATAAGAAAATCTTTAAAAAATATTCTACCCTCACACCACAAGGCACACAGATTAGATATTTGACATGTAGCATTGCCTAGTTATCCTGTTCCATGATTGTTCAAATTAGGTCCCACTTTCTTATTTTGCTTTCCTCATTCGAGCACATCAGGTCAGTAAGAGCAAAGTTATGGAAATCTGCTCTTGTTTTGTGACAAAGCTTGAAAGTGGGGGCATCCGTGTCGAATGGACACAATTCTAGTTTCTATTATAATAAAGTAAATGTGAAAGAAATTGTACTGCTAAAAACTTGTCACGCTAACATCTAATATATTTTTACATATAGGTCCAGGACTGGCGTTTATTGCATATCCGGAGGCTCTGAGCAGACTGCCTTTGCCACAGGTTTGGTCCGTACTGTTCTTTCTCACTCTGGTCATTGTTGGTATAGATACGCAGGTTAGTGGGTAAAATTGTTTTATTCACGGCTATACTGATTGTGCTGCATGTTTTACTGTAACACTGAACGAGTGCAAACTGCATAATTTTATCTATAAACCTGTATTAACGTAACGTGCATTTTGTACACTGCATAAGATTGATAACTAACGCATTTTATTTAGATGATTGAATAATCCATTCCGAAATGTATAGCAAGGCAAAACAAAAACTGCGCTTTCTAGTGCCATTTAGAGTATATGCATATAATCTGTTTTCAGTTTACCATGTTTGAAACAGTAACGAACGCTTTTATTGATATGAATTTGAAGAAGTACGGGAAATACAGAGTGTGGATATCTGCAGGTCTCATGCTGCTTCTTGCCGTCCTTGGCCTTGTAATTGCATCTTCAGTAAGTGAAACCACGGATGAAATACATGTAATACCAGCATGAAAGCTCTCTTCTGTTCTTATTACATGTCTTTATGTGTCCATGCTTAAATTGTCGTTTTTGCTTTTTGAAAAATGCTAACCTGTGGTCAGTTCAAATCAGTTAAAGCGAGACATTAAACACCTTTACATGTAGAAAATAACGAGTAAAGAGATTATATTATAACTAAAATGATGGAGATTTTGACATTGCTTCTGTCGATATGTAGTGAAATAGATCTCACTGAAACTTCACTTAAATAATGGCATATACGATGGACAGCCAAGATCTAGCTTATTTCATTTGATACGGGTTATTGTGTTTTACTGTACAAATACTGAAAATTTAGACAAACATTTATAGCTATAATTAATTTCATTTATTATGCATGTGTATTTGCTACAGGCGGGATTCTACATCTTTGTTCTGGTGGACTGGTATATGGCGACGTTTAACCTTGTGTTTCTATGTTTTATGGAATGCATAGTTGTATGCTGGATTTACGGTAGTAAACAATATAAAAATACAATATTCATTTTTGTTTTCTTAGATTATCAATATAAAGATGAAAATATAACGCAGAGGTTATAGCAAGTATCAATTTAAAATACGACTCATATTGCATCTTTCTAAAGTTTAAAAGAATTTAGAAAGCGTCTGAGGAATGCACCTTTTCTGTGACACAAAACACATTTATAATGAGCAAGTGGTGGGTATTTTGAATGCCGATCGAAGTAGGTTTAAGGATATACTGAGTTCAGTTTGTCTGTCTTTCTTTCATCTGGCTCCCATTTAAAACTTCTGTTCCGGTTCGTCAGGTCAATAAATTAGAAACGAGGTGATTTACTTTTAATTTATCTATTCTTGATTGCGAAACAAGTTCTAAAAATTACAGCTTATATTAAACCTCAAAGAGAGTTAGAGTTACATGCATTGTGTTTTGCATAGGACACTAGCGTTGCATGACCTAATTTTGTTATATTAATGTCGATAATAAAATGATTAATAATAATTTTATTTCTCCAATCCCTTACTAGGTGCCAACAGATTATGTTCAGATATAGAAATGATGCGTGGAAGCCGTCCATCGCTGCTTTTAAGAATTGTGTGGGTTTTCGTCATCCCGCTGTTTATGGGGGTATTGTTAATTTATATTAATTCGAGTCTATGTGTATGAATACACTTATATGTTTGAAGAGATCTTTAAATATTTGGAAAGATCTTTAATTCAATTAATGAGGTCAAATATTGATTTAAACTCACAATAAATGAAGTTAAGAACTCTACAATTCAATTTATATAAAATACTCCTTTGCAGCGCGGTTTAATTCAACTGATTTGGAGAGCTCTATAATTAAATTGAAGAGGTGTCCATTTGAATTGAATACTTCTCTTATTGTTTTAAAGCCGCTACAAATTTATAAATTGTATCAAAACTAGAATTGTACCACGCTTTACTTGATCTTTTACGCACTACTAATTAAATTGTAGAGGTCTTCAAATATATTACGGATCGGTAAGCGACGGAAATATTTTACGCGCGCAAAAACTGATTTAAGCGACTATTCATAGAATTGGAAAAGTCTTAAAAATCATTTATTGCGCGCTTTAAATAAATTTTTCATATCATGAATTGAATTAGAGAGCTCTCCAAATATTTAAAAATCATTTGGAGAGAGCTAGCTGTTATTGAATTAGAGACCTCTAACATTATTTGAAGAGCTGTCCAAATATTCATAGACCTCTTCAAATATTTGTGTATATACATAATACAATTGACAGTCTGTGTCAAATTTCTAGTGATGTACAGGTCGTTTCACGTAAGATTGAATCCACACAATCTGATCTGAATCCATCCAATTTGCTTTATTTATCAAATGGAATCGTTAACTTGGTAATTGGTTAGCAATTTGAGAACGTAAGATAATTATCTTTCTGTAAAACAATTCACAAACTGTAACTAGATAAGTAGTTTATAATTTGCAAACGTAAAATAACCATCTTACTGTAAATAAATATTGCAACGGTGACTTGATAAGTTAACAATTCGCTAAAGTTAGCTTAACAAGGAAAGTATATAGTGGCAGTTCTGGCACTGTCAAATACTCATTCGTGATAAGATATTTATCTTACTTTGAGAGAATCTGCGAATATGTAACTAGATAAGCTGAACGAAAACGCATATATTAAGTGGTTAACATGATAATAAACACGACATACGGCAGAAATATGCCACCATAATAATGTCTACAAATCAAATACCGTTAATTTTCGTTGAACATAGCCTACATACGTTCGTTAATAGCTAGATCTCAAATTAGTAGCACGAATAAAGATGTACAGGGCTTAGTAGGCCGTGTGGGTATGGCGTTCTACAGAACATGCGTTAGCAAAACGCTGTTGCACGTGCTGTAGTCCGACCAAAACTGTCAGTAAGACAACTTATTCTTTCTGACTGTAACGCAAAAATTACTTCAATTTAGAGTCGAATCTCGACGGTGATTTATATAGATTGAGAGTTCTTACTTTTCACTCAAAAAGAGAGAAAGCTTTTGTTGTAGGTGAACGTTAAGAAAAATGCATCGATAATTCTGTTTCTATCACAGGGTATTCTTGCGACCACCATCAGTACATTCTCTGCTCCGACTCTCGATGAAGGAAACTACAAATACCCATTCCACGCTCTGATTGTAGGAAATATGTTTGCTTTCGGGCCTATGTCTGCAGTTCTTATAACAGCAGGGTACCAGCTACTTCGGACAAATGGCTCGTTCAGTCATGTAAGTATACATTGAATCTTACTGCAGCATGATAGATCGGCCTTTTAACTTTCAATTAGTTTACAAGCTATATTTAATATTAGATCGTTATTTTTATGAAAACTAGACACATATGAGCTAAAGAAACCGAAATTATCTAAGTCTACCTACAGAAGCTTTAGTCCTTCATTACCTGTATTTAATCGATACGCAACGAACACTGAAACGGCGCGGTATTTTGAAATCTGCAGTATCTAGGTCTACCAACTTGTCTGTAAAATTGAATAATTAAGCTAGACTTACCTTTACAGAAGGGAAGGCGAAGGTTGATCATAATTTCATCCGACACAAATTTCCCTTAGGGCTCACACACAGATTACCGACGCTGCAGCAACTCGCCAGCTTGGTCATACTTTAGAACGTGATATCTTGCTTGCAAGATACACATTATTTAAGAAGGAATCAGTAAACTGGGTAGGGAGGGACGGCGTGTGAGCCCTAAGGGAGATTTGTGTCGGATTAAATTATGATCAACCTTCGCCTTCCCTTCTGTAAAGGTAAGTATAGCTTAATCATTCAATTTCATCCAACACACAATCTCCCTTATGGGCCGCACAGATTATTTTAGAGTTGATTCCTGATTTAATATTGTCCATAAAAGTCTGATGAAAACTTCTATATGTACAGTTCTGCTAAATAGCATCTGTTGTAATTGAAGCTAAAGCATTATGACATTTATCTTCAGTTTAATCAGTACATATAATATACATATCATTATGACACAGAACTTAATACAAGTCTGTATGTGTTATCCATTTTACTTTCATGAAATACTAGTACACATTACTGCAACAGACTAGTCTGAATCATGTTTGTCTTTGACAACACTGGTTTCTGATAATATTTAGCAAATGTCTCAGCATTGCTCCATCCCGCTGTCTTAATAATGTCTATCAAAGGGACACCTTTGACATATTCTTGGGATGTTGACGCCGATCTTGTACTATGAGGCTTAAATATGTCCCCGATACCGGCCTTTCCCATAGTGAGCTAAATCCATCGACTGACTGTTTGTTGAGACACCTTCCCATGTGGCTTAATAGTTGATATCAATAAATGTTCACTTTTGCGTATCTGTTTAGTCCTCTCTATATATACATCCAATAGTGTCACAATACACAAGTTCTTGTTCGGCTCATAAGATTTCGAAACAATAGGATCTATGTGATAGTCCCGCCTAGGTTGTTTAAGAAGATTTGATATATTTATCACTATTCCTTCATCAGTTTTGTGAATATCTGATACTTTTAAGACATGTAATGTCTGGCATCTCTGTGCCGTCACAAAAAGAAATAACATGCATAGTTTGCAAGACAAAGACACAACAATGATTGTACGTCCATGCACTCTAAATACTGCAATACTATTTTAGCGTCCCAAGTCGCTTTGTAACTTGGTAGCGGAGGTTTTTCATTGAAAACACCCTTCATAAATCGACTGACCAGTTCATCCTCGTGTATGTTTACATGACCCACCAAACGAATGAAACAACTGATCGCCGATCGAGCAGTATTTATCGCCGTGTAACTGAAGCCTTGCTGATATAAACTGGTGAGAAATCTGACCACAGTGTTTATAGTTTCATCAATGGAATCTGCCTCCCTTGTAATGTAGCAATTTCTTAATATAAGTGTTGTATTGCTTTCTAGTGCTTTCACGCCATGACTTGATGATGATATCTTGGCCTGTTTCAGATAGTCCTCGTTTTCGCAAAGCTTTCCTGATATATAGAAAGCAATCAGTTTCATTCTTGTCAATGGATGTTTTTTGTCTGGTTTGTAAACCAGTTTTAGAATGTTTAGAACTTTTGGTAACAGGTAACATTGCCCTTTTATTAGTCTTTATAGATATGGCCACCAAGCCTGTGTTGGCCAAAGGGGTGCTACTAACACTGCTTCCGTTTCGTCCGCTTCTACCTTTTGTAAAATTCGAGCGAGTAAGCTGAAAGGAGCAAAAATATAATATAATATGCCATTCAAAAATCAAAGTAAACGCATCACTTGCAACATAATTCTCTTCTGGATATCGTGAAACATATGTCTCAAGTTTAGCATTCAATTTAGACGCAAACAAATCTATAGCCATTCTTGGATGATGCACTAATAATCTATTAAAACATGTTCTTCCAAAGCCCACTCAATATCTTCGTTACGAGAACGACTGAGCTTATCAGCTTTCGTGTTTGAAACACCTGCAATATGACAAGCTTTTAAATGAATATGCCTTTCAATACACCAAAACCAAGTCCGTCTGGCAATAGTGTCAAGACGGTCATATTTCTCCCCCCCCCCTATTTGTTTATATATGAGCAGCTTGTCATGTTTTCAGTGTAAATACGGACATGTGAGTTCGTAATGTTCTTGCAAAATGTCAACAGTCCTACCTCACAATCTTTCAGTTCTAAAACATTTATATGTTCTTTTTGTTCTCCTATGCTCCAGTATCCATTGGTCTGGGAAACATTAGTTTTGTCATATGCCCCATACATTTCAAGAGAAGCATCGGTATATAGAATCACTTCCAGTGCATTAGAAACAATACTTTTATAGCTGTCTTGTATATTATCTATCCACCATTGCAGTAAATTACAGATTGACTCAGGAACGTTCATAAAACTATCAAAATATCCTCTGTGCATTTTCAAATGGTGATCTTTGATTTTTTCTAATGGTCGTATATAAAGGGGTGCATGTGTAACACCGGTTCGGCCGCGTTTAATTTCCCGATCAGTTTTGCAAAGTCCCTATCGTGATTCTTTGTGTACTTTTAACTTCTATGCATTTTTTTTATAATATCCTGACATCTTCCGTCAGTCAGCCTTACTGTCATTGACATTGAACACAAAATGAACCCGAGAAAAATTAATCTCTTGCAAGGAATAACCACAGATTTTATAGGATTTACCGTTAAACCTAAACTATCCATTAGCTGGACCGTGTCTTGTACATTCTGTAAACAAGATTGAAACGTGATACCCATTAAGCACGAATCGTCAATGAAATACACGCTGAAATGGCCTCTAGCTCTGAGAAAAGTAAGCATTGGCTTCATCAACTTAAGACAGCCTCCCGGGCTGCAGGAATAACCCATTACCTAGGCGATAAACTGATACTTCACACCATCAAAGAAAAACCGCAAGAATTTACGATCTTGTTCCCTAATTGAAATCGAGTAGTAGGTCAACTAAGGCTAAATAACAATCTGTCCTCATCATTTTTATTGCTGAACGCAGTGATTCCATTTTGAAGTGAGTTTTTTCAACATCGTTGGGGGCGTCCTTTTAGGATAAAAAATTGAGTCATCCAAACATATAGACGCAGGTTCAATTATACCACACTCTAAAAACAAGCCGATTTTAAAGTTTTCGGCAGCCGTAAATTTTATTGGCTTGGGAACATGCGATTGTTTCGTACTTCGTCAGTTCAATACGCATCCTTTAATGGATTTAAACCCATTTATCACTCTAGTTTTCCATACCTTATATATCAATCATACCGCCTTCCTTTCTTTTTGGTTCTGATTCTGTGGATGGTTTTGTTGCTGTCGGTAAAACCTGTTCCTGCGACCCGGAGGGAATTTGCTGTCCTGGTGTGGCCTTCGTTGTGTGCTGTTTGGTGGCCATCCCCCTCCCCGACTCCACAAAAAGGCTTTTTGTTTGTTGTCGCTGTTAAGGAGGTTGTCGTTTCCTTCATTTTCTTAATACTTTCCTCCAACTTGTCGCCGAATAATTTTGTGGTAGAGGCAGTTTCTTCACAAACCTTTCTGTACCTAGGTAATCAGTCCTGCTTGATCTTATCCCGTCGTGCCTCATTCGATTCAACATAACCTTGTACCAGCACTTTATAAATATCCCCACTAGTTCCTTCGACGTTTGCATATCTCCACCTGTTTTCAAATGTTGCATTAGTTTAAGTGTGGGGACTAATGCAAAGCATACATGTTTCTGCATTTTCTGCATTCCGAAGTCAAAACTTTTAGTTTGAGGCCGTAGCTGACGCCATAGAATATCCTCTACTTTGAGTACTTGCAAATTTTCCACATTCTTTGGCCTTCTATGTTTTGTTTCAATTTGCTTCATTTTGTCCTTCTTTGCTTTAGCACTTAGCGACGTATTCGTCAATGTCGCTAAGTCGGCCAATATTTCCTCGCCAGTGTCCGATTCTTCCTGAAAGAAATCTGATATGTCTAGCCATTACTCATCTCCCCCCGTTGGGACCCCGCACGAATCTTTATCCATGAAGGCGTCTATGTCTGAGTCATTGTGGTCAGACTTGTCATCACTAGACTCTATTCTGGCTCTTTTTGTTGGAATTTCTCCAGACCCTGCGGTTTCATCTTTTTTCAAGGTTTCTATGTCCCTTTTCATGTGGCCGATACTTGCGGCGAGCGTCTGGATTGATGATGTCAGCTCGGACAATACCCTATCACGTGATGTGACTGTTGCATTCCCCATAAGGGAAAGCGTTTCAAAGACATTCGGCGCATGTCCGTTGCTTTCGTCGTCACTTCCGCCCTGGCCGTCTGCCAAATGGGTCTGGAAACATACAATGATTTGCATGAATATTTACCTTTTAATAGCCAGATGATGAGTATCCATCGTAAGCTGGTAAAATATTAACCATAGTGATATCCATCGGCGTATCTCAATGTTGTACATGTCATAAACATAGTTCTAGCTAGCAATTGCTGAATATGGTTACAAAAACTGACGACTCTTTAAATTTCCTTGAACATTGCCATGGAATCTGGCAAAATATTCAATATATTATAGTTATGCATTATTGCATCCATCTTTCTTACGAAATGTGATGTCCATTTCGAATTCATGCTCTCATCATGGATCATAGGTCCGGAATCCGGTCCATACATAAGCAAGACGTGGAATCCGTCATGAGCATTATGGTTCTCTCATTCGAAATGTGAAATCCATTTCGAAATAAATAAATCATCCATTGAGCAATTGAAATTACAAGGTTTGTCGTGTAGTCCGGTAAATACTAAATGTATATAACATTACCGTGGAATCCGCCTTGTCTGTCGTGGACTACGAACTGAGATTTATTACATAATTTTACTGAATTGTTATTATTTTAATTTACTTTATTACCCCTAAGATATGGTACCTGGTATTTAACAAAGGTGATATGGTTCACATACCTTTTCAGGTTCTGTCATTCCCTTGTTATTACATTAATCCGAAAATTGAATTTCAATAATTTCTAAGAGTTTATAGCACTTTATATTTTGACCGCACTGTTAGAGTTGAAGCTTCGTTATGGCCAAGCTGCCGAGTTGCTGCAGCGTCGGTAATCTGTGGGGCCCATAAGGGAGATTATGTGTTGGATGAAATTACAAAACATCAAATATGAAAAACCATCAAACTTTAATGCATGAAATTGAATATATACGGAATATTATAACAGTCTGTTGATCTGCGGCGTCGTATCTTTTGAGTTGGATTTATAGTTCCGGATCACACGAGAGGCGGAGCCTCGAGTGTAATCCTGATCTATGCAGCCAACGAGAAAGTTACACATGCAGATCAACCGACTGTTATAATATACCTTTTATTATATACCTTTTACCGAATATCATGCTAAGTTTTATATAAACGTTAATTTGTGTCATTAATGGCGTAATATCAACATAACCCGCTATTTCGTGTCACGTTTTATATGACGTCTATGACGTCATTTGTGTCTTCCGTGTATAAACAAACCACAGTAATAAAAAAGAAATGCAAAATGTAAATCATCTTTCTGGTTTATTTAATTCGAAAAAGACATTGTATGCATTTGTCTTCAAATGTGACAGTAAAAAATGTGTCGACAATAAAACTAAACTTATTTTACTGCAGCAATGTGGATCTATTTTTCAACTTTTAGCGTAGGAATATGATATGAATATGCATTTGTGTACACTTACACGGTGGACAGATAAGATACGACTTTATTCATCTGAAACGGAAAATTTGATACGGGATGTTGTATTTTACTGCACAAATACTGCAGAAAATTTAGATAAACATTAGTAGGTATATAATAAACCGGTATATCTCATATTTCCCTTATGAACATCACCTCAGATAGCTTACACAGGAAAAAGAAACATAAAAAACCACAAAGTATTTTGGTATAAGCCGTATGTGTACCGACAGACCACTTTAATATGAAACATGCGTATGTAACTCATTTACAATATGATTATATAACAATATGAAAATATGCAACACTTTTCATAATAATATAAATGAAAACAGGTCATAGAGCCATTAATACTTTATTAATAAAAATAAACGTCTTGTGACGACTGTACCCAAGGCTGAATGGCAATTAGGCACTACTTTATAAAACACGAATACTCCGTGAGATACCAAACTGTCCCACCTATCGGAGCTTATGAACCAAGGGAAATAAATTTTGGTCCGATTCATTGATTCAAACGACAAAAATTTCATTTATAACTGAACGAGTACAGCATCACGCTTTCAAATGATTTTAAAGGATTGAATCTAAACTGACCTTCTACAAACCTTGTTCAACCAATATTGATTCGTCATTAAGCATAGTTCTTAGGTAACAGGACTTGTTTCAACATGTTATTTTAGAGGTGATGTTGTTTGGAGCACATAATGCGTACGTTGGATGGTGAGTGGTCAAAAAGGTATCCACCCACATTAGCATATAAGTTCAGATAAGCTAAAAATGAAGCAAACGAAATTTACGCTCGTCCTGTTGATAAATTGTGCTTATCACATTTTTAAACACACGAAGCTATCTTGTCAGGGACATCGAAGTTGATAAATAGAAGAAAGTAAATACTCAAAAAATTGTCATAAGCTATGAAATATGATTTGAAGCTGTCCGCATTGCGTAGTCACTTAAGTGTCAAGTCTCATTACCATTACCATTACCATTACTTAAATTGGCTTTCAATGGGCTTACATTTCACCAGTTGGGCAGTGTCTTCTCTCAAATTCGTAACAGGTTTTATTGGATCAGCCCAAAACCTGGTCGCAATGTTTATGAACATGTAAGATCTGGGTTATTTTTTCATAACCTGCTAGATTACCAAAGCAGTCCATAGTTATGAGATTTGTTGAACATTTTTACAAAATTATCAGTCTCCATTCTACAACTCTAATTAGCTTTTATTTGATCGTATAAATGTGACTGACGTGTGTATTTTGTACTCTTTGTTTCAAAGAGAATCCCAAGAATAATCGATAAAATTATTTCAGCCAAGATTATTTCACATGCTTGTTGTCAGATGTGCATTGCCAAGTCTCAGGAACTGTTCCGTATTTGCTGAAAAATGTATTATGTTGGATGGATAATTACTTTATGATGTGCTTTAAATTCAGTTCATTATCATGCGTTGCTCTGTGTCCGTCTGTCTTGTGTTCAGCTTTATATGATTCTAATATTCAAAGCAAATATAACATTCTTGTATATTCCAGAGATTAGCGAAGCTTATAAAGCCAGCAAGTATGTGGCGTCCACATGATGAAAAGCAGAACAATGTCGCCCAAAAACAGCCATTCAAGTACGAGACGGGATTTAAGAGAAGATTTATATACAATATTCTCGGCGTAGCTGAGCTGAAAGAAAGTAATATAAACCGTGACTAATCTGGGAGTAGTCGTTCAATACTTTTTACACGGTTTGCTTTTCAGTTTATAAGCCTAATTGTGCAAACCTTCATTAGTAAAGTCAAAGATGAAATGTGACAGTTAAGCCAATTTTCGTATGCAAGGGTTAAAATGCACAAAGATATCCTGCAAAGCAATTTCATTATCATTTCTTATTTGTTTAAACCTATCAAAAGTGAATGTTGTGAATGTGTATCTATATAAAATTCACTGAATAGAAACTTGCCATCGGTATTTCCTGTTTTTGTGTCTAAAGATCTT
Source organism: Saxidomus purpurata (assembly GCA_022818135.1). NCBI lineage: Eukaryota > Metazoa > Mollusca > Bivalvia > Venerida > Veneridae > Saxidomus > Saxidomus purpurata. Next base: position 25,712,232 of record JAFMSR010000011.1, on the reverse strand, counting down.
TTGTACAATCTTGGTAGACGGCCAACCTAACATTATTTCTGGAAATATATTTCAATATCTGTAGACGAATTTTCCAAAGTTTATGATATCTTTAAATTGAGAACTTAGACACATCCTCTGGCAGCCATCTCTTGAACACACTTATTTGAAGGTCACATAAGGATCCTTTGTATTAAATTATTCAAAACGTTTATTTCTCGAAATGTGCTATGTCCTCTGGCAGTCGTGCTGTTTAGGAATTCAACATTTAAAACACACACAGACGCGCACACGAAAAATGATTCAAAACTGTGATCTAGAGCTGATGGGATTGGAACATGGGTTGTGCACGTCGTCTTAGATGAACTTTTGAACTAAAATTTATGAAAATCTTCCGAGGGAATAAGGAGATAATGCCGATTAGGCATGAATAATGAACAGACTAACAGACAAGCTGAGATATTCACACCCTAAAACCTTATTTGTGGACCGTACAAGAACACATCATGGTACGGAGTCAGTAAAACTCCAGAGAAAATTGCGTGCAAAATTCATGTACACAAATTTCGCAAAGAAATTAGAAGTGTTTGCCTTGCCCTGTTAAAATACATTATAACAACCCGTCTACACTTAGCAGGAGAATATGTTTATGATCATTATAGGACTGAGAACCAGCCTGTACTGCTGCTAAGTCCAGTAAATTGGCTTATCTGTTTTAGGTAGTCCTTATAGCAAGTATATAGGCATTTCTTCAATAGTTTCTGCTTATGAAGATCTTGGTTTCCACGCAGCAAGACTGAAGTTTTACATTTTTAGTACTAAGTACTAACTATTGAAAAATCGTTAATGGCTGCCCAGATCACTTTTAATTCTTTTAACATCTAGGCTTTTTTATCTTAACACTGAAACATCTAGAAATGGACCAACATTTCAGGAAAACTGATTGTTGCAGATCGGACAGTCATTACCTGTGATTTTACCCATGCCCGAAAAATCGACTTGTAAATTACTTGTGACATTACATTATAAACATTGGGACGTATCTTTCCCAAACACAACATCCTAGTATTGCTTTTTATTATAAGATAATGCGTCATTTCAATAAGTTTGTATTAAGAAGTCTACTTTAAAGTAGAAGACGGTATGCAAGCAAGTTTCTATCGCGAAAAAGTTGGTTTAGATGGAAATATCAGTCACCGGGTAAATGTTTGCCCTCGGTGACGGATATTTCGATCTGAACCGCGTGCTCATGACAGACACTATTAATATTAGTTTGTCTTCAAATGTAAAAAGACTTAACTTATCATCATGTTCACTTTTCGAAACTGCTTAAGTAATTTTTAAAACTACTTGTAACTTAACAGAATAATAAACAAGTTGGAATGGGAGAGGTCTAGGTAAAACTTAATGTACAAATGTTAGTGCTATTCAGAGCTTTCTTTTAAAAAAATTCAGTCATAAAATCGAAACATATATTTTCAGTCAGAATTGCTAGTCATGATAATACTGCAATTATTATCAAATGTTTGAATTATTGCCATGCAATACAAAGTCCCAAACCAATTATGACAGGATGAAATAAACATATGACATTAAGTTTCATGAAAATCCTTTAAGGGGTTTGGGAGATCCAGTCACATGACCTTTGATCCATAGAGTGACCGTAACCATTTCAACATGGTGTCATTAACATTTGAAGTTGGTGGAAAATCCCCAGAGGGTTACGGATATATAGTCTGGTGACCTTTAACCTTGAAGTGTGACCTTGGATTTGAGCCAAGCTTGGTTCAGAGACAGATACTTCACATTCTCTCCATGAGATTTGCCTAAAGATTTCAAGGAAATTATTAAAAAGGTTTGGGAGAAATAGAAACACGAACTTTGACCCTAAATGTGACCTTGACCTTGAATAGGCTTTGTTGAAATATGTATACAATAGTTTGGCTCAAGTTCTAAATTCTTGGGGGTTTTTAATGGTTGCAAATACTTTTAACGGCGACAGCGTTATTTTATAGTCGCAAATTTAGGCGATGCAACCAATCTGAAATGACGTTATGTCAATAACTGCGTTATAATATAGGGTTAACTGTTTTGTAATTTTGATATTTGCGACTGTATATTATAGGATTAACTGTTTTGTAATATTGATATTTGCGACAGTATTTACGGTTTTTATTAGTCGCAGATATTTTTAATGGTGACGCAAATGTCAAAATCACTAAAAAGTTAACCCTTTTGTAACGAACAATGTAACAATTTAAATTTAACTATGGTTTTTAATGGTCGCAAATAATCTTAACGACAATGGCGTTAACCGAAGCTGTTAAAACTGTTTGGGACCATTAAAACAGTATATACGGTCGCAAATATCAAAATCACTAAAACGTTAACCCTTTATCAACGCACAATGTGTTAACATGCAATAATTTAAACGCCGTTTGATGTTTGCGACTATATATACGTTATTTAATAGTCGCAAATTTAAATGATGTTACCAATCAGAAACGACGTTGCATTGGTACTGTGTTAGGAACGGTTTTTAATGGTTGCAAATATTTTTAACAGCGATGGCGTTAGCTGTAGCTGTTTTAACTGTTTGTGATTATTAAAACCGTATGTACGGTCGCAAATGTCAAAATCACTAAATAGTTAACCCTATTCTAATGCACAATGTGTTAAAAAACGCTGTTTGATTTTTGCGACTATATATATATATGTTATTTTAGTCACAAATTTAGGCAATGCAACCAATCAGGAATGACATTACATCAGTAACTGCGTTAGAAAAGATAGTCTCGAGACCTTTGACCCTCAAAAGTGACCTTGACCATAAGCAGGCAAGGTCTTGGCAACAACTATGAGAAGATATTTCGAAATAAAACTATGCATGTAGAAGTTACAATCCAGTGACAAAATACCAGAAATTAACCCTTAATTACAAGTTTGAGCCCAAAGTGTGACTGATCTTCAACGTCCCTGCATTTTGTGCACGACATCCTTGGACAGCAACCATGTGAAGTTATTTCAAAATCAGTCTATGTATCTTGAAGATACAGCCCGGACACAAAATACTAGGGGAGCGGTGGTATGGAGGTTAAGGTGTCTGTCGCTCATCTCGGAGGTTGCGGGTTCGAGTCCAACCGTGGTCACAACCGTACCTCCTCATATGACACCAGTACTGGTTTTTTCAGGAAGTGGACCCGAGAGTGACTCGATAAGCTTCAAGCTTTCTTCACAATCGAGCTTACTAAATTAGTATAAACTAAAATACTGGTACATAGACAAGAACAGTAGGTAGACACTTTTACCGGAGAATTACTCGTTGTGTAAAATCTGTGGAGATTCAGATCATCCGGTCTATATTCTTTTCAGATAAGTCTTTGCTCTAATATTTACAGAAAATATTGTGTGTAAACAATGAACTGCGCATCCGCAGTTTGTCTCTGCACGAGGTACGATCACAGCCTTTAGAAATCAAACGATTTCACCAGTATGTGGACACCTTGCTTTTTTTTAAAGATTTGTTAATGGTTCTTTTTCAAGAATTCAAGTGTTTAATAATTGAAACAAATTTTGTTTTTCGTCCATTTGATTAAAAGTCATATGATGTAAACCACGTAAATAGAATAAGTACGTACGTTTGTATAAAGGTAAGCAATTAAAATTGTCCATCATTTTTCCCATGAATCTTAATTTTACGTCTAGGAAAGTAAATCGCAAACATGACGTCATTTTAACGACGTCATCATCAAATGGTTTCCGGCATTCATTACGCTCTGTACATTTTTTGACGTTAATCCGGGCAACAGATTTTGGTAATTTTCACTGTGTGGATAGTGAGTTTATTGGAATATAATCCATCATTATATTTCAATAAACCATAGAAGATCATGAAATAAACTCTATCTCATGATGGTGAACATTTGTACCAAGTTACATCAAAATCCCTCAATGCATAAAGTAGATATGCTCCGGACAAAGTCATTCTTGAATTTGACCTTTAACATGTAAATGTGACCTTGACCTTAGACCTAGGGACCTCGTTCTTGCGCATGACACTCCGTCTCATGATGGTGAACACTTGTGTTAAGTTATTTAAGAATCCCTTGATCCGTGGATAAGTTACAGCCCGGACAAACTAAACTCGGATGGACGCACACACATACACCGAACAACCATTTTGACAACTATATCGAGCTTTCGCAAGCGGCTGGACAAAAACTGTTAATTTATGGATTATTGCTGTTTTCTATAACTTGAAGTATTAGTCAGTGATGGCATTTTTATACTTTTCATTAAAAAAGATTTATCATCATTTAAAACGTCGGATTTTCTTACAATCGGGTTATTTAAACCTGATCATTATTAATATTATCATTTTATTAAGCGAAAAATAAGATTTGTTCACATTCACCCTTTGGGTTCCACGTTGTTTGTTTGCTTGCCAGTTGAAAATCCGGAAATGTAATACATTAATTAAAACTGGAAGAAGAACTAATACGGTAGAAATATAAATTCGTAATATCAAAATAATGCATCAATGATATTATGATTTAGAAAACGCCGAAAACAGAAGTGCCTGCGTACTGGTCCGGCATGCCTAGATAACCCTTTTGATCTTCCATTTGGTGGGGCTTATAAAGTAACACTACCGTTCTTGCATTTCTTCCATGACAAGTGACTTAACAGATGTAATAAATCCTGGAAGGACACATTCGCTAGACTTGTAAATCCTATTAATTGAAATGTTTATTTAAATTTCAATGTTGCAATAAACCATTATTTTACAAAATACTCTTGTATTTACAAACAAGAGGGCCAAGATGGCCCTATATCGCTCACCTGTATATGAATTGCCAATAATACAAGGGGTCATGACTTTTACATAATTCATAGAGGTCCACTATATGAGCCTATGCAAAATCAAGTGACTCCCCCGTCCCGGAAAGCGTTAATTTTCAACCAGGGGTCATGATTTGAACAATCTTAGTAAAGGTCCACAAGGCAATGCCACAAAGTTCTATGCCTTGCGGTTTCAGAGAAGAGGTTTTAAGTTTTTCCTATGTAAAATCAAGAGACCCCCTTTGACAGCTTTGACCCAGGGGTCATAATTTGAACAAACTTGGTAGAGGTCCACTAGGCAATGCTACATGCTACATACATTGTATCTAAGTTCTAGGCCTTGTGGTTTCAGAGAAGAAGGTTTTTAAAGTTTTTCCTATATAGCCTATGTAAAATTAAGTGACCCCATGAGCGGGGTGAATTTTGTCCCCGGGGCTCATAGTTTGAACAGTCTTGGTAGAGGTCCACTAGACAATGATACATGCCAAATATCTAAGCTCTAGGCCTTGTGGTTTCAGAGATTTTTAATTTTTTTCCTATTTTTTGCCATAGCAACCCGAGTTCTGCATGGAATAGAATTCTTTGAACAAATTTGGTAGAACTTCATGCAAGAAACACCCTTTCATAGTTTCATCAACATTGGCCCAGTGGTTTCAGAGGAGATGTCGTTTGAATTAAAATGTTGACGGACTACGGACAATCATCCATAAGAAAAGCTCACCCTGGCACAGCCAGGTGAGCTAAATAGGTACTTAATTGTACAATGTACAAAACTAAAGGTCTTTCTTGAGATACTGGTCAATAAGTCTACAGTTGGTTATGTTCAGAACACAGTGATAGGAAAAATGCACTGTTTGCTTGTTGAAATGGTACACAATTGACATGATGCCGACTGTCAATCAAATCGTTCGACTGACCAATCAAAAGGCACTATTTTTACACACCTCCATGCATTGTTTTCGAGAGTTTACCTCCGACATGTGGTAGAGGAGCTTGCGTATGTAGAGTCATTGTCATCGTGGATAATTGAATGTTTTACGTAAAAAAAATATATAACAAGAGCTGTCACATGACAGCACGCTCGACTATTCGAAAGCTTGTTGGTAAAATGGGGTTTTTGTCTAAGAACAGGAGTATTGTGTAATTGTCTATAAGAATTAAGGTCAAAGATATGAAACTTGTTCAAAGACCTTTGTAAATGTACATTGCATTCAAAGCCTTACTCTGGATTCTGCAAGCCAACTGGAGGGAGGATGGGGGGATAATTTCAAAGAAATACATGACCTTGTAAATTTGATCATGAATAATTTTGTAACTTTTCAAAATTGGTATGTATAGAATTAAACAAGAGGGCCATGATGGCCCTGTATCGCTCACCTGTCTACCATTGGCAAAAATAAAAGGTTATTAATAGCAGAAAGGATCAATTTTTACCTTTGGCTCATGATATCCTCTTAATAAGCTAATGTAAAATCAAAAGATCCCCCCCCAACCCTGGTCATGATTTGAACAATTTTGGTAGAGAGTCAATTATTGCCACATGCTGAATATCTAAGCTCTAGGCCTCATTATTTTGCTGTCTGATCATGATCTGCATTGTAAGCTATTCATTATTTTGCTGTCTGATGATGATCTGCACTGTAAGCTATTCATTATTTTGCTGTCTGATCATGATCTGCACTGTGAGCTATTCAATTTTTTCCTGTCTGATCATGATCTGCACTGTGAGCTGTTCATTTTTTAAACAATTTATGGTACTTTCCAAAGTGATAGATGGAAGAGTAAGAGCTTATTCTTTTATGAAAGAAAAACATGCATAGGCATATTTGTCATTGATAAATCTGTAATCTTCTTATATGTTTTGTATATATCAAATATTGATTTAATTTTATATATGAACTTTCTTGTGATGTGAATGTAAAAATTACAACTACATTCTTTAACATGGAAGTTCAACTAGGGGTCAAGAACATGTATTGCATATAAGTGCCAATTTTAGGCCAGAGTTTTTATATTGCTTGGTTTATGGGAAGTTTTCTAAAATGTTGAGTATGAAGGACTTTTCCTACTGTATTGAACAGAGCACATATTGAACATCAGTCTACTGCACCTGTCAATAATCGTCATTTTCGAACAAAATAAACACTTTAAAATAATTACTTTCAATTATATATCCCTACTGTTCTGACACTTCATTAACTAGTCTGTGAAGTCGGAACAGCGGAAATAATACAAATAAAATGTCAGTTCATAATGTCATTGTTATTCTACCTTTTCAAAAAATAGGACAGGCAGTCGCATAAACCAAGAGATATAAAAACTCTGGCCTTACCATAGAGAGATCCAAGATGTGTACTGATTACAAGACAAATGTCATTTATCAATCTTATGGTGTTAAAATACTGCAATAAAATTAGCAAATGAGGTGTTCAATAAACAACACACTATTAAAACTAGAAATCATCAAAACAACCTTTCTGACAAATTTCAAGGATATCTGGGCTGAAAATGTAACATCTAGAGTGTTAACAAGGGTTTTCCATATTTGGGCTCTGTGACCTAGTTTTTGACCCCAGATGACCCATACTCGAACTTGGGCTAGAAATCATCTTAACAACCATTCTGACAAATTTCCAGGATATTTGGGCTGAAAATGTTACCTCTAGAGTGTTAACAAGGTTTTTCCATATTTGGGCTGTGTGACCTAGTTTTTGACCCCAGGTGACCCATATTAAAACTTGAGCTAGAAATCAACCAAACAACCTTTCTGACAAATTGCCAGGATATTTGGACTGAAACAGTAGCCTCTAGAGCCTTAACAAGATTTTTCTATTTTTGGGTCATGTGACCTAGTTTTTCATCCGAGATGACCCATATTCGAACTCGTCCAAGTAATTACTGGGACAAACATCCTGACCAAGTTTCGTGACAATTGAAGAAAAAATGTGACCACTAGCGCGTTAACGAACTAAATGTGGACGGACGACGGACATTCATCGATCCTAATAGCTCACCCTGAGCCAGCTCAGGTGAGCTAAAAAGCATGACCGCTGCATGCTACATAATTATTCTATGACATTTCCAAAGAAAGCCATTTTGAGTATTTTCATATTAGTCTGACAAAACTGTGACAAAATTCTAAGTTAAAAAGGGCATAAATATGTCAAAAATCAAAAACATTGGTGAAGATGTTGACAGTAAACATACATTTTAAGTTTCAAGTCAATACGTTCAATAGTATTCTATCTTTAACAAAAAATTCGAAGTTAAAAAGGGACACAAATCTATCAAAAATCAAAACAGAGTTATGGAGATTGTTTCCTCAGGTGTAGATGTTGATGGTTGACATATACTTTGAGTTTCAAGTCAATACTTTTGATAGTATTCAAGATATTTGACTTTATAAAATCTTTTACCAAAAATTCTAAGTTAAAAAGGGATATAAATCTGTCAAAAATCAAAACAGAGTTATGGGAATTGTTTCCTCAGGTGTAGATGTTGATGGTAGACACATACTTTGAGTTTCAAGTCAATACCTTTGATAGTATTCAAGATATTTGAAATTATAAAAAACTTAAACAAAAAATTCTAAGTTAAAAAGGGGCATAAATCTGTCAAAAATCAAAACAGAGTTATGGGGATTGTTTCCTCAGGTGTAGATGTTGATGGTAAACATATAGTTTGAGTTTCAAGTCAATACCTTTGATAGTATTCAAGATATTTGACTTTATAAAAAACTTTAACCAACGCAGACCCCGACACCGACGCCAGGGCGAGTGCAATAGTCTCCTTATTCTTCGAATAGTCGAGCTAAAAATGATGAAAAAGTAAATTTAATTACTACGAAGGGTTTTATATCAAGTTTACACCAAGAACTGAAAGAAATTTAAATGATACTTTGCTTACAGAAACAGTTAAACCGGCACTAGATCGTGACAACAGACCTAATGTGTATATATGGTCCGTGTCGTGAACCATGTTAAATGTTTCGGTTACTTTTGTCATACTATAATAATTAATATCTGTATTAATTAAAATCTTTTTGCAAACACGGTAACTTTCAGCGGAAAGAATGTATAGTTTAGTTATAATCATATACATCGTCTATGGAGAATAAAAGTATGCTTTGTCAGTGAGTATCATACGAAACCTTAATTTCTAGGAATAATATTATAATTAATAATTATAGATTTTAACTAATATTAAATATAGATAGGCAGAGGGCAATTGTTAAGAAGTTTAAAAAAAATGAAATCTGCACTAACTGTACGCATTACATATTATGTATGTTCTGACACAAATATTTTGTAAATTGCGACTTCACACATACGTGCTGCATTTATTCTTGCATAACCGATGGCTGTTTTCTATGTCATGGACCTATAAACAGACACGTGTCAAGAAAGATGATACATAATATACAGTGTGACATCTTGCCTTTATTTCGGTAAATCACCGCGAGACATGTTTGTTATGTATCTCAATGCCGCCCTGCTTGACTGGTCGGATTTCATGGTACAATAAACATGTATGATCCATCTAATTAAAACTTGAATGTTTCGTTTGTATTTAATAGGTAATAATTGTTTGTCCTCTGACATCGCTATCACCATTATAAATGCCGCTTTGCCAATTAACTTTGAAACTTCAAACTTTTATATTTTGATACATCTTGAGAACAAAATACCATGATACATGTAAATACTGACTACGGCATGCAAAAAGTACTATATATGAACGAGCATATTTTCCATGGTGGTGAAAAAAAACCCTGTAAAAATGCATCGTAAATACATTTTTTTACATTACTATATAAAATGTTTTTTTTTAAATATATATTTAAAATATTTTCCGTTTCGAGATCCTTTCGGCATTTTGTACACTCATTTCCCCCGTCTTGAAGGGCAAGTTTAAAATGTATGTACATAATGCGTGATTGGATCTTGTTCATTTATAAAAAGGAAACATAAAACGATAAACAAAACAAACAAGGCCAGGGAGCCAAAGAGGTGCCTCACAGCGGCCTCTCCAGGCCAATAAAGTGCTAGTAATTTAAAACCTCCATGCATGACAGAGAATCAGCATACAGATTCCATTACTTAAACACTAAAGGACCTTGACCTTGAGGTAGGGACTTGGGTGCATCGACACATCCCTTATGTGCTAGACATTTGTGCAGTTATTTTAAAACCTTCAAAGCATAATAAAGTATAGTCCGGACACAAATTATCATATATACAGGATCCATTACCTATAAACTCTAAGTGTGACCTTACCTTTGTGGTAGGGTGTGGGTCAGCACACGACACGTCGCTTGATGTGCTAGACATTTGTGCCAAATTATTTTAAAATCCTTCAAGGCATGACAAAGTCAGTCGGACACGATTTGTAAGTGGGGGGGGGGCACGGACGGACGGACAGACGGTCAGACGGTGCGATTTTAATATGCCACCCTTCGGGGGCATAAAAATCCCTTTTAAATGTGCTTCTATCCCAGTCAAAATGTGCAAGATCAGCATGTAGATACTGCCTGAACACTAAAGTGTGCCCGAGGTTTTGTTATCTATCGATCGCATGGTCGGTAGGCGGAGCGATCGATACTTTCGCGTCATGTCAATTCAGAAACTAAAAGATTTAAAATTAAGAAACTCTGCATTAAAAATATATAACACTTGCTAAAAGAAAAATCCTGATAGATCATATAAAGTGTAGTTTTCTTTAAGTCTGACAAGTAGTTTCTGTGGGGATTCTGAATCCCTCTCGACTCTCCCTGTGTTCACGGTGGGGGATTTTGAATGATATTAAAGTGGATGCAAAACGTTATACATGTACCAACTAGTCATACAAACAGCTTACAGATGTCTTCGGCTGAGATGAGTTTCTAAAACTAGAAAAAAATTCATTCCTCAGTAAGAACAAAACTAATACACATGACATTTAATATTCAGCTTGTGACTAAACCAATTCAATACTTGTAATTTTATTGTTTGATGCTAATTTTATGAACAAGGCATCACAATGTACATAACACAAACTCAAACACTAACATATCTTACTAAGAATGTTCTTTCAACACACAGACAGGCTTTAGTTCAACATCATGTGGACACATCTGGTGCTCGTTTGTAAAATAACATGTATGCATTTTGCCTGATCTCTTTTGATGTTATTTCAAACTCTATATTGACTTCTGTGACAAGTTCATCATCAAACTTGTACCATACCCCATTTTCTGCTAGACAGTAGCAGATATAGTGGCCATAGTTTGTTGACTCGGCACCCAAATGTGAACACACTGCGTACAAATCATACTTCTGTTCCCTGTGTCCTGTGGTGAAGTCTTCCCTGTTTGTAACATGATCATACACTATACTTGTCAAGTCTAAACCTTTCAGTGGTATACTGATTGGAGTATGAATTTTACGTGACTGCTGAGTGAACTGGTTGTAGGAGAACCGTAATGGCTGAATAACTAGACATTCTGGTAGCTGGCGTAACAAACAACGTCGTTCTGTTTCCTGGATATGCCGTGACGGAAAAATGTACTTACTTCTTTCTCCAACTGGTGTTGAAGTCCTGAAAACATTGTCCTGAAAACCACTATCATTCAAGGCATCAGTCTGACCAGGTATTGGTGACATAAATGTAGACGATAGAACACTTGACTGGAACGCTGAATCAGCACTTCCTAATCGAGAGTTTAACTGTGGTGTCTTTGAAACTGGTTTTTTACTTTGTGCCCGAGACAATGTATCGCCACCAATGTTCTTTTTGCACATTTCACACTCTAAACCCTCTGATCCAATTAAATGCTCAACATTGCAAAATTTTGTAAAGCATTCTTCCAAAGGTACCAGTCCAGAGTAATTATTCATTGTTTCTATGGGAACTGGGAGAATACTAAATGTCTGCATATTAGCTGTAAGATGGTTGCCTGGTAAACACTGGTATGCTTCCACTATCTGACCTGTGAATGTGTCATCAATAACGGAGTGATTTCTGTGCTTGTATGACAACCATTCTAGATCCGACAACCTTTGTATTGGCTCGGCATACGTTTCATTCTGCAGACCGTTTGCTTTATTTATCTGTAAAAGAATTTAACGCTTGTATTGCAGATTGACATACATGTACAATACAGGTTTCACATAAAGCTGTAAAACTATCAGATTTTAACAGAGTCACAGAAAGTGAGTTGAAAAAAAATCACAACAATTTCTCTGAAACTGCAAATACAACGTACAAAATACTGTCTGTGATTCACAGTGTGAACTGGTGCAATAGCACTATGAAATCTGAATTCTTCATCACATCAATTAAATTATTGACATATACACTTACTGGTGACATTAAATGTGTGCCAATTATAATAGCATGTAGCCATGTACAAATATAAACATTTCCTTGATTACTATATAAGTAGAGATCACGAAAATATACATGTACAAAGTAACATGTAGCTTTACTATTAGTCTATTACTAACAATTAACACATGCAATGGCTTGTGAAGATCTGGTGCTTACCTCTTCTTTACAAGCTTGCTTTAACGCTTGAATTCTGTCTTCAGAAAAATCTTTGTAGATAAACTGTAGTGTATCTAAGCTGCTCCCCTTTGGTCTACTCTCTATAAACATAAAGCATATGATATAGACCATAATTATGATGGTATTCAAAATGTTAAAGAAGCAAATCTATTAAAAATTGAGGACACTAATCTTATCACTGAGAGCGATTAAAATATCCCCACACAAGAAATGTCTTCCCCAATTACATTAATTTATCATGATGATGTTACTATAAACTTGGTGTGGTAAAATTTGCAAAATTTTGAAAATTGCCAAGCAGTTCAGTAGTTACATGTATGCCAGTTCCCCTGTATGAAATAAAGTCATATGACCTTTGACACACAAGTGTGACCTTGACATTGAACAATGATGGCTGACCAATGTGCTGAGTCTTAACTCCAAGGACACAAAATTTGCAACATGTTACTAGGTAGTAATGATACACAGTAAGTCAGTTATATGTACATGTAACCTCCAAACCACAATCATTTCAATAGTTGGTCTAGTTTGAACATACCAAATAGCCAAGAAAGTTGAAGAAACAACATAACGGGTGTGAATTCATTGGGTTCTACAATAAGTACAATGTAAGTTGATGTCAGCATGGTATTAAAACAAGGCTGAGATCAAACTAAAACAACTTAATTTCTATTGGCAAAGTATTTTGTAAATAATAACATATGGGTATTCAAATCCACTCTTTAAAGATTAAATATGAAAGTCTAAGGTATGAAACTCATGGAAATATGACTGATACAAAAAGTGTACTGAATTCCGGATAGAGGCTTACACAGACATGCCAATTTACAAAGCATTTTTCCAACACAAAGTCAACGTGCAAAACTAGATTTCATACCGATCATTCATGTACAGTTTGGCTGAAAACCATTAAGGCATATAGGAGTAGAGAAGACGTCGTAAAATTTGACAAATCAAGGGCAACAACTCTACTAAAAATCAATGAACCAGAACAGACTCATGATATGCAAATGTACATAATGTACAATTGTAGACACTGTACTGATTACTTGCGTGTAGTATGGTTGAAACTTAGAGTGGTATAGGAGTAATAGCAAAGCTTAAAATCTCTTCTCTGAACTACATTGTAGATGTACATGTAGGGGTAAAATAACATTCTTCTGAGTTGCTACATCACTAATGTTAAAATGCTGTCTTACCTCTTATTGTTTTCTTGTTCAGTGTATTATGTAATGTTTCCATCAACCACATGAAGAACTCTGCCGCGTCCTGCTGGTTCTGGCGCTCCATTGGTGGAACCACCAACCCATTACGTAATACTGACAATGCTTCTCGTAAAACAGTAGGATCTAGAACCCCAAGGCTCTGTCCATTTCTTTTAGTCTTCTTACACTGAGACATTAGATTGATCAAAGCATCAATCATTACAGATTCTGCCTCAGAGCAGTCCAGTTCTTTGTCTGCATCATATACTAGTCTGTCCACCAAATTGGGAGTATGCGACAGACACTGTATAACACAATTCATGAAGCACAAATTCTGCCCCTCATTTCGTAACCCTGCTGGTTTATTTGGATCCATGGAGGACAAACCGAAAGCTGACATGAACTTGTCCCGGATGCTGGTTTTGTTACTTGAAAACGATAATTGTGGTATATCTCTTTGATCATAATTGCGCAATGGTCGTCTTCTTAGCTCATTCCTAGTGAACCAATTATTAACCGGTTTCACAGGAGTCTGACCATGTGGATGACTCGTGTATGTTTGCTGAAATCCCTGTGTGTTGCTTGTTTGTTGAAAAACCTGACTGGGTGGTGGTCTGATCTGAGTTGGCTGAGAATAAACTTGACCCGACTGTGAAAAACCCTGAACAGGCTGCGGATAAGCCTGAGTTGAAGGAGATATGACTGGTGTCGGCTGTGAAAATGACTGTACAGGTTGTGGGTAGATTTGACTAGACTGTTGAACTGCTGCAACTGACTGGTTGCTTGCTGGAACTGCAGAGGTTGTTGGAGAATTTCTAAACAGTTTCATCATTGAGAACACAGGAGCTGCAGTTTGTACTGGCTGAGCTTGGTTTTTTGTCTCATTCCTTCGATATATAAAGTCAGATAACCTTGACATGACTGGTTTACTGACCGGGGCCTGCATGCTCAATTTACGCCATATCTCAATCTGTTTACGTTTCTCATTGATGGCTTTCACATTATCTGCATGATGGACATGTACTTCCCAGTGTTCTTTGAACCTCTGCCACCAGTGTCTGCAAAAACAATACGCTAGTATGTTGTATTATAATGTGAATGTCTAAACTTCCTCAACAGTATTTGGTGCACATAGCAGTTTATAAACAAGCGCGCATGATGGCCCTTCATGTACATGCATCATCACCCAACTTAGTGAACATAGAACTGCAATACATGATAAGATCTGCACAATTCCCCATAAAAAAAGATAATAAATGTGCATTTGACTTTGAGCAGAGCTCTGTGAGCAATTTTGGACCATCCAAGTGACAATCCTGTGGAATCTTTTTTGAAATTGCCCAAAATTTGGTAGAGGACCATCATTGGAACAATCCTGTAAGGTTTGATTGAAATTGGCCAATGGTTACCAGTCAGGGGTGTAACTTGTTTAAAAGTTATTTCAGTGTTATTTTAGAACTTCTACAAGTTATATATTTATCTTTTATTCATCACTCACTTAATCACTTCTTTAAGTTATTTTTCAGCCATGATCACTTATTTGAGTTATTTTCATCCAAAAAGTACAAAGATTTAACTTCATTTTTTCACAAGGAATGAAGGATACAAATTTTCTGGGGAGTTACAATTTTTTTTTCTATTTCTTTGGTCATTGAACTTCAAGGTTATGAAATAAAATATGTCGCCATGACAAAACCTTCTTACGCAAGGGCTTTGAAGTACAACATTTTTCAGGTCATCTGTTAGCCAATTTTGGCAATAAATCCATTACGTCTAATTGAAAAGTCAACACTGTCAGCTATATAGAAAGAACCTGCATTTGTTTCTCTTACATTGTATCTAAAGGTATTTGCAGAGGTAGTTTGCTAGTAATGAAGAAATTCAAGAAAAACTGAAATGTTGATTTGTATACGTTATTTTAAGATATTCCTCCCATAGTTTTTGGTCGCCTCAACTTTCAAGGGAGTTAATTCTTTCAGCAAAGGGAAGTAATCATATTAACAAAATGTTTCAAATATCACTTACAGTCCAAATTATTTCCAAAATAACTCATACAAGTTACACCCCTGACTGGTTATGGTAGAGAAGTTGTTTGAAGTAACGAAGTAACTGTTGACGATGGACAACTGAAAAATGTGGCCACAATAGCTCGCCCAGGTGAGCATT
>JAFMSR010000011.1:25518995-25688995 GCA_022818135.1 Saxidomus purpurata | reverse complement strand
TCGAATGGGTTATATCATATATTCAAAAAGGTGATATCATGTATTTATGGACGAAATATGTGATATTTTCAATTTCAAAAAGTTGATATAGTATGTTATAACAAAAATGCACATAGTTAAACGGTGCCACATAGGACGATCAGTCGTTTCAAAAATAATAAACTTCACACAGAAAATAATTCACATTTGCAGTAGAATAAATGAAAGGTAAACTTACTGCAATTTTTGTTCAAATGCAACAGATTTTTTAGTGTTATATTGCATAAATTATTCGTTGAATAATTTTAGAAGATTCACAAATTTTCATTGCAGAACACATGTCCAGCGTGTGCGAGCTATGGAACGCAGCATAGATCAACACCAGGTGGCGACACCCCCTGCAACAATCGCTCCTCCCGCCAGGCAAGTTGTGCCTCTTCCTACTAATAGAGCCGTCCAATGCCAAACTCGGGTGGTGATAACTCTTCTAGCTATCCAGGGCGCACCTCCAATTGAGCAGGTGGAAACCAAGGTGTAAACCTTGGTTTAAACCAAGGTGTAAACCTAAGCAAGGTGTAAACCAAGGTGTAAACCTCAGCAAACCAAGGTGGAAACTTGGCAGTTCAGGATGGATTGTAGATGAATCGACTCCATGATCACCGTTAAAGGATCCTCAACGACATGAGAGATTCAGACCTTGATGGAAGAGGTAATGTCATTCGCAATATAGAGGTGATGCTGCATAGATTATGTGTTAAATGAACGTAGAATGATCAATAAATACAATTTCAAAGAAGAACATATGACGAAAAAATCTTCATTTTACCATACTTAATCAATATAGAGGATTTCTGTTATAAATCGCATCCACCCATTAATTGTACAACAACAACTCTACATAGATTCTTGAACGGTTTACGGTACTGTAGTATATTTTAAACCGCTGATTTTATCGATAATGACTCAGAATGCATAGCTGAAACTTTTAGGTTAAGTTATGATACTTTCAAATATTCTATTATTTCTGTTTTGGAGGTTTTTTAGTTTGACGCCAGTTATAGGGCATGTCCCTTTAAATATATGAGCTGTTTGATCAAACAGTCACATGTCTAAATTACCTGCGGAAGGAAATGCTAAGATTTGGGCCTTATAGAGATTATCGATTTATTCGACTTATTATTATAATAATCTTTCTTATAGAGTGCTCTACCATTATTCTGTTTCTCAAAATCATTCTGTTAATTTTGCAACTTTCGTCTAGGGATGTAATCGATTCAAACGATATCGATATATCAACGATCAAACACTTTCGATTCGATATCGATTGCCGTTTTGAAAAATCGTATGTCGAATAATGTTTTACCGTGCGATGATCTACAGTTTCACGTTCAAAAATTTCAACAAAACTGAACTGGGATATAAACAGAGTTCCGTGTTTTTCTAACGAATGATAATTTAATGAAATGTGGTCTCATAGGAAAAATATTTCAGCACTGCAAGGGTTGATATATATTATAGACCAGAACCATATGTTTAGTACAAATAAAATCAAGAGATTTGGTAGAATATGTAGTCAGTGACTTTTTTACGCCCGTGTATCGATATGTTGCTGTATCGTCGATATTTCTAATCGATATATCGATACAAAAGGTTTAATCAATGACATCCCTACTTTCGTCTCTCTTACGTCACGTCTGACAGGGTGTCGGTGGGGATAAATTTTCCCCGGTTTTTCGCAAATGAAAATATAAGCTTCTGTCATTATAGCTTGAACTGTTGTGCATCATTAAGACAGCCCGGAATTCCCGGCCCGCTTTACATACAATGCCATCTTTATCAACACAAATTTGGTACGTACGACATGGAAATTCCGGTTACAAGAATGAAACTAATCATTTGTTTTATTCATAGGATGAAATATATTGTGCAATCTGTCATCTTTTGCACCAACTGCTGGATACTAGTTATCTCAGTCGCCACTGATTTACCGTAGGCAACTTATATTGTGCGAAAATATGCGCAGCATTGTACGGATTTCAATGCTTGCATTTGCAGTGCCTACCATGGACATAGTAGCCGATCTTATACAATCCTTATATAGAACAGCGGAGTTCTGTTTACAAGGGAAAAATTATGCCTTCTGTCAATATATGACTTTCTGATGAATAGAGTGGTGAGAAAAACGTCTGGTCACCGAAAATTGTACTGGATTTTTTAGGGAGGAGCACTGCAAAAAAGATGATATCTTCTGCTAATGTCCATTAAAAATGAAAGACAACAGTACTGCATATGAACTAGTGCAAATTATTTATAAAATACAGAAATCAAAAGATTACTTGTTCGGTGCAAGTATTCAGAATTCAGCGAGCACTACTTTGTATCCCTGTGGTGTTGTGCACAATCATACTTGTAAAAATCGTGAATTCGCTCTACTGTTCGATTTCGTAAACAATTTGTTTATAAACATGGGTCATTCCATTTCTTTTATGTATTAGGTAGTGAAGCATTCTTGTATATAAAGATCAATATATTCAGTATATCAATAGATTTGTCACTATTTCACAACCAAAGTCGTACTGGTACAGTGGTATAGATGCTGGTTGCATACGCTTGTATATCGCGATTCAATCTCTGGACTGAGCAATATTTAATTTTCAATTTTTGTTTTAAAATTTTATGTTTTCTTGAAACAATCGTAACTCTTACAAAATATGTATTATATCTTTGTTAAAGATATTTTATAACATTTTATTTTATTCGTGTTTATAGTCGCTTTAGGGACAACACAAGACGTCGATACAAAACACGGCAAAATATACGTTATTTCAGTGACATTTTCTGGTTTATTTTAACTTGTTGGTGGTTCTTCGTTAAAGCAATTGAATACATTCAAGCTAGAAATGCCAGTATCCGTGTGACATTCTTTGATCTGAAGAGCTATCGTTGTAAAAGTTAGGTTAGATGTGAAGTATCGCTAATTTTTCCTATAAAAAGAGGAGGTGGAAATTTCAGTGGTTGTATTTTGCCATTGGTACTACACTACAGAACAATTCACACCGACATTTCTTTTGCTGATAAAATATGACTAAATGAAAAGGAATATTGACTGCAGCAAGCAAAAGGTGATGACTATCTATCTCTTTTCGTTCCACTTCTCTTTCTGTCCACTTCTTTTCTACAGTCAATCTTAAGAACAAGAAAATTACCAAAGTCCATAATTGTGATTGTAATAGCCAAGATTAGGTGCTGTAAATCAGGCGTAAAGTGCTTGAAGGTTCACCATTGACAAAATTCTTAATTTTTTCAAACCAGAGGGGACACCACTCCAACGCCAACCCGGACCAGCCTCAAGTCATGCCTTGTCGACCTACGTTTACATTTGATAAAAATCATTTGCGTTTTCTATATTTTTCCCCAAAACCTTTCACAACAGCTGTATTGATATTGTTTTCTTAGCGGTTGTGTGTATTGTGTAAAATTTACGATACATAGTATACATTTCATCTTCTCTGAGTACATGTAAGCTAACACATACTTATGTCCTTCTATTGGAAATAAAAGGGATATAAATTAATTGAACTTAATCAGATAAAAAATATACATAGTCGTACTAAGGCTCGCGCTCGAACCAGCAACTTAAAGTAAAATATACAATGTTATACGCTCAAATATCTCGGTTTTAACCACGCGGCCAGTGTTGCACGATTCTCTCGCACCAAAACTTCTGGTATACATTAAGATTGGTTGATCCGACTTACCTGGGCACTGGAGCAGTCTATTTTAAAAGTACAAAAACACGTATGACCTAGAAATCGAACTGTACATGACTGAAGTGATTTTTATAAATACTGTATAACGCTTTAGATATGCCGTACATAATACTTTCATCTGTTTTAGATATGCGTAGTCGTAAACTTGCCGAAATCGCAACAACCGCCAAAATATCATGTAAGGCATATCGCGGACAGAAACTTCCAGGAGTATTAGATGCACTCTTCTGGCGTAAGGTTGTCACAATATCTGTTAAATGCTGAGAGTATCGCCAGCCATTTTACTATTTATTCCAAAAAGAAATACATAATTTCAAAAATATATGTTTCGTTTTAATAGAGATATCTCTTTCACGCTAAGAGGTATCTCTGCATTACAGAAAAATATCTCCTGAACTTTTTTTTTACTTAAATGCATAAAAAGACAGTATAATTAAATTTATTGTATCGCTAATTCAAGATATTGTAAAAATGGATAATTCCATCAAGAAAGTTGGCATTTTTTTTACGGAAGATAGGACTCTGGTACTGGTTCTTCCCAGGTTACGATTATTAGGTTAACTGTCCGCCCGTTAAAATAACAAAAATACGGTTGGAATGGACGTTAAAATTCTACAAAAACAACATAATTGCAACAAACCATAGCTTCCGCAGGTACTGTACTTTGTATGATACTTTTATGTTTGATAGTAAAAGTTGTTACATTATTTGTGTTATCGTTACACTATTTGAACAGGAAATGAATGGTTCATTGGTCGTATGGTGGTGAAGTGTAACGAACAAGACAACACATTGTTCGGCATGTGTTCGCTATATTGATAACAGCTTCAACCCAAGTCGTAAAGAGCATCTTCTTCCGCCGGATCCATCTAGAGAGGCTAACATCTGCATTACTAAACAGGTATACGCAATGCCTGTCGGCATATGAGCAGTAAGTTCACTGTATGCCACGTGTACTATCAATGAATACGCACGTACATATTATCATTAATAAGCGCCCCGGTTTAAACATGAGAACTTTGAATGTAGCGTTAACGCACGTTTTTTCGTGTTATAACATCTGCAGAAACCCGAGGGATGGTTGGTGCCCGAGCCCGTTAGGGCGAGGGCACCAACATATCCCGAGGGTTTCTGCAGGTGTTATAACACGAATAAACGTTCGTTAGCGCTATTCTAGCATAAATAACATAAAAAATCATAGAAATAAAAATGAAACGCTCTTACTGGTACGACGTTCAATAATGCGCGGGACAACGTCCGTGTTGTTTACGTCATATTTATGACGTCACCAGCGGTTTTTAAGCCCGGCACTGTTGACGCCGTACATGATGTAAGACTTGGAAGACAGGTCCATTGTTTACAATGGCCCTGTACTGCGCATAAATGAAAACGGGTTATAACGGCGCGTGAATCTCCCCGTTAACACACGTTTTATCTCCTGTTAAAACACCGGCAAAATGGGCAAAAACAGCACATTTTATGCTAGAATGAAAACACCGGCAAAATGGGCAAAAACAGCACATTTTATGCTAGAATGAGCATCTAGCATAAAATGTGCTGTTTTTGCCCATTTTGCCGGTGTTTTAACAGGAGAAAAAACGTGTGTTAACGGGGAGATTCACGCGCCGTTATAACCCGTTTTCATTTATGCGCAGTACAGGGCCATTGTAAACAATGGACCTGTCTCCCAAGTCTTACATCATGTACAGCGTCAACACTGCCGGGCTTAAAAACCGCTGGTGACGTCATAAATATGACGTAAACAACACGGACGTTGTCCCGCGCATTATTGAACGTCGTACCAGTAAGAGCGTTTCATTTTTATTTTTATGATTTTTTAATGCTATTTATGCTAGAATGCGTAACGAACGTTTTTCCGTGTTATATGCAGAAACCCTCGGGATATGTTGGTGCCCTCGCCCTAAAGGGCTCGGGCACCAACCATCCCTCGGGATTCTGCAGATGTTATAACACGAAAAAACGTGCGTTAACCCTACATTTACATGTAGCTAACTTAGAAACTTGTCAGCGTAAATATGTTTGAAAACGTATATTTTGCAGGTGCCGGATCCTCACCCTTCTATCTGATCAGACTGCTCCATGGGAAAAAGAGTGTGAAGTTTGGTATCTAAGTAAATCTTCCTGATTCAGTTACTATACATGAATACATTTTGTAAGTGTGTATAGTTTGTGTATATTCAGTTGTTATCATTGTAACTTTAAGAAATAGGAACTTCATATCCACGTGTTAGTCCTTAGTCACACATTCATGATTTTTACTGCCGTCCTTGATAGGACCATTCACGATTAAAATTTGTCAAAAGTCTGATCAAGATACTGTGATTCGTGGCTGGAAATTCAAACTTTATCAAAATTTGTAAAAACATTTACGGCAACACTCCGATATTGTTCAGGAAGCATCCCGATCTAGCCGTTTTCAGCTGGACTCGTACCGATTATCCCGTTCTCAAACTTATTCTGATCCTTTTGTATCTTTTGCATAGCAAAAAAACGACCGAATCTGTGCAGACCAGGGTTCCGATTCTCCCGAATGCGATCCGACAGTGACCAGACAATGAACCGACGCTGACGGAAGACATTTGGCAAGACCTGGATGCAATCTGGACTCAATCGGCAAGAAACGGCAATGAAAAATTGTTACGACAACAGAATCTGTCACGACATACTCACCGAGTTTCCCGGATGTTACGGGACGCACCTAAATGCCGGGAGTGCTTGGCCGACCACTGTGGACCATTCCCGATCCGCAGGACTCTGTTACGAACGTACAATGTATACGACTGCGTTTTGACAATGATAAAGGACATTCCAGATCATTGAAGATAGAAGTAAAATACTCCAGTAGCATCTATTTAAAAATTCATTTTAGTTAGTAATTACTCTCAGTGAATAATTCCATGACTATGACACGTTGTTATGTCGCGCTTAAACGTCTTGAGCATGAGTTGAGCTCTTAGCTTTTATTTAATTCAAGGACTGACGTGGATTAAAATGCACTACAAGGCATGTTATAAACCTGTGCAATAAACGTGTAGTAATGAATGGTATGGACATATTTTTATATAATAAGTGTTTTACATGATAATAATGAAATTCAGTACCTTTTATAATGTCTCAAATTTATTCTTTTTAAAAATATAGTAGAACTTGAAAACTGGCCAGTGATAAACAATTCATACATGTGTACTATTTACGCAGCGGTAATATGTACTAGTACTGTACAAGTAAAATAAGACATGTTGTAGTGCCGTGAAACCTTCCTTTTAAAGTAGGTTTTCATTTTTGGTGGATAGCGATATTTTATAGGACGCTAGATTGGCAGTTTGTGCAAAATAGAGACATTTCCCGATATAGTATATGTTCTTCTTGTAAAATGTATTTTATTATTATTATACGTACATTTACCTCATTTAAAACCCACTATAAAACGAAGGTTTAATGGCACTACAACACATCGCATTTAGCTTATTTTACAAGTTTATTAGCACTAGCACTTTTGGCTGCATCTTTAAGGTTTATCTTTTAACCATTAACACATTACTTATAGAGAATATTAGGTTACTGTCTTAGTGTGATTGAATTTATTAGGCGAGTTGGAGAAAGGTTTATACGGCGAGGCTCTGCCGAGCCGTATAAACATTTCGGAGACGAGCCTAATAAATTCAATCACACTAAGACGGTAACCTAATATTCTTTTTATCCTACCTTTTACATAAAAATTGTCTTTTTCGTTTTTTTTATTAATTAAGATTAAATTCCAGCTTTAAAACTGTCTGTCGCTATGACGCGTATGAATACATTACATCACAACCCAGTTACACATTTATTTCGATCAAGTTAATACACTACACAAACACGTCCGTGCTAGACTGAAGTGAAACAACATGCAAAAATAAAACTTAAAAAGCTCAACACCTAAAACTGTTATTTTAAGCTATTCTAAACTGAATGAGATAAACTTTACTGGTATACTTTATTAATTTCTGCTACTGTGCTACTGTACTGTAGTCATATATCCCGATAAGTGACGTCAGTCAATACAACATGTGTCATGAACAGTGATGACGTGAAATATTCACTAAAAATACCGGATTTTAAACCTTGTTAGCCATTCAGGTGATAACCACGATTACTTACTGATTGCATTTATAATAAATATGGACATTTTGAACACTGAAGACTGCACCATAAAACTGTATAGATTCTAATAGCTATGTGCTATAAGTGCGAGTGGGTGGGGTGTCGCTGAACTGGACCCTGGACTGGAGCTGAATGTGGTAAATAGAAATGTCATGTAGATCTACGGGAATGTAGATCTACGGGACGCGCTGAGTTGCTTGATACTGACTCGGTTGGTCTGAGACATGTACTGATAGAGTCGATGCGGCTAATGTCGTACAGCGTCTAATGTCGTACGTTTCCGGTAGTGTACTATTAAATGCATACACAAAATCCGTCTTATATTGTTTATTGTATTCTAAACTAGTTCTTTCCTACTCTTGAATTACCCTTTCGTTCATTCATACTGTTCATATGTTTATTTTAGTTTTATTTATTTCGTGACGTCACGGTGTTTTTGATTGGTTAATATTTTTGGCGCACATTTTGAAAACTACCGGTTTCCCGACAAAGAAAGCAGACAACTCAGAAAATATATCGATTGCAGGTATTACAGTTATCTACCTTTCATAGCTTATATAAGTTGGAACAAATTGATGTTATTGAACTTTGATATAGTTTTTATCATTTAAGCTTACTTTTTCAAGTAGATTGAAATTCTGATGTATAAATATGGTAGAATTTAAAGTGTACGAGATTACCCGCAGTAGATTTACTTACATAATTAGATGGAGTCTTATTCCGTACAGTACCAGGACAGAAAATTGTTCTGAACCTAGTTGAGTTGTTATTGGTTAAGTTGTTAAAATCATTATCTTACATGCGTATTTTTTCAGGCAGATATGTCATCAGTTACAATGGTGAATCTGCGTGAAATTGGGATAAGGAAGCCTACATTAGACATACAAATTAAATTACAAGAGCTATATTTTCATGAGTATGTGTTCGACCACCCTCTCGTTGAAGAAGTATATAGATATTTACTTTACATGTGCAGAATGAACACATACTGCCTTAGTGTCGTAAAACGGATATGTGAGGAGCTGTCCACGGACGAATATGAAAGTATTGTCTTCGTGGGCTCAACTGTTGGCAAACAATTTCAAGATCAACATATAATAAAGATGTGTGAAGAAATTAAAATGTCTTCTCTCTAAACTTAGTATTTGTAGTTATGCTAATAAAGATAATTAACTACTGCAAGTGTTCCTTTTCTGCCTTCTTTTCTCTAGTAATGCCAAAAAAATACAACCAGAAAGATCTGCTTGAAGCGGCTAATGCTGTCAGGCAAGGCCTGTCCTATCGGAAAGCCTCAGTAAAATACGGGGTTCCTGTCATGACCATCCAGAATAGGGTATCTGGTCAAATTGAAGACGGGGCACAACCTGGCCGACCAACAGTGATACCAGAAGACATTGAAAATAAAATAGTAGAAAAAATAAAGGAAGCAGCTGCGCAGGTTTGTTAATGAAATTGCATTGATAATATATCTAATAACCACTTGTAGCATTACGGGTGGCAAGATTTTTTTATGTGAACTGTGTTCGGGCCGCATCGCCCATGCCAGCTTTTATGTTAGCCATTTCCCATTATATGGGATAAGGTTTCGGCCGCTCAACCCGGACGTTTCGGGTTCGAGCCCCGCTTGATCATGAGCGTAACTTGTCATAATTACATGCGCACTGAATTTTCCGGGAATCCGGTCTCGACAGAGACTTCATAAACTTCAAACTTTCTTCACAAACGAAATTTAATGAATTGGTTTAAAACTAGAACATATTCACATCCTTGGTAATCTGCACGCATTTGTGTTAAAAGAAGAAAATAACTTACGTTAATTAATATGTTAACTTGGCTTTTTGTGTACTCAAGACTGTTGAAAGCTACGATTTATTTCATAACTAGATTGACGTTATCATGTTTTTGCATTCAAAGGGTTTTGGAATCACAAGAAGGATGTTGGCAGTCCGAGTAGGCAGAATGGTACGTCGGATGGGGATCAAAACTCCATTTAGACATGGAGTTCCAGGAAAAGACTGGATTAATGGATTTTTGAAAAGACATAAAGATGTCAGTTTACGCAAACCACTGGCACTGTCTACTGTAAGGGCTCGAATGTTGAATGAAACTGTGACAAATAGATATTTCGAGGCCCTAGGTGATATTTTATCAAATTTGAACATTTCAGACAAACCTCAATTAATCTGGAACATAGATGAGACAAGCGTGCCCCTCTGCCACAAACCCTCGAGAATTCTTGGCGAAACTGGTTCAAAAAACATACCAGGGAGAGTTGGGAATAGTAGGGACAACGTTTCCGTCCTGGCGTGTGTAAATGCTGCTGGTGGAGAAATACCCCCTATGGTCATTGTGAAGGGGAAGACATACAAGAGTCTGAATGCTTACAATACCAAAGAGGGTGTATCTGGCAGCGTTTACACGTACCAGGAACGGGCGTGGATGGAAGACGTCCTAGGTACCACATGGTTCACTGGCCATTTTCTGAAGCACTGTGGGTCACTAAGACCTCAGTTGATAATATTAGACTCCCATTCATCACACGAAACACTTGGCTTAATTGACGCAGCAATACAAAACGACATAGCTTTGCTTGCTTTCCCCCCTCATACTACACAATGGCTCTGTCCCCTTGATAAAACTGTGTTTGGGCCCTTATCCCGCAATTATTCGAGGATATGCACAGAGTTCATGGCTTCAAGTCCGAACAATCTAGTTACTAAATGGGAATGGCCTAAATTGTTCAAACTTGCACATGACCGTGCTTTTAGTCCAAGCAATATATCAAATGGCTTCAAAAAGTGTGGAATTTTTCCTTTGAATAGGTATGCAATACCTGCAACTGCATTTGCTCCATCTAAGCCATTCGATAAAAATACAAGTAGCATGACATGTTCAGGTGATGCCACTTCTTACACGAATCCCCCACTCAATGTGCCGACTTCTTGCATCAAACCTAGCACATATCTAAATCCTATACCCGCCTCTTCTAGTACAGAGCCTATACCCGAACCTACCATAGACGGTTCTGTCCCGGGTACTGTAGAGTTAGTTTCTGAGCAGCAGTTGATTGACTCAGTACTGTCTGGAGAAGTTCCTTGTTCAGTCGATGATGATGGTAACATACAATTTAATATTGAGGTTGCCAATGATATTGCATGGTCTTCCCAAATTAATACAGAATTTACATTGCCAATGTCTAATGTGGTACAAAAGCCTCCATCGTCAAAGAAACTGACCGCTCATAGACTTCTGACAAGTGATGCAATTTTTAACATTAAGAAACAAGAAAATGACAAAAAAGAACACATCAAAATGGAAAAAGAAGTAAAAAAGCAGGCTAGGTTGATAAAAAAGAAGGAAAAAGATGAGAAACAGAAACTGAAATTAATCAAATGAATATGACGTGCTCATGAAAAAAGTTGATACGTGTATTCCATTCTTTGCTTTAAAACAAACCCATTCTTTGCTTTATTACATGCGACCGTCGTTGACGTATATCTAGTCATCTGCATGGCTAAATCTTAGAATGACGGTAACAGCAACAGTTTTATAAATTCATTTCTTTATGTACAGCAGATCACCACTGCAAGTCTACGCGGACACACATTTGTCCTTGTTAAACATCCCCAACTATTTTAACCATCGTGTATTGGAAAACCGACATGCGTTTTTACAAAGAGTAAAGAAGGATATTATTAAATAACTCGTCATAACTTTCTTTCTGTTTAACATAAAAAATTTGTCATTATCACAAATGTTAGTTTAATTTGTCTGCCATTTCATGAATATTTTTTTGTCAATCTAAAGTATTAAATCAATGGTCCTTTTTACGTTTAAAAACCAATACAGACCGTTTTTACGGGCATTGAATTATAATGGAAACGCGAAACAATGCCAGTTTAGGTGCAAATATTGCACTTTAATTCAAATTTTCACCTTTTTGCTAAAATAACAGAACAAATGTCACTATTACGATGTCTTGATATTTCATTTTACTTTTTATATATATATAAATAATTATGTTTAATGGATATATTTGCAGTCCTTTTTAAGTTTAACTCAACTAACCTGTTATGTTTAAATAAGAATTTACCGCTTCGGCAGTACTCGGCATTTTACGTAAGGCACATTCTTTTAACGCCGATACTAATAGTTTGTCATTTAGTATGTTTTTTAAAGTTAATTCGCCTGATCAACGTTAATAACTATTTTTCACGAATATTACCAAGGGCATGTTTATAAAACTAATTAAGTGATTCGTATCCCAAATACAACTTCATAAAACATATGAATAAAAAATTAAGTACATTGTCGTTGAAAGCATAATTATTGAACTTATACAAGTGTTATAATAGTTATGAATTCAAACAAAACCTTGTGACCGGATCGCACCTTGGGTAAGAGGGGTAGGGGTAGTGTCATCAGGGCACAGGTGATATTACTTGTTCAATGTATATTGTCAATTATTGCTCACGTCTTTTCATCAAAATAACGTAAGACTGTTTTCAACGCGATTGTTACTCTTATTCTTCACACGGTACTTGTAAATGGAATTGAATTACATGTTTCATTAACATTTATAAGTAAAGCAAATGCATCATAATAAGGATAAATAGATATAATCATTTAAATTGATATTACAAATTGACAACGATTCAAATAATCTTTACACTTGAATGGGGTTAAAGTGGATCAGTTTTATCATTTTACCTATCTATTATCTGGATATTGCCTGCGGGTAAAGTAATTTCCTGTCTTTGTTTCACGGACACGCGTTTCTTGCATACGCAGTGTTGTATAATATATCGGTCTGTACCCTCTGAAGCTTTTATAAACATTTTACAGTATATAATTTTTTTGATAGGAAGTATTTTTTACACAAGTTATATAAGATTCCAGCATGTCGCATGTATGTATTTATTGTATAGTTTTATCGTTGGTACCGGATTTTCCATATTACCAACGCCCCCAGAAGAGTTTTAAAGTTGTTTTAGTTTTCGGGGGATAGTGCATGATACAGAACGCGTCCCGTTCAAGAGACAGTCCCTCGTTATTTAACATGCCTGATGTACAGACCAGTACATCTCGGTCTTAGGTCTCATCCGTAAGATCATTAGTTTTGTTAATAGAAGTGCGGGGTCAAACTTGCGACCCTTGGATACCAGTCCAGAGCGTTAACCACTAAGGCTAATACACACCCGTGATTTACTATACATGTTTATAATTAACTACTTTAGTGATGAAATTTAACCTAATGAAGTTATTTAGTAATCATAGAGGCATAAACACATACAACATTTCCCCTTTTTAATGATTTTTGCCTTTTTTGAGACTTCATTAATTTTGCATGTTTTAAATTTAAAACCACAACTGTCATTTCATTATAGTAAAACGCGCAAAATGTGCCAGTTTTACTGAAAAGAAAAGCGTAGCGCATACGCTATAACAACTTTTTACGATCCCGAACGGAACAGAATAAAACATTGTGATATCATTTCAATAAAAAAAGGAATAATAAAACATGTTCGTTTTTTTGTTTTTTGAAACGTGTATATGTATATTTTATTTTTTCCAACTGTCGCGCTCGAACACTTCCGAATGATCGACCCGTCTGCTCGGTTATAGTGTTTTATGGCCGGACATTACGTAACATTTATAATGACCCGTAATAAAATACTTTAAGCTGTATATTGGGTTTTGTTTTATGCTTCATATACCGATTCAAAAGAAAAAATATGTCTATGAAACGAATATATTTTACTGAATTCTAGAACTATACAATGTTAATTTATATAACTTTTCATCATATTATATACAAGACCAGTATGTTTTATTAATAATACTATTATCATTCACGTAATTGTAAAGTTTGTAAAATGTTTAAAAAACCTATTTATGTTTTTTTCCTTTTTCAATCACTTGGACAGAGACATATTTTATACATGTCTAAATTGAAACAGTGGTTTTCACTATTCTTTGACCCCAGCGCCAATTGATTTCATTTGATAGGAAGGTGAAAATGTCATTTTATGAAGTAGTGTAGAAAGGGAATGTCTTGAAGATCCACTTTTGTTTGCACAATACAGATGCAGTCTAAATTCGCGTATGTTTTGTCTTTTAAACTTTCCGAAGAAATGAATTTGTTTTTAAATTTTGTTTCCTCCTTTAACAGTGTAACTTTTAGTGTGAAAAAATGCATATAAACAAATCATTGTTATGTGGCAGACTTTTAAATTGGAAATGACCCAAACTTAGTAAAGGATGACATTTAAAGTTGTCTACATTTAAAAAAAGCATCGTGTCTTTCCCATGCCCCAATAACAATTGATTTGCCGTGCACGCATGTTCTTGAATTCCATGTCCATCATTCAATTAAGAAATAATCTATGGCTTAGAGTGCTTTATCGAAATTGAAGCATTCCCCGGAGGTGATGTGCCTGGCGGAATAATTCACGAGGGCGAAGCCCGAGTGAGTTATTACGCAGGCACATTACCGACGGGAAATGCTTCAATTTCGATAAAGCACTCCAAGACATAGATTATTTCGATTCTTAGAAAACTATCGTAACTACTACGGACCTTTTTCAGTTCGGCGGTAATGTGTAAAACAGCATAAATAGTAGCTGTTGGAATTCACTCCCCTATTCGGGCAACCATTCAAGATATCAATTATAACTATATTATACAAACTTATTTTAGTTTAATCATCTAATACATAAAATATAAAAAGAAATACCTGACTGACATTATGCAGAAGACGTCAGATTCGGAACCTAACAAAGCAGCAAATCGATATAAATGCGTACCGTTAATTTGAACTGTTCAACGTTTTAACGTGGAGTAATGACGTCAGTGTGATGACGTCAACGTTTTCATTCATTGTTTTGTCTCCCGGAATCAAAACATTGTATGACGTCAATCCTGAATTTTCTTAGCCTTTTTAAAGGAAAACAAGGTGAAGGTATTCTAAGGCTTACTTGACGCAATCAAAAATAATATTTAGGTTCTTAAACACAACTATTTCATGCGCCTGATGTATTTCATCCTCGGTAACCCAGGCTATTCATTACCCAATTGAATACCCTGGGCAAATTGACTGAAGAAATCTCGTACTCATGAATAATTAATGAGGTAAATTCAAGCCTTTCGATTGGTTTCTTGATATTTTTCTCAAGATTTACTATCCAATGAAATCGCGGCTCTCAAACCGCGTTTGGGGAAACATTAAAAATGGCAGCCTCCATGCTTGTCAGCGATGTAGTTTTAAACAGATTTTGTGCATCACTCGTCTCGGACTGCAGATTACTATATGATCGTCCCTTAATCGGGACGAAACAAATCAATCATTTTTTTCAACATTCTGCCTGGCGGTCATTATTTGAGGATACTCTTCATTGTGGAGGTGCTCTTATTTTTGTAAGCATCGATTTCATTGCATGAAAAATAGTCATGAATATCCATGCATTACGAAGTTTTGCCAGTCTATTTTCCCACGGTATATGACGGAGAGAAGCGGCAGGAATTAACCGTGGCTTCCGACGATGGATGTATTTATACAGATATTATTTCTATTTCTATAATTTATTTTCTGCGAGGGAGTAAATTAGAAAAGTCTGAAGGAGCTACTTCCTTGTCCGAAACTCCGCCTTCTTTTCCGAGTGCTTTAATCATATTAATGCACTCGAATTGACTATAGAAATATACCGTAGGCATATTAGAATTTTTCATAAGGTATTTGTTGACATGAACAAACAAAATAACGCGCGTGCGAAGAGGTCAGTCGACAATTTAAGTTCTGCAATGAACACATTTTAGATTCATTCAAATATGTCAAGAACAACGAGTGTAACAGCTTTTTGAGTTCCTCGATCTGTTACTATTGTCAACAATTATTATTACCAGTATCACTGGATTCGTATTTTCAACGCATTTCATTTTACATTAGATATCATCAAATTCAGTAAATTTTATAAACACGATTTTAATGATATTGTGCTTCCTACTTGAAACAATTTTATTCATATTTTTTTATTGAAAATAAGGTGATATCGTTCGGTATATAATAGTCAGAAGAAAAAACACAATACCTAAATTTTACCTAAATTAGTAACATTTCAACTTTCACATCACCCTTAGGCTATAAAATTAATAATCTAGGTTAAAAAAAACAACGATATTATATAATATTGATTTTTCCAGTTTGGCAGGCGCAGTTACACGTGACTGGTTTTATGGCCCCGTAAATCACACACGCTCGCAAATATCGATAAAAGATGGGTAACTCTGTAGACACCGTGATGACACATGAAATTTGACTTAATTCCCTTGATTTTTGTGATATCGGTAGTGGTCATTATAGTTCCCCATGATGTTATTTTATGGCAAATTCATATAAACATTAATGCTTATAATGCATGAAATTAAAGAAAATTTTGTTTACTTTGAGCCGATATTTTATTATTTTTATTATGGTTATGAAACTCAAATAACAAGCAGATATACATGTATTCTCTACATATGATGCTGTTGTCCTACTAATGATATTCGCTTAAATTCAGGTAAGTTATTAAATCATATTTCTTACACTCAAAATGCAAAATATAACCATTATATTGATTAAACAAAAACCTTCCTTTTTGAAACTTACATGAGGTGTGTAAAACTTGTACCCCCTATCAGGAACGTAGAATCAACGGGCTGTATATTCTACGTTCCCGCTCCTATTAAATCGATCCGTATACTTACGTCATGCGCACCTGCTAGACCAGGTATTTTCCAATTTAAAATTATTTCCTTACAAAGTTTTATGAAAAGCAATAGCGCACCGAACATCTATACATTTATTATGTACATGAGGATTATCTATTTCTGAAAGTAACATATAGTATAAGCCTAAAATTGGAATAAATGTTTTCTTGACTGACGGGGGTCTCCATCTAATTGGAAAATACCTAGCCTGTTTGAACCGATTTAGCAGGTGCGCATGACGTACTTCCCCCATTGACGTATGCGTGTACGACATTATCCACACTATGTACGAGATAAGCCGCTGTCAAAGTACCGGCATTTATCAATCACTGTACGAACTGCCCAATTAAAACACTTCTTATAAATCGGTGAATTTGTAAGATTTATGCTAGAACTATTTGAATATAACGCATACAACTATAAATCGAGTGTCGTTTATGAGTCACAGATTGTTAATTCTTAAGGTGTACGACATTAGCCGCATCGACTCTAGAAGATTCGAACATCATTTGTTTCTCTTTGGAAACAGGACTCTTAGCTTAGAGATGGACTGGAGCAAAAACCAAGTTGCAAAAAACAAGTGGAACATAGATTCAAATATGAGTCATTCGTGCCAGATATACAAGGATTCAAAACTGTATTCAATGATAGCTTTGGGATAACATCTTTTATTCAAGAAATACTGTGATCCCATAATGTCTGGACCAGATGTTTCCTGGTGGAATGATTGACACAGTGATTGAATGACTCAAATAAACAATATTGTACAATATCATATTAAAAGAAAGGACTTCAAATCTTGCAATACTGACAAACTTCAATCCTTCCAGTGACAAAAAAAAATATATTTCAATACTCAATCAATAGGCTAACTTGATCTAATATCACCTACCTATCATAACTTACAATGTATGATAAGCTGGAAATTATTAGAAAGAACTTTAAAGAAGTAAGACACAGGAGCTGATTAGTGACTTTATGACTAAAATGGCTAAATGTTGATAAGTTCTTGTTTATGTTTGTGATGCATGGAGATTAATGTTTTCTGGCACATTAAATTTTAAGAAAAACATACCTACATGAAAATGATCACTGAGTGACTCTTTGGTTATAGGCCCTACCACAGTTCATGTTTCAATCACATGTTTGGATATTAAACCATTTGGCCAGGGTCTATATAATAAAAAGATCATGCTTGGGATAAACCCTTTAAATTCAACAACAATGGTTTATCAGCAGATCAAACATGCATCTTTCTTAAATATTTGCAGTTTTTCAAGAATTAAATATAGATCAATTTATACAAACTTGCAACATCATGGGTGTTAAAGTGCACAGACATTCAATTTTCAATCAAATACTTGGATATTTAACCATTTGGTCAGGGTCTATATAATAAAAACATCATGCTTGGGATAAACCCTTTAAATGCAACAACATGCAATGGTTTATCAGAAGATCATGCATGCTTTTTTCTTAAATATTAGCAGTTTTTCAAGATTTAAATAAATTTACACAAACTTGCAACATCATGGGTGTTAAAGTGCATAAACAATTAATATTCTCTACAGTTCTCGTTCATTCATGTTAAATTCAGATACATTTACTGTATATTTTGGCAGAGAGAGAAAGATTAAAAACAGTGAAACAATTAATTTTGACAATTTAATATAGCATTTTCTTAATTGAGAAAAAATCATGATTAGATCTACCAGTATTTATGTATTATGAAAATGACATTTGTTGATGTATAAAATTAAATAATTATAAAAAAGAAAACTCATGTTTGTGTTTTTATTGTGTCAGCATTTTAATCAATGTTTAATTGTTTACATGTACTTCTGGGTCATGAAAGTAGTCCGTCATCAGCTGTTGCTAAGACCAGTGAGGAAAGTTTTTCGTAAAGCTGTCCTAAATGATTTAAGACTTGTCATTCATCTTTGATTTCGTACAAAACTAGCTATAAAAGCATGTGTAAAATGGCACATTGATATGAGTTGTAGCGTTTTAAAATCACTTTGATAGCCGATTAAAAGTTTAAAAATGGCGGCTAAAAAAAGAATGTCAGTATGGCAGACCGTTGCCATGTCGTGTAAAGCTTGCCTGTCGTGTAAACCTCATGTTTATACGACAGGCCGATTTTGTACAAATAAAGCAGTGATGGTAGGATAAATAACCATTCAAAGTGACCATCATAGTGTTAGGAAAGACCCTTAGTCACTAATTTATAATAAACATTTCTATAAGTAATAACAAAATATATGAATCAGTGTAACAGTTTCATTCCCATTGAATATAGAGGAAATCTGTTAAAATTTTCCCTTTTTTTACTAATCTAACCTGTCTGGTGCGCATAGTATCATTTTATATCTACAAATAAGAGAAATTATTCAGTATGGCCCGTTTCTTACATGTTTTGCAAGTATCTATTAAAACGCCTTTTACCATGATTCAATATGGCCACTTTGACGGGTAATATATGTAATTTCATATAATGCATCAAAGATTTTTTTTCTATTTTCACATTTCTTTTTGCTATAAAACTATTTCTCCTAATAGACAGTTAATCATGAATGTTTAATGTCCATCTTGATCAAGGTAAACTAGAAAATGTTACAAATTATCATAATAACACAATACATAAAAAGAGACGATGGAATAGAACCAGAGACATAGATAGAACCGAGAGCTTCGAGTTTTTTTTAATTTTACAAAATACAACGAATAGGAGAAACAAAAGGACGCTGTAATTGTGTCGATTACAGAAGTAATAATAAAAGTAGAACATCAGTACGATAAAATCCACTTTCAATGTAACTTGTCCAAAACAAAATGGACACCAGTGAAAAAATGATGCTATCACTAAAGTCTTGAAAGTGGGTGCCCCAACTATTGACTGACGACCAAATAGGGATGGGCGTTGAAACCGCAAAAAACGCTGAT
Organism: Saxidomus purpurata; assembly: GCA_022818135.1. NCBI lineage: Eukaryota > Metazoa > Mollusca > Bivalvia > Venerida > Veneridae > Saxidomus > Saxidomus purpurata. The sequence goes on along the minus strand of JAFMSR010000011.1, from coordinate 25,669,394 downwards.
TACAGAAGATGTTTCCAAAATACGACGAAGCAATTCTGGTGGTGAAACATGTGTACACTTTTTTGGAGCTATTTCGCGAAAGGTAGGAAACAAAATATGGGTCCACCAAACATGATAAATGGCCAATAATTTCCAAGGTTTCGTATTCCATATACATGTATTCATATTGCTAGATATCGTAATTACTTCACTTGGTCAAAATTTCCCCCATTTTAATACATCATGGAACACTCTTTAAACGCACATATAACAATGCTTTCCCCGATTTGTTTTCATCCAGCTATGTTCAAGCAAACTCTGCGGAAGTTTCTTATTATACCCCCAAAACGAAGTTTAGGGGGGTATATAGGAGTCACCCGGTGGTCGGGCGGTCTGTTGCATTTTCCTTGTCCGGAGCATAACTTGAAAACTACTAGTTGGAATTCAATACAACTTCATACAATGGTCAAACACATTGAGAGGAAGTGCAGTGCACAAGAACTATAACTCTATATTGACTGATTACATAGTTATTGCCCTTTGTTACTTTTCCTTGTCCGGAGCATAACTTAAAAACTACTGGTTGGAATTCAATACAATTTCATACAATGGTCAAGCACATTGAGAGAAAGTGCAGTGCACAAGAATTATAAATCCATCTTGACTAATTACAGAGTTATTGCCCTTCGTTACTTTTTCTTGTCCGGAGCATAACTTGAAAACTACTAGTTGGAATTCAATACAATTTCATACAATGATCAAGCACAATCAGAGGAAGTGCAGTGTACAAGAACCATAACTCTATCTTGAGTATTTACTGAGTTATTGCCCTTTGTTACTTTTCCTTGTCCGAAGCATAACTTGAAAACTACTGATTGGAATTCAATACAACCTCATACAATGGTCAAGTACATTGAGAGAAAGTTCAGTGCACAGGAACCATAACTCTATCTTGACTCATTACAGAGTTATTGCCCTTTGTTACTTTACCTTGTCCGGAGCATAGTTCGAAAACTACTGGTTGGAATTCAATACAACTTCATACAATGGTCAAGCAAATTGAGAGGAAGTGCAGTGCACAGGAACCATAACTCTATCTTGACTAATTACAGAGTTATTGCCCTTTGTTACTTTTCCTTGTCCGGAGCATTATTCAAAAACTACTAGTAGGAATTCAATACAACTTCATACAATGGTCAAGCACAATAAGAGGAAGTGCAGTGAAAAAGAACAATAACTCTATCTTGACTCATTTCAGAGTTATTGCCCTTTGTTACTTTTACTTGTCCGGAGCATAATTCGAAAACTATTGGTTGGAATTCAATACCACTTCATACAATGGTCAAGCACATTGAGAGGAAGTGCAGTGTACAAGAGCCATAACTCTATTTTGAAAAGTTTTTGCCAAGAACAATGTCTCTGTTTAGTTTGTTTGCAAGGTATTCTGTTACTACAAACTTCCTCAGTTTATAAAGCAGTCTTTTGGGGGTATTAATCACGTTTAGTGATAGCTCTAGTTTTGTTTAGTATACATCCAAACAGAGATAGCCTAACCAATAGTAATAAGCTTATTGGTACACATATCATTTCCGTGGTAAGGAAGCAAGTTAAAGAAACAAATGACGTCCCGGTCATAATCCTCGAATGCACCAAGTCGAATTTTCGTGGTTTACAACTTTAAAAATTATGGTAAGTTCGATCCCCACTGGGAACTCGACCATATGACTTTCAAATATGATAAAGGGGTCCTGATACTGGTAAAAATATGAACGATGTTTAGGCAGACTGTCTGTATATGACTGAAACATTGTTAAAAAACGGGCGTTAAACTTCTAACAAACAATAAATTATACCCTCATATTTGCTTGCCCCCGTCCGTCCGTCGGGTAGCATCTGCTCGGACTCAACTGCCTTGTTTCGTCACTGAGTCACTTACAGAAATCTTGGTCATCGGGGTGGGTTGTGGAACCAAATGCAATTTGTACGGTTAAAGGTATACTTTTAACGGAAATGTTATCAGTGATAGGGTTCGAGATGAAACCAAGAAAAGCGAAAGGTAGACTTACAGACCGACAGACAGACGATACTGCCAAAACAAATATGCTTGTTTTACGCTCTCTACTTCCTCTCATTAATATATATCCGTGTCTAAAGTTGAAATCCCAGGAGTTATTCTGCGGGTAAAGGAGTGACAGCAGAACGGACAAAGCGGTGACCATAATACGTAGACAGAAGTTAAAATTCAGCATTTATTCATTTGCAACAGTTTTGAGCTTGGAACTGTCGATGTTTCTGTTGGTTACTTTTTGTAGTTATGGCAGCAGCAACAACGACAAACGCAGTGAAATCAAGTGACCCATTCCCGGGAAGGGTCAATTTTGACCCGGGGTCATGATTTGAACAATCTTGGTAAAAGTCCACAAGGCAATGTAACATGTTAAATATCTCAGCTCTAGGCCTTGTGGTTTCAGAGAAATGTTTTGCCATATAAGCCTATGTATATTCAAGTGACCCCCTCTGGCAGGGTCAGTTTTGACCCAGGGGCCAGGATTTGAACAATCTTGGTTCCACTACGCATTTCTACATGCCAAATATCTAATGTTTAAGAGAACATTTGTTTAAGTTTTTCATACATGAGCCTATTTAAAACCATGTGACCCCCGGGCGAGGTCAATTTTGACACAGGGGTCATAATTTGAACAATTTCGATAGACGTCTACCACAAGACAATGCCATATGCTAAATATATCTAATCTCTAGGCATTGTGGTTTCAGAGGTTTTAAAGTTTTTCCTATTTGTTGCCATAGTAAGCCGAGTTTTGCATGGAATGGAATCATTTGAATAACTATGAAAGGGCTTCATGCAAGGAACACTCTGCAAATTTCATCATTATTGGCCCAGTGGTTTCAGAGGAGATGTCGTTTAGTTTATACTTATTTATTTCAGCTCGATTGTGAAGAAAGCGTGAAGCTTATCGAGTCACTCTTGAGTCTGCTTCCTGGTAAAACCAGTACGGGCGTCATATGAGAAGTACGGTCGTGACCCCAGTGGGGCTCCAACCCGCAACCTCCGGGATGAGCGGCATACACCTTAACCTCTATACAACCGCTCCCCTAGATGTCGTTTGAAGGAAATGGTGGACGGACGGACAGACGACGTACAACGGACCCCGGACTGTGAGTGATCCTAATAGCCAGGTGAGCTAAGAACAGATCTGGCTACCTACCCACTTTCAAAACTTTGACTGCACTCGTGGACTTGGCTTTTGGTTTGGGTTCATGAACCAAACTGGTATATGATTATTAGGTTACCAATGCTATAGGTTTTATATGTCAAAAGATCATTAAACGGATAACTTTATTGGTAAATTAAGCGAATTCCATACAATATTCGAGTGTTTACCGAAAAACTGGCGCAAGTCTTTCTTTATTTCATATAGCATAAGACAGTATTGCTTGAGTCATCCTAATAACATATACGTACTATACATAGAAGTTCACCCTTTTACAGTCATTCATTAAATCAACACCGGTATACAATGGTGCTCTTCGTAGACCCTATTTATAATACATGTAGTCATGCATGTACACAAGACATAGAGGGGTGGACCGGGATCAGATAGAATTATAGGAGGGGGAAGGGGGCTTTGGGGGTAGAAATATGTTCCTTGCTTGTTTTTTTTTTTTTTTTTTTTTTTTTTTTTTTTTTTTTTTTTTATTTTTTTTTTTATTTTTTTTTTTTTTTTTTTTTTTTTTTTTTTTTTTTTATTTTTTTTTTTTTTTTTTTTTTTTTTTAATTTACCACAACACAAATACATTTCCTTTTTAGTGTAAGGTTGGCATACTACAATTCAAATCTGGTTACCACTGAAATGTTACTTTAATGCATGTAGAAGTGACAGCCCAGTCACAAAATACCAGAACAAAACCAGTCACGAAGATATCCATGTATCACCCCTGATCCCCAAGGGGGTGGGGGGGGGCAAATTTTGTGGTGGGGGCAACGAACAACTGTAAAGATATTCCACAATCAGTTATTGCATGTTAAAAGCCAGGCACGACACACCCTTGGTTATGGGCAACAATTGTATGAAATTATTTCAAAATCAGTCTGTGCATCAGTCTGTGCATGTTACTGTAGAAGTTACCGCCTGGACACGAAGTATTAGTATGATGCTCTACATTACAGATTTTAAGCCCCAAGTGTGACCTTGACATTAAAGCTAACTGTGTGTGTGGTACCTACCACACCTTTGTGTTCTGTGCAACTGCGTGATATTATTTGAAAATTGGTATATTATGCATTTAGAAGTTCCAGCCAGGACACATACAGACAGAAACAATCAAACATATAGTTCCAAATAGTCACTATATTGGTTGGCAACTGAAAACTTTACAGATTAAAGTACACACTTATAGGATATCACACTTGTTTGAAAGCCAAATTAACAGATTTGATGAAACAAAATTGGGTTATTTCCCTTGCATCATTACAGACCTGGTCTTTGATCCAGTGAGAGAGTTTATCAGGGTGGACAGTCTATTGACATTATACTTATTTATTATTTCCAAGTTGCATATTTTGTTAAAAGAAATGCACATATTCAATAAATCAATATTAAATTACACCCACAATTTTAGTGTCTGTACTAAAGTTTGGTACAACACTGTTGAGCTTTTTTCCAGATGTCACGTGCAATAGGACATTCCAATATAAAATGTTTAAAACTGTTTTGTCAGATTGTGTTCTGTAACAGTTAAGCGTGGAGTAAACATTTCCATTGAAATTATACAGTTTTATTCGAACCAATCATGTGTTTGATCCCAATGTAATAATACCGTTTAAAATGACCAGCATAATTTAGGTCATTTTATAAATGACATACTGTGTAAAAATTATGGTAAACAAGAGGGCCAAGATGGCTCTATATCGCGCACCTGTATATCAATTGCCAATTATACAAGGACTCGTGACTTTAACATAATTCATAGAGGTCCACTATATAAGCCTATGCGAGTACCGAGTACCCCCACCGCACCTTCCCGGGAAGGGTTTATTTTCATTGGACGATCAAGCATTAGAAAAGCTCACCCTGGCAAAGCCATGTGAGCTAAAAAAGAAGCATAAAACACAGTGGGTTCTTTGAGCACATGTAGGAAATATGAGTTATACCAGTATTTCTGTTACTGACAGGTATAATTGATAACATACCGAATGATAATGTACCAGGCTGAAAGGGTGAATTTTGACTGGAACCATTTCCTACTTGAAACAAGAGGGCCAAGTTGGCCCTATATCGCTCAACTGTATATCAATTGCTAACAATACAAGGAGTCATGACTTAGACATAATTCATAGAGGTCCACTATATAAGCTATAGTCATGATTTGAACAATCTTGGTAAAGTTCACAAGGCAAAGCTCTTAGTTATAGGCCTTGTGGTCTCAGAGAAGAAGATATTTAAAGTTTTTCCTCTGTAAAATGAAGAAACCCCTACCCCTCTGGGCTGGGTCAATTTTCACCCAGGGGTCATGATTTAAACAAACTTGGTAGAGGTCCACTAGGCAATGCTACATAACAAATATCTTAGCTCTAGGCTCTGTGCTTTCAGATTTTTTTTAAAGGTTTCGCCTATGTAAAACCAAGTTATCCCCAAGGCGGGGTAAATTTTCACCAGGGGCTCATAATTTGAACAATCTTGGTAGAGGTCTACTGACAATGCTTCATGCCAAATATCTAAGCTCCAGGCCTTGCTGTTTCAGAAAAGAAGATTCATAAAAAAAATCCTATATAAGCCTATGTAAAACTAAGTGACACTCTAGGTGGGGTCGATTTTGACCCGGGGGTCATAATTTGAACAATCTTGGTAGAGGTCTACTGTTCAATTCTACATGCCAACTATCTAAGCTCTAGGCCCAGTTGTTTAAGAGAAGAAGATTTTTAAAGTTTTTCCTATATTTTGCCATAGCAACCAGAGTTCTGTGCAAGGAACATTCCTGCATAGTTTCATCAACATTGGCTCAGTGGCTTGAGAGGAGATGATGTCGTTTGAATCAAAATGTTGACTGACGACGGACAATCATCTATTAGTATAGCTTACCCTGTAAGCTAAAAAGGAGTCCTTGCAAGAAAGTTTGATGTCTTTTCAACAAGTGGTTCATCCGAAGTTTATTCTATTTTAGAAACAGTGACATTTGCGTGCAGTGGACCAGGACCATTTTCTATTTTTAGAAGGAGGTCAATGCAAGAATGCTAAGATTGGTGACTACAAGTGTTGGTCTATTTAGACAAGAGGACCAAGATGGCTCTATATTGTTCACCTGGCTACCATTGGTTATAGTAAAGTTCCGATATTAAGACTACCTGACTTCGTTTTCAGACCTAACATTGTGGAACCGAATGGTCAATTTTATAGTTAATAAATCTCATTATTATATTAGAGTAATAGATCCCAAAAACGCTTAAAATTCTCGAGGGTGACTTTTTTGTAGATCACAAAACAGGTAAAATTTATACGAAAACCGCTCAGGATTTTTCAGTTCAGGTCAAAGTTGGGGGTCCAAAGTGGAATGGAACAGACTTTAGTTAGTGACGAATGCCAAAAAGAAGTAATTATGACAGTCCTTTCCATGGGCTCAACATAGTGACAAGTAATTTTAAAATCCTCCATGCATGACAAAGTTTACAGTCTGTACACGAACAGGATTCCTGTACCTTTAAACTCTACGTGTGACCTCGACACTGAAGTAGGGACTTGGGTCTTGCATGCGGCATGTCGTCTTGGTGTGTTTAAAATCATTCAATGCATGACAAAGTTACAGCCCAGACATGTAAATGTAAGGAAGGACACATGGATGGATGGGCAGACGGAGGGACGGTGCAATCTTAATATGTCCACCTTTTGGGGCATAAAAAGCAAGTCTGAAAAATGCCTTGTGACATATGGTGTGAAAATGACAATTGTATACTATCTTAGAAAAGTAGAGTGTTTGTTTTATGCGCATTCTACTTTCTATTAAACACAGTTTCTTAGTCCAGTATGATTTATTGTTGATTTCAACATATTTCAGCACCCTTAAGTAGAAGCCCTCCTGATGGCTAAAAATCAAGGCTGGTAAATGGTGTCAAACTGATCATCTGAGGACCCAAGTTAAATGAGAGCTTTCAGTAAAGTTGTATACAATCTTTCATTTGCATACTTAGAAAAGTGGCATGTGTCTTTTATGCACATACCACTTTCTATTAAACACAGTATAATATATTGTTGAATTTGACACACAACAAAAATATCAAGTTTGTCAGAACTTTTTTTCAACTGGCACTTTTAACTGTTAGTCTACCATGCTTCAGTGATGTTAAATATCTGAAAATACAAAGACACAAGGAAATCAGTGTAATAGGTGTTTCATTTTTTCAATCAATTACTGTAACTGGAAAACAAAATACATTGTATGTAAAGTTTACGCTGTAAACTGACAGACTTAAAATTAGTTATTAAAGATGCTTATTTAAACAGATAAAGATTTTAAGCTGTTGATCCATCCAATTGATTAAATTTTAAAAAAATAATCTACAGACTTGACACTTCTACAGAAATGATAGTCAGCGTGAGAAGTTGTGCACATGTGGTTCTATTGATTACCGAGTGATTTCATTTCCAAATGATAACAAGAGTGTCAAACTATCACAAAATACACCTGTCGAGTCTTATGGCCTACATCGCATTAAAGATGATAGCTCTGGACATACTTTAGCAATTTGGCTGGTTATCCAATTTGGCCCCGACATTGTGCTGATATTACGTTCATTATATAGGTAGCATTATTTGGCAATTAAGGGCAATAACTCCAAAGTGACAGGGGCAATTTGACTTGATCAAACGTTGCCGAGATATTATATAGATAAACATCCATGGCAACTAAGAAGATTGGTTAGAAATGGTGAAAGTTAGAGATTGGACAACTGTAAATTTGTCTAATTTTGGCAATAACACCCAGGTGATTAGGGCATTTTGGCTAGTTATCGAACTTGATAATGCAAACATTTACAGCAAGTTTAGACTTAAGAATAATTTCATTTAAAGACCAGAAAGCTCTAAATTTGTCAAATTGACAATTAAAAAGCAATTTGGCTAGTCCTTAAACTTTGGTGAGATCCAACAATACAGCCCATCATAACGGATGTATAAAACTCTAAAGGATCATGGTGCAATTCTCAATGAGTTGAGTATATGCTCACAGTCTTAAGGAAGAATAGAAAGTTATACCCTCAGAACTGTTGTTACCTTTAAGGTCACATATCATTCCTGGTCCTGGGAAGGCTGACATGTCAGCATCTGCATGCACCTGTACTGTTCTGTTAACCACCTCCTTAACAACCTTGTATACTACATATCCCATCTTGCCCAGTTTCAACTTGGCACAAGAGTTGGCTTTTTCTATCAGTGCCAAAATCAAACCTATTCTCCTTGGGGAGCACATACACCTTAAAATACATTTAATATAGTCTAAATGAGAAAAACTGTCTCAAACTCAAAGTTTCTGTCCTTTGCTATACTATTCAACATACTGCTTTAAATTTACAGAACTTTTGTTTTCAATAGATTACTTTTCTTTTTTATGCAAGATAATGAATATGAGACACTCTTTCTGAAATGTAGCATGTCTTTCTGTTAAATATTCTAGTCCTGAGCATAACGCTAAAAGTACTGAAGAAATTGCATACAAAGAGAGAGGACACTCACGATATACAGAAATCAAATGTTCCATGTAACATTAGGCCTGCCATTTTAGAATCAGACACCAAAATAAACTCAAATAAAACGAACCAGACTCCAACCTTCACTCCATCCCCTGAGATATACATTCCAGTAAATTACACATCAGGGGGTTCCTAACAAGGCATAAAAAGCTGATAAAGAGTCTAAGAAGATGACAAAGCCCTTCTAAGTACAATGTATATCTTCTGTAAGGTAAAGAGAGAGAGAGGTCAATTGCTAATTGCGTTGAAACTTGACCACAAAGCTATATTTATTATGTACATAACCAGTGTAGATAATTGGTTGTAGTGTGAAACCTTCAACATCGCATCAAATTTTCTTGATTTTCGTACATGTTTACCTACTTTCATTTTTTGATTTTCAAAAAAGTTTGTCTGAAGGTGCAATACAGTATGAGTAAATAGCAATTTTGCACATGACAGAATGAAAATTTGAAATACAACATCGAAGAATGTCAGAGTTGAGAAAAGTAATGAAAACAAGCAAATTTAGTGAATTTATATCCCCTGGCGAATGAGGCAAATCCAGTTTCTAATTGTTTTCCTTTGTTAGAGACTACAAAGCTGTGCCACATATAATTAAGTTCTTAAAAAAATTTCACCATCCCATTGAGGCCTCTTCACTTAGGGGGATTTTGTCTAGTTTTAGTAGACAAAAAATCTTAAGTTTCTACATGGAAGATTTAACAAAAGCACTACACCATTCTTAATTCTTGTTTCAGAAAAATAAGAAAAAAATCTAAATATCTGGCCTCCGTCGCACAGAGGGCAGGGATGGTGGGGCAGAGAATGTAGGGGTAACAGTCAGGATATCACAGCAAGGTCATCATTAGATTATTTCAGCCCACGACAATTCAATTCAGAGAAATATAATTTTAAAGTTTTTGTTTGTTATGTTACAAATTTGGAAAAGCACTTAAAGGATTTAATTTTCATGTTTCATGAAATTAAACCATTGAGTTAGCAGGAAATTAAATGGCTCCAGATGGAAAATACGCCTCTATAAAAGTAACAAAGGAAACTAACTCTGCTATAAATACATAAATTGTGACATCATTTGTTGGGAATCATTCCCATCCCCAAATGTACATTCCTGCCAAGCTTCAATAAAATCTTTATAAACGGTACCAAGATATGGCTTTCAAAGGAAAAGTGTGACAAAGGGAAAAACAACATCAAAACAATATCCCTTCTCCTCCTATGGCGATGGATAATTAGAAATTAGAATAATGGTTGCTGGCATAGTGTATGGTGTCTGATATCAAAACGTTAAATGATATCATAAATTATGTCATCAACATAATTGTAATTAGAAGGTGTTTCAATTAGCTACTGGTCAGGTAATTTTTTGTAAGATTCTTTTGTAACCTCACAAAGACGCAACTATATACAAACTCATTTGGTTGGGCCCTGAAGACATTCCTTTTGTTACTATGGAGATGATAAAGTATGGACATAATATGGTAATTTCTTTTTTTGAATATCATTTTGTGGTTTCAGATAAGAAGTTTTTTTTAGTTTTTCCCATTTGTGGCCATAGCAATCAGAGTTCTGCATGAAACGGAATTCGTTGAACAACATTTATAGAGCTTTATGTTAAAGTTAAGTTTCATCAAAATTGGTCCTGCGGTTTCAGAGAGAATGACAGAAAAAATGGATGGATATACAATGTATGACTATTGTCAGACAGTCTGTGGTTATAATACCTCAACCCGACACTTTGTGCAAGGTGAGCTGAAAAGCACATGAAAAGGCTTAGATGCAATGGCTAAATTACTTATCTACATAATACCCTTCCTTTCATAAAGATATATACTTTTCCCCCAGTTCTTTGCAAACTTGTAGATGTATTTTTGATAAAAATGTTTCTGATTTGACATCTAAATATAAAAAAATATAACATTTTGGTGTTTTCAGGTGTGACTTTGGGTAGCTTTCAATAAATAGTCAGTCCAAAAGGATCAGTTTTGAAGTCAGTACGATTTCTTCTTTTTTTAGGTTTGAACTGACTTCATCTGAGGTACAATTGTCCAAGACCCAGGGTCCTTATATTCCAGAGGACACAGATCAAAGCATACATTCTGACAAATTTTCATGATTTGTTAGGGTGTTCTAAAAATACCCTTTAAAATTGACCTTGTATCGATGTTTATATTCTAATGATGTGCAATTTCAAATATCCCTAACAGAAGAAAAATTCAGTCAGCTAAAAAGTGCATGAGCAACAGTCACAAAACAGTGCAGAAATATTTATTTTTATTCATTGGAGTCTTACGGCTTGGCTCATAGTGCACAGAGTGAGAAAGTTAGTATATTCTAATAATGTCATCTTCAATTTTCCTGACAAGGATTTTGTTCATTATAATCATCGCTATTGAGTCTGTTTTATTACACATTACATTCCAATAGTCCTTGCAAACAATTTGTGTTGTGGCTCGACTGAAATTTATTCCATGCAGATAGTTTCATCTGTTCACACATAAACAAAAAATATTCGGGGCTATGCTGGAGTTTGATACCGTTGATATTTTTCTGTGTTTGTCTTTTTCATTTTTAATATACATAGCTAACCTGTTTTTTAATTTTGAAAATGTACAGCTAACCTATCTATTTAATCAAATGTATAAAGATACTTGAAAGTACTCAAGTTATCCTGTCTTCTCCTGTATTATACACGAGTCCAGTAAAAGAGTCTTTTTGTTTGGTGTTTCTGGACCCATTATACACCCAAGTCCTTTCTGGAGCATGGGGTATGCCGCACATTTCATAACCTCATGCAGGATAGACTCATTGATTGAACCACTTTCATAACGCCATAATATGCATTAGTCAAATATATGTGGTGTACAATCCTCTAAAATATCTAGATGTATTTTAACATCTAATGCTGACACCTGCTATGAGTGACTATGTGCATTGTGTATAAAAGTTCTATTTTATGACAAGAGTAACTTCATTGTTCAGCTAAAAGACTGTATCAAAATGTCAAGGGCACTGTTCATATGCAAATATCTATTAAATTCCACGACAAATTGGCATGGAGCATCAATACATTTTTTCTGTATCTGGCAAGAAAACCCACACAGAATCACGGTACTAGAGATCACATTCCAGAGTACTAAATTCCAACATAGTCCAGAATATCTTCAAAGGATGGAATTCATGACTGTTTCTTTCATATATTTTAGCACGGCCTGGAATATCTTTTAATCACAAGGTCTGAACTAATAAAGCCCTGCCAAGAATAATTATCCAGTATAAACGACTGTCATAAAGTATCTGATTCATCCAGGAAAAATGAAGATAGCACGTGATAGAAGACAATAACTTTATCGGCGCTGCCCTTAGTTTATACAATATTATATTAATTTATAACATTAACAAAATAAGAACATAATATCATTGGTACATGGAGGATAGAGTAGACAGCTAATAGCTTATTTATAAACTCTATCTTTGAGGGCAGGGCCTTATATGAAATGCATTTTGCTTGAAGTTTATGGTAGGGGCAGTCATAAATGCTGAAACATTTCTTATTTTTTAAAAAAATGATTGTTTCAAAAAAAGATTTTATTACAAAATAAAAACTTACCAAAGATGACAATGTGTTTTTAAGAGTAAAATTACATTGACAAAAGCAAATTGTACTGACTTCGAAATGGTTTTTCTTGGCCTACTATTTACAAGAGAAATTCATAGATTACCCAATGACCTCCCCCCAAAAGTGCTAAAATATTGTTATAAATGTACAGTTTTTTAATATTGAGATGTTAAATCGGAAACATTTTATCAAATACACATCTTAAAAAAATAAATGGAGAACTTGTATGTATCTTTATGAAAGGATGGTATCTACGCCAGTTAAGTAATTTAATCATTGCATCTAGCATTTTCATGTGCTTTTCATAAAAAGCACAATTGGGTGTGATCCCAATGTCTTATTCCATTAATTACCGGATACCAAAAAGTAAACAATGTATTCTTTCCTGCACCTCGGAAATCATCTGATTTGTTTCAATGTGTAACCTGTGGTTTTCTTTTGCCACAGCAGGTTAAGCACTCTTTAATATCCATTAACTTACAAGTATTTCACTATTACGCACCAATTTGATTTTCACTGATTTTGTTTTTGTGATATAGAAAATCTTGTGATTTAAGTTAGGTATTATCTTGCTCAGAATCTACGTACCATATCTAGTATAATTTAGTCAAACAAGGGGGGTTCAAAACGTTCCAATATGAACGTCATGACCTTATTAGTTTCAGATTGTTTTTCTTGTAATTTTGTCAAAATAAATCATGAAATAATCTTACAACAATAGATGTTCGAAAAATGAAAATACCATATTATGTTCGTACATCATCATTTCTGTAGTAATAAAAGGAATGTCTTCAGGGCCCAATCCACTAATTTTGTATATTGTTACTTCTTTGTGTAGACCAAAAATCACCTGACCAGTAGTTAATTGAAACACCTTCTAGTTGCAATTATGCTGATGACATAATTTATGACATCATTTAACGTTTTGATATCAGACACCATGCACTTTGCCAGCAACTATTATTCTAATTTCTAATTACCCATCGCAATAGGGGGAGAGGGGATATTGTTTTGATTTTGTTCTTCCCTTTGTCACACTTTTCCCTTGAAAGCCATATCTTGGTACTGTTTATAAAGATTTTATTGAAGCTTGGCAGGAGTGTATATTTGGGGATGGGAATGATCCCAACCAAACGCTGCCACAATTTATGTATTTATAGCACACTTATGATCCTTTGTTACTTTTATAGAGGCGTATTTTCCATCTGGAGCCATTTAATTTCCTTATGTCTCGACGGGTAAATTTCATGAAACATGAAAATTAAATCTTTTAAGTGCTTTTTCTAATTTGTTTATACCTGCAACTTTTATTTATATTTCAATTAATATTATCTATTCTGACATACTTTGATGTTGTACTTAGATTTTTATTCTGACATGGCCGATTTGCTAGAAAAAGAAAGAAGATAAACTTTTATGAAAATCATAGTAAGAACTCATGTGTCCATTTCAGACCTTAAGTTTAAGAGTGTGATGTTGACCTTTCAGCTACAGACCGGGGTCTTGCACACAACCGGTTTTCACATTGTGGTAAACAATTCTGCCAAGTCAATTCAAACTCCTTCTATGCATGAGGAAGTTACAGCCAGAAACCTCATCCTCACAGATGGAAACACTCACATACCTTGAACTGCCATTAAAAGAAATTATGGTGAAACAATGTCAGCAGGCTCTGCAAATGTTAACTGTTTTCACATAAAAAACCTACTAACTTTCTGAAAGGAATGTTGTGCATTTTTTCTTTTCGGAGGTGTGGAAGAGGCAATGAACGAAGGTGCCCCTTGTGATGGGCAACTGGAATTCTTTGTCGAATGATCCAGAGAAGTACTATTTTTTTCAATAATGTCTCTTTTTACCTGAAATAAATTGAAACAAAAAAAACTTAGTGGGCAGCTTTATTTATTGTTTAAATTTTTAAGACATTAAGATCCGAATAGTATCTGTATTAAAAATAAAGGAAGCAAAGAAAAGTAATGTACAGACACCATCAAGTACAACACCCACTAGCACTGGACTTACTCACAGAGGACTTAATCCTCCATGAGAAAAGCTTGAAGACGACCAACACACTGGCTTTAATATCAACTACATGAAAACATTGTTTTCCCAGTGAAACTAGTAAAGACCATCATAGACAGAAAACCATGTCTCAATGTAGAGCAAAACACATAGTTAAGTATAAGGTTGAATCTCAGGTTAGTGCCTTGACAAGTCAGTTACCCTGAATAATGGTAACTACAGATATAAACTATTTTAAACTAAAGATCGGTATATTAAAATGACACGTTGAGCAGTCACTCTTGTGTACTGGCTACAAATAAGGGACTCAAACAAAAAAAACAATTTTTAACAATAGCTGCAATCAGAACTTGCAGCTATTTCTTTCACTAATGACGGAATCACAATACCTTCAAAAAGCTTTTAGATTCTCGAAGGAAAACCAAAACAATCCTGTCCATGGCGAAGTCCATCTCTAAAGGCAGGCATTGAAGCAGAAATAAGAAAATCCTGTCTGTGCTCACTCCATTTCTCTCCACACTTCATGCTCCTACCAGCCAAGGGATGCAGAACTGACTGTTCCAACACGACATTTCTTACGCACATATTGACAATAGATTACTCCGATAGCGCTGATTGTAGTGTTGGTCAACAGATTTAGGCAAATGACAGGGTTGAAGCTGAAAAAAATCGACAGTGACTTAACATTATGGGTAACTGACATTCCAATGCAATAACCATTACTCTGCTATGTGCTTGTTCTGTGCACCCAGGCACCTGTGGTTATCTCCACTTATTGTACTAGGCTGTGTTGCCCTCTTACAGTTAACATCATTGCAGCAGTTTGTACATTGACAATTTTAATGAAAATGAAACCATTACAGAAGTTTGGTTGTCTTGCCATCATTAAGGTGAAATTCCTGCCTTAAGTGTAGCGTTCCCTAAATATGAATGGCTTATATATGCCTTAAAATAAACCTTTGACATCCTTAACATTTCAACCGTTATTTGTTTTAAAAATACCAAACCTTGAATACAAACTTTCAACTATGACAACTGAGATAAATTGCTCAAAAATGACAAGCCATAACAGTCCTTTTAACACAGTATGTTAAATAAACCTACTACCTTGAAAGCCAGTGACAGACAATACTTTACCGCAGACTAAAGAGATATTTTAGTAGGTCCTTTCTTGTCTGATTTCCCTTCGTACTATAAAAAGCTGAGTCACAAGTCCAACAAATGGAATTGAACTTATGCTTTTTCGTTTTGTAAAATTTGACTTGCAAAATTTGAACTGGCAAAGCCTTAAACATGCATGGGAGTAGTGTAGTGCAGAGGATGGGATGCTAAGACTTTACCATTTGAATGAAGCAAGTCAAATATTTAAATTTACCAAAATATTCAACAAAAATTAAGCAGGAAAACCATCCAGTGTTAAGACCTAGTTATTAACTGCATATACTACTAACAGGAAAGGGAAACACATAAATTGAATTGTAATACAGACAACTACAGATATGACTGTTCTAGGTACTCTTTACATGAAATGCCTGACTTTGAACTCTAAAAATTACATCTCCTTAGATGGCATTGTCGTGTGTATGAATAATTCCTTTCTAGCATTATTATATTCTTCCTTTAACAAAATACTTTGTTAATTGATTGGCATAATTAGGTTTTAGGTCAGTCCTTTAAATGAAACAAACTAACTCATAACTTAAAATAAATCTGATAAAAATATGATGATTTAACTTAACGGAATGTTTTGTCTTGACAAAAATTTTATTAAAAATAGTTGGCCGAAACAGTCCTTTAAATTACCCTACTGCCTTATGAGAAGCTTTTGTTAAAAATGATTGGCCTAAACTGTCCTTACAGGTGTATTCAAATGGCATTAATGCTTTTGTTTCTGAAGCTACAATAATAATCTTCTTGTCCAATGACAATTATATATAATCTCACTCACTTGCTTTCTCTCTACAAAGCTCTGGACACTGGAGTGTAACTATACTGGACAGTCTACTGGGTACATGGTATATCTCAGTTTAAGGCCAGCTAACAAGATACTAAGTTTGTGCCTAACCTAGGAAGCCTGCTTGGCATAGCCAGCTTGAAGACAGACTTACCATAAAGCACATTCAGAGGGAGTATTCACGGGAAGACAGAAAAAAAAATAGCGAAAGCAAGTATTGAGATTACAGACCTACAAATATGTCAACATTTTAGCAAAAAAATGGTCAAAAGACCAAAAACCAAAACTCTTCTATAGTGACTGACCTAAAACCATAAAATGATCTGTGCGCATACACTTTATATGATGCTAACCACTAGCTACCTTTCTCTAAGGCAATCAATTTGTGCCTAACCCTGAAAGCTTGCTAGTTTCAGATTTTATCACATTTGTACAAAAATAGTCATAAATGAAATCTTAACAAATTCAAATTGTGTTACTAATAATAGATGTCAGAAGATGAATAAACTTTTCAATGATAAGTAACCTAAGGCCAATTAAGGCTCATGTACAGAAGAACCATTACTGTTTACATTGTATGTACCTTAATTGAACCTAATACACAGAGAGAAGTTACATTTGTAAAAAATTAGTAGCCTGAACAGTCCTTACAATTAACATACTAGCTACCGAGAAACTCTTGTCAAAAATGAGTTACCTGAATAATCCTTAAAATGAACCTACTACCCTATGAGAAGTTTTTGTCAAAAAAGAGTTGCCTGAACAATCCTTAGATTGACCTTCTACCCTATAAAAAGGTTTAACTGGTATAAAACTGCTATGGCACCTTGAAACCATGACCTTGTAACACTTTTACTTCTATAACCTCCTACCACTTCCTTTCAAGGCATTCACGACTAGCTATATGACTTTGACTTCAGAATCTTGACATGTTTTGCATAACAATAAACTTACTTAAATTGTCCTAAAAGGATGAACATTTTACCTTAATAGAAATCTTAGCGATAATAGGCGGGGCCGGGCGGGGCGGGGCTGTGTTGGGCTAGGCGAGGCTAGGTGAGGCTAAGCTAGGCTAGGCTAGTCTAGGCGAGGCGAGGCAAGATGGAGCGAGCCTGGGCTGTGTTGGGCTAGGCTTGGCTTGGCTTGGCTAGCTAGGGTGGGTGAGTGTGCAGTGCTGGGTTTGGGCTAAGCTGGGGGACTAGGGTAGGGTAGAGTTGGGTAGAGTATGGTAGAAGAGGGAAGTGAAGGCGAGGCGATGGAAGTCGAAGCGACGCGCGGCGAGGCGAGGCGAGGCGAGGCAAGGTGAGGCGAGGCTGGGTTGTGTTGGGCTAGGCTTGGCTTGGCTAGCTAGGGTGGGTGAGTGAGCAGTGCTGGTTTGGGGCTTAGTTGGGGGGCTAGGGTAGAGTTGGGTAGAGTATGGTAGAAGAGGGAAGTAAAGGCGAGGCGATGGTAGGCGAAGCGAAGAGAGGCTAGGGTAGGCGAGGCAAGGCGAGGGTAGGCGAGGCGATGGTAGGCGAGGCAAGGCAAGGGTAGGCTTGGCGGCTAGGCTAGGCTTGGGTTTGGGCTAAGCTGGAGGCAAGGGTAGGGTAGAGCTGGGTAGAGTACGGTAGAAGAGGGAAGTGAAGGCGAGGTGATGGTAGGCGAAGCGAGGCGAGGGTAGGCGAGGAGAGGCGATGCAAGGCGAGGTTAGGCAAGGGTAGGCTAGGCGGCTAGGCGAGGCAAGGCGAGGGTAGGCGAGGCTAGGCGATGCGATGCAAGGCTAGGCGATGCAAGGCTAGGCGATGCAAGGCTAGGCATGCTAGGCTAGGCTAGGCGAGGCGAGGCGAAGGCTAGGCTAGGCTAGGCTAGGCTAGGCTAGGCTAGGCGAGGCGAGGCGAGGCGAGGCGAGGGTAGGCGAGGTGAGACGAAGGTAGGCGAGAGTAGGCTAGGCTAGGCCAGGCGAAGCTAGGTTAGGCCAGGCGAAGCTAGGCTAGGCCAGGCGAAGCTAGGCTATGCCAGGCGAAGCTAGGCGAAGCGAAGCTTGGCTGAGTTGAGCTTGGCTTGGAATGGCTGTCTAGGGTGGGTGAGTGAACAGTGCTGGGTTAGGGCTAGGCTGGGTGGGCTGTCTAGGGAAGAGTTGGGTAGAGTATGGTAGAAGAGGTTAGGATAGGGTAGGCGAGGATGGGCTGTGTTGGGCTGGGTTGGGTTGAGCTAGGCTGGTTAGGGTGGATGAATGGACAGGGCTAAGGCTAGACTGGGTTGGCTAGAGTAGGGAAGAGTAGGCTTGGCTAGGCTATCTAAATAATTAATTATTTTTTAATTAATCAATCAAATAATTAAACTAATAAATGAATCCCTGCAGTATTACAATTGTCACTTAAAAGATACATAATTACAAACAGTTAATACAATGTATATGCAAACTAAAATACAGTCATACATTGTTTACAACAACCTCCACAACTAAGAAAAATGTACATTTCAGTAAAAGCTAATGTGTATCAAGACCACCTTAGTTTTTAGGTCATCTTTGAATGATTTTCATTCCTAGGTTTGACAGCTGCACGGTTACAGCATTATATGGTTACCCAAATAACCTTGTTACTTAAACCATTTATGCTTTCATTGTCAAATTAACTACAAATGCACTTTACCTGCAACATCTGCAGCGTGTATGCCCCCTGTGACTGCAATGATGTCAAGACAATCAAAACCCTGGTCAATGGAAAGAAAACTATTCACTGACGACCACTCTGTACACTGGTAAGTTATTTCTGGAAAATACCCGTTCATTTCAACTGAAAATAGAAATAAAAGAAACATAAGTTCAGAGAACATGATGTGAAACCTGGTGAGTGTTCACACAGTGTAAATAAAATTTGCAAAAATTTGCAAATGCCTATGAAAATGTTTGTTACAGTAGAGATGTGACCTATAGAAGGGTTTATGCATTTGATTTTATGACATGTGTACACAAATGCATAAATGAAAGCTTCAAAAAACAATTTAAACAAGAGTTGTCAGTAGGACAGCGCGCTTGACTTTCTTCAATGCTTGCCAATAAACCAAAAATCTGATAGTAAAAGGCAAAACAAGGATCTGTATAAACAAGGGCCACAATTAAAAAGATATTAAGTAAAGAGTTATCTAACGTAACTGTATGATATTCTTGAATACTACAGCAAAGTTTTAAAGTAATACTTTAAGTAGTTAATGATGTGCATGACAGTGCCAGTTGTATACACGATTTTAACTAGGAATTTCAAAGTACAAATCAAGAAACATTTTCACAGAGTTATTTTCAATTTACTTACAGATAGGTGTCATGATGGTGCATAAGCATTCCAACTTTCAAAGTAAAATCTCAAATGGTTAATTCCACAAGTGGACAAGAATGTAAAAATTACCAGAGTTTATAAGTCGAAAAGAGGCATAATTAAAATGAAATTCTTGACAAAGTTACCTTCTCCTGCCTACATTTGGGGATCATGATGGGAATCAAATATTCCAACTTTCAAAGTAATATCTCAAACAGTAACTGTTAAGTCAAAAAGTGGACTGGTACATACAACTTTACTGAGATTCTAAGTCAATAATGGGCCTTGAATGTTTTTAAAAAAAATCCTTGACAGAGTTACCTTCTATTGCAAACAGATTGATGCAGACAAGTATTCCATTATTCAAAGCAATATCTCAAGGGGTTAGGTCAGTAAGTGGATTTTACCCATATCCAATGTATTTCTTAAGTAAAAAAAATGCAATAATTCTTACAAAATCCTTCACAGAGTTGCGTACTTCTGTCTGTTGATGGAGGTTATGATGGTAAATAAGTATGGTGACTCTCAAATCAATATATATAATGGTTTTGAAATATAGTGGAGTGGTTCGAAAACTAAATCAAGCTCAATGCAAAAACAAAACAGACGCCATAATTATGACAAGAACCTTGACAGTATTATGTACTCTAGTTATCCTGGTGAACAAGTATGGTAAGCTTCAAATTTAATCAATAGTACCTCCAATGATTTGAAATAAAGTGGGGTGGTGCAAAAACTTAACCAGGGTGTGACACCAACGCCAAGCCGAGTAGGATAGCTGACCCCTTTTCTTCGAAAGGTCGAGCTAAAAATCAGTTGCTAATCAAAGATAAAGATGAAATTTTTTGATGATTAGTAAACTTATGCCAATTAAGACTCATGAACATAAAAGCCAGTACTGGTGTTGTATGTTTTGTTAAATTTGTTTGGCCTAAACAGTCCTAAACAAAATGTCTACCTTTATATTCAGTGTTTTTAAAACTGTTCAATGAAAATTCTACATTAATAGAAAACTACGTAAAAATTTGTGCCGACATATTTTGTAGGAAATGACTTGTGTAAAACGTTTTTATAGAGAACTTTCTTATTCAATCTGCAGTAATAACAATGACGACTTTTACAATACGAACAATGAAACATTGAACAACAGTAATAGACATTATACTATAATGCTGACATAAAGTTCCTATAATATTTATAAATGAAGCATATATTTACCTTTGGTCAACATTTTGGTCTTCACCTCCAACAGGTAAATCAGTGGTTTTGTAACATCTTCATTCACACAAAGAATGAACATTTTTCAATTCAATGTTCAGGTGTTTTCTCTGTTAGAAACTTTCAAAGATTACTGTTAGATGTCAACAATTACTAGAGAATACATCTCACTTCATCCCCAGACACCAAGTAAGTGTTAATCCTCTAATATCACCACTATTATATTCAATTCACATTATAACTTGTACTGTAACCATCAAAAATTCAATTACATGGATTTTACCCCAGGGCAATCATGCATAATCCATTTTGCTGTCTGAAATATGTACACTTGTATACCTTGGGTATTTCACACATAGTTGAAAAGATAAACTGAACATAATACATGTACTTGCAAAACGTATTAATAACAAATTAACATTGACCCTGCTGGCCCCAAGTGAGTCTGCCTTTGCAAAAGTGCAGATCATGATCAGGCCTGTAGTAATGCTGTGTACGGTACTGTTGTTGTGTACTGTAGTACCATACAAAAGTACTGTATAGTAAAGTATAACAGAAGTAGATGGTAACTATATATATTGATTTTAATGAAAGAGGGTCATTGGTCCTATATAACTGCATAACTTGTGTAGCATATACTGTCTATACATATCCTGAAACACAAGATTTTCAAGATTTTGATTTTTATAAACATATCAATATATTTATAGGGAAATCAGCCCCTACCTTATTTGGGTCTAACTTTTCAAGGAATCATTATATGAGCAATTTTGGTACAGGCTCCTGAGTTGATAATTTCGGCCAATAAAATTAAATTCTGACCACCAGTTTAAGAGAAGATGATTTTTTAATTTTCTATGAAGATTATACAGAGAAAACAGCCAAACCCAATCGGGGGCCTCAATTTTAAGGAATCAACTTCGTTTAAGCAATTTTGATAGACAGTCCTAAACTAAAGTGATCGTGTAGTTTCAGAGAAGAATATTTTTCAAGTTTCTATAGAAATCATATTACAGAGAAAACAGTCCCACCCCACTTTTTATTTATAAACTTCATTTTAGCAATTTTGGTGAAGAGTGATAATTTTTGAAAAATCAAATTATAACCAGTAGTTTCAAAGAAGTTCTTCCAAAAAATCCTTCTGGTTACCATAGCAACAATTGTTCTGCATTGGTCAGAATTCTTTTAGCACTTTTGGTAGAGGTTCAGCCAGAGAATATCCCTGTCTTGTTTCATTAACATTGACCAAGGGGTTTCAGAGGAGATTTCGTTTGAAGTAATGTTTAACAAATTGATGTAGTGTCTGTCCGTAGTCTTTACAGAGAATGTTCTTCTGGTCTCATGATGATACACATTCTCAGACAACAGAATGGTAAGTAAACATTATATAATCAGTGTCCAGAACAATTAAGGTATTACACTTAACAAAACTTCTAACGCCCCCTAGTTCAATATTAATTTTTTTTTGGTTATATCCTTGTATATCAACAAACATTTCAACAGATGCATTTGAAGTAATGGCAAATAAGTATAGGTTATAGGTCTATATTACAGGAATAAACAAATTTATTGCGAGGGGCGTCGCGAACCGTGCAATAAGTTTGTTTATTCCTGTAATATGGACCTATAACCGGCTTACAGTTTCCCATCTACAGTCAATATTTGTATTGAAATATATAGAGATTTAGGGCGGAGCTTAGCTCTGTGATGTCACAGTCTTACTTATTGGAAAAATAAGTGAAATAATATTTTCATATTGGAGATATTGAGTCAATACGGAGAATACAATTAGCTTTTTTGAATGAAATAAAGGCATTTGATTGGATTGGAAAGTAGGGCAAACTGTAATGATATGTAACAATTTCGCCAATTTTTAACTCTGTTCTCCGACTTTCCGGATGTGTGAACAATATGCCCTAAGTTGCACGTGCTGCACGTGTTCAACTCAAAATAACATAAGTGGTCGTTATTAGACCAATCGATATCTTTAATTAAAAAACATAAAATGACCCGAATGTCAAATCAAGATACGGCGAGATCGATAGGTATTTTAGAAATCATCGCGCAAAAACAAGAATTTGTTACATTTTCTTTTCACTTATTTATGCTATTAAAAACAAAAAATCCTCCAATTTTCATTTTTCAAGTGGACGTTTTCAATTTACTACCCCTGGTAATTAGTATCCATCTCATACTTTTAAATTTATTTGTAGCATAAATTAAACTTTCTAAATATTGGGTCCATACATGTACTTTTGTAAAAACGTTTTACATCCTTTGAATTCTCAAGAGGTAACTATAGAAAGTTCAAATAAGTGGCGTTCAAGTCGCGAGATGCGTTATTCGACCTTACCTTTCGGCTGTACAATTTCCGGGTTTTTACATGAATCCTTGAAAATCATGGAAAGCCATGGAAAACCACGGACAAAACACTAGAAAATATTGTTTTGTCCCTGGATATCCCCGGAAAACGTGGAAACTGCAAAATCATCTTACTCTTACTTTCCGTGGTTTTCCGTGGTGTTCTGGGTTATGTAAAAAAAACAGACCCGGCAAAATATGGAATGTCTATGGAAAATCATGGAAACACTGGCATTGTTAGGACTTAGGACCCCGGAAAAATAGACTCATTTTCATAGCTGTTTTCAGGACTTAGAACATTTTCAAACATTTTCAGACTAAAAACAAATTGAAGGATATATAATAAATTCAGAGCAAAATAAAAAAAATAACATGAAGCCGTTGCAACTTGTTCCTATGTTTAATTTTAGTTCAAAGGTATGGGTGAACTTAAATACATGTCGAACTGAAGATATTTGCCTTACAGTGTATGTACCAAAAACAAGCAGTACAAGAGGACTGAGCCCAAACAAGTAGAACAAAGAGAGAATCAATGAACCAATATGTAAGAGAGCTCTTCAGTCCAGTTTTTTTAAAGACGACCGCTATATAGTTTCATTTTTTTTCAAGCATTGAGAATTCTATGAATGATTTTCGTTTGTTGTTAGGGTTATACCTGAAAAGTCAAAATATATAGTAAAAAGGGTACGTCACTGGCCTTATTTAAAAGAAATGGACACTTTTTGAAATATACCCTTGAAAACAGTGAAAATGACCCCTGTCTCATGTTTACCAATAATTAAACTCTAAATTTGGCAATTCACCATTATGTTTAATTAAAAATGTTAAGCAATTGTTCAAATTTTAATAAACAACAGGAATTGAGATTTCAAATGTATTCACCCTGAAAATATACCATAAAGAGAAACGAGTATGTATAAAGTATGTAATAGCGACATTAAGTGCTTAAGATTATTAGTTTCTTACATGAGCACGCGGTTCAGATGGAAATATCCGTCACTGATTCATGCGAGTCGTCTTACATGGGGGGAGATGAATGAGATTTTCCAGCACTGGTAAAAACTGCAATTTAACTGTTTTTACCTATGCTGGAAAATCTTTTCTTGCATACCAGGTGGGGATATCTGCAGTTAATTGTGATAAATGGATAAATACGATTCTGAAAAGTTTAATTCTTTACATGAATATACATGCAAGGGGGTGATAAGTGTTAAAATAAATTAAGCATGTTACTAAGTATTAACTTAAGTATTTTCGTGAAATTGGGGCCTGTGGTGTCTCTGGACGCTTTCTGTATCTTGCACTATCCTCCGAAACCTAAAATAACTAACCTCTTCTGGGGGCGTTGTTCATGTGGGAAACCGGTACCAACGATAAAAATGACAACTATTTTAACAATCAATTGCATGTGAAAAGTCAAAAATAAAATAAATTACACAATATGCATAGCAGTAATGTTCCTGTCCCAATCGCAAACTATACTTAGTTACCTTCCATGACAATATACATTCTCAGTCATGAGAATGGTAAGGCAACAATAAATAATCACTGTCAAGACCAGTTACGGTGTTATAAATGTAGACCACACCTGACCTACAATGACGATATACATCGCATATATGACTAATGGGTTTCAGAGAAGATGTCGTTGAGTTGACGCGATTGGTTCACAGATTCTGCACATCGCATAGTTGTGGTGAACATCTGACAGAAGTGTCATGAAAATCCTTCGAAGGGTTTAGGAGATGTGGTGCGGACATGAATTTGCCTGACAGACAGACGGACGGACGGATATCCGTGGCAAAAACAATATGTCTTCCCCATATTTAATGAGACGTGAGTCGAGATATTATGTTATTTTTGTATGGTCAATATCTCTCCTCTGCGAGATATTGCCCTCATAGCGAGATTCTGGCCAAAAACGAAAATATCTCAGAATTTGCTCAAGACGTTGCATAATTATTTGGGCAACCCTTTTTTCAAACTACAAACTGTAACAAAGTTTTCAAAATACAAACTTAATGACTGTATAAGACAAATCCATTGTCTTCATTCCGTCCTCAATGACCTCAATCGGAACCTTCGGCGATTTCCGACAGAGATTCCTCTCCAAAGGTTATTGGGAATGGGCACGTAATAATTGTCAAATCGGCAAGATAACGGCTAATTTGTGAAATATCTGACCTGCTCGAAACTTGTGTGTGCTTTACATTAAATAGACAAGTCAAATGTTTGAACGCCGCCAAATGGAGCGGGGGTTGCGATAATTAGTAATGTTGGATTTAATGTATGGTGATTAACCAAACCTAATCTTTTTGCACTCTAATTTTGTATAAGGCTGACCATTTGTTAATGTTTAATGCTAAAAAAGATGATTCTACGTCAAGTCTATAGGCATTGTTTCCTCTGTATGGAAATTGGCTGCTGTCACATTATTGAATTACAAATCATTGAAATAATAATTTTTTTTTTATTTTCCTAAGTCTAGAATTCTAACATATAAATTTGCTTCAATTTATATTATTCTTGTACGAAAGAAAAATTATTTCAAAGATATAAATTAATTTGTTCCCCACTATATAAAATAAATAAAGTTAATTCCACTCCGGCGAGTTTTCGATCTCTGATCTCCCGCGTGCCAAGCGGGAATACATTGCACTGCGCTACCGAGGCATCGCGTTTCATAGCGTATAACTTCGTTATTGACCAATACAGACGTTTGTTTCGGAATGGCGGTACAACTTTATGTAAACAAACGAATTTAACTTCCCAGACACTTTAAACAAGAGCACCGCAAAGCGCAGCAATATACGCCCGAAGTGTTGTATCAGAGAATGGGAGCAAAATTTAGGCTGTTGAAGCCCAACGGACAGGAACAAGAATAAAAAATTGAAGTTATATAAAAAAATCTAAGTCCCCAACCAGAAAATCCTAACCTGGTACAAAAATGTCAAAAAACACCAAAAAATTGGAGGTACCATTCATGTTGCACCACAGAAAAGTGGTCTCGGTTTTTCCGTACTACCAATAATAAAAAAGTTACAAAATATGCTATCGATAGTAACATAAAAGGGAAGTAATTCAATAAAAAAATTAAGCAAACAAAATAGAATCTCCCAAATAAAAACAAGAGCACTGTAATCAAGAGCAAATGCAGAGCAATATCCACACAGTTATATGACGCTTGAACCCTAGGTGTGACCTTGACCTTGAAGTGAGCCATCCGGAACATGGCTTCTGCACATCGTCTCAATGTGGTAAACAATTGTGTCAGGTTTCTTCGAAATCATTCAAGGGGTTCAAGAGTTACAGAGCGGAAGGGAAACAAAATCATATGACCTTTGACCCCTAAGTATGACCTTGACCTTGAATCCAGCCATCCGGAACATTGCTTCTGCACGTCGTCTCAGTCTGGTTAACATTTGTGTCAGGTTTCTTCGAAATCCTTCAAGGGGTTCAAGAGTTACAGAGCGGAAGGGAAACAAAATCATATGACCTTTGACCCCTAAGTATGACCTTGACCTTGAATCCAGCCATCCGGAACATTGCTTCTTAAATTGGGTTTTTTTTTTTTTTTTTAATTTTTTTTTGGGTGGGAAAGAAAAAGGGGGGGGGGAAAAAAAAAAATAATTGCCTTTTACCCCAAATTTTACCTTTCCCTTTAATTCACCCATCCGGAACATTGCTTCTGCACGTCGTCTCAGTCTGGTTAACATTTGTGTCAGGTTTCTTCGAAATCCTTCAAGGGGTTCAAGAGTTACAGAGCGGAAGGGAAACAAAATCATATGACCTTTGACCGCTAAGTATGACCTTGACCTTGAATCCAGCCATCCGGAACATTGCTTCTGCACGTCGTCTCAGTCTGGTTAACATTTGTGTCAGGTTTCTTCGAAATCCTTTAAGGGGTTCAACAGTTAGAGAGCGGAAGGGAAATTGCTAACGGACAGACGTACAGACGGACAGACGGACACCGAGGCGATAACATAATACGTCCCTTCGGGCGTATAATAAGAAGTGGACACATCATAAACTTGGTAGTTTCGTAAAGTATATTCAAATATCTGTTAGAAAAAAATTTCAAAGTCGGTTTAAAAGACTATCTTCAGCCGCTACCCGTCGGCAGAATCTCAGTCGTTCGTAGTCATTCGTTTAAAATCGGCTATTTCCGTAAAATTTAGACTCGGCTATTTCCGTAAAATTTAGACTGGTTCGGGATCTGAAATCAAAAGACCGCTTGTTACAAAGACACACTGTGAAATCATTCTACAGTCTAAAAGTAGTTACGTCACACCATGGAAATTTTACTTTCTGCATTCCAATACGCACCGCCTCCTGGCGGCGCGTAATAAAATTTGATATTCAAATTTGGCAAATAAAAAGATTATAGTCTGATTAATAAAATTATTTATTGTTTTCACTTATTGCTCATGAAATACTGAAATGCGAGCGTGTCAGATTTCTGACACGATTATTGGTACGATTTCCCTACGGAGTAAGCTTCAGCGTACCCGTTCTATTAAGCATATAAACGGGTACGCTGAAGTTGTTTTAGCTATCTCATGGCCGTTTTAACACTCGGGTATAGGCTGAACTTCTTTACAGATAGAAACACTTAAAAACGCACAGGTATAAGTAAACCGAAATCGGCTGTGTTGGTATAACTAATGAGCTAAATATTTTGGATGACTTTACAAATAAGCAAAGTTTCGGTAAGTTTTATGGCCGGACATAACGAAACACTTGTCGTGATCTTTAAAACGTTGTTTATTGGGTTTTGTTTAACAACCTGGTTTAGAATCTTCATTTTTTGTTCATAAAAAGGCATAACCTTTCATTGAAACCGGATGTAGATGATATTGTCTATACAGCTAAGATCCATGAAATTTTCGGTATAATATTAACAATAATATTATTTAACTTTGATGTTAATTTGCAACACATGAAAGATTCAATATGCAAGTATTTTTATTTCGAAGCACTTGCATGGGATACTTTTATATTTTGTTTTACATTTTTCTTTGTCCCGAGTTAGAGGCAAACATTTGCTCCGCTGAAATTAGTGTCATTCTACGGGTGTCAATATAGAGTTTCTTCCAGAGCAAAGCTATTTTTAATAATGCCCAGGTAAAAAGCACGTTGTCTTATCTTTTGTCTTTAATTTCTTTCCGAAGAAATAAACTGATTATTACATGATCAAAAAGAGAAGAAAAAACACGCAAGGTTTGATCTGTGTGCAGATTATTAAATGACAACATCTGTAAATTTTAACAGGTGTTATTTTACTGCAGATATGAAAAAGTTTTTTAATGCAATAAATCCTTATTTCTTCTAAAATTTTCATTATAATTCAAGCAATGTGGACAGTGTTACAAACCAGCTGTAATTTTGAAGGAAAAATATATTTGACCATATGCTTCGAAAATGAAAAATCACGTATTTTTAAAGACATTCAACGTCAAGTTTACGAGAGTATGTAAAATGTATTTGATATTCTGAAAAGGAAACTGTGCTATTTCTCAAATAAAAAGCTTACAGTATCAAATGACAGTCTTTATCAGATCAGAAATAACTGATTTTGAAACAAAAAAATTGACGTACTATTTAGCGCGGACCGTCCGCCTATTTTCATTTTAAAAGCACACCATGATTTTGAAACAGGTTCGCCGTGTGCGTCTGTACTTGAAAATAACAGGTCTACAATTTTCAATAATTCTCACGAGCAAATATTACGCAAGCTGAATATGAAAAAATCAAGTGTGCACTAAATTAAATCGAATTATTATGTCAAAATTCGCAAATGTTGTAGCTTTTGGATTATTATGTGACTATTGTCAACAATTACTACCAATGCATTCATACCAATGAAATTTCACCCTTAACGCACAAAAGTAACTCGTCAAGTTCAATATTTCCCTTAGGCAATATTCAAGTACAATCGATAATCAAAGATTTATAACCCTGTCCGTTATTTACGAATTCTACCGAAGCTTGAAGCTTATCAAGTCATAATCACTCTCGAGTCCGCTTCCTTGAAAAACCAGTACTTGTGTCATATGAGGAGGTACGGTCGTGACCTCGGCGGGGCTCGAACCCGCAACCTCCGGGATTAGCGACACCTTAACCTCAACAACACCGCTCCAACTCTTCAGTTTGCTGAAAACGGCGATTTCACAGGAAGCATGTCCTCGAGGATTGCGTGTCATTGGTCAAAGACTAAACCAGATCTTTAAAAATATAAACTGTTTTAATGACAAATCTTTAAAGCAAATAGACTTAAATCTTAATAAGTCACATTATACTGTCATATGATTTAAAACATGTAACAATTATATCATTCCATTATGGTACAAGGCGCGTGGCACTTGTAGGATAAAAGCCATATTTTTTGGTTCCGCCTGCAAAACTCCTCTTCCATCCGAACGCTAACATCCCGTCTGCGGAACATAATTTCTGTTTGATCTTTGTTCCTGAAAAGGTTTCATTAATCTCTTGAATATATATGTCTCTGTTGCACTAGTTAAAGTCAGTTCAAACTCAATATAAAAGAAAACAAGAATGGCCATATTAGACATGGCCATCCCCCCGCCAAGTGCTCTTTATATGACCAAGAAATTTGAGGTGAGAGGAATGGATATGGTATAGTTTCTAATTTAATAAAATATTAGTATTTGGCGGGGTATAATTAGACAAGATAGAGTTATGGTTCTTGGGCATGTACTTTCCCTCATTGTATTCTATCACTGTATTAAGTTTCAAGTAATTCCTTTCTGTTCTTTTGGGGTTATGCTCCGGACCAGAAAGAGAGTAATTCAAAAATTAGGCAAGATAGAGTTATGGTTCTTAGGCACTGCACTTTCTCTTATTGTACTCTATCACTGTATTAAGTTTCAAGTAATTCCTGTCAGTACTTTTGGAGTTATGCTCCGGACAAGAAAAATCAAGAAAATGTAACAAAGGGGAGTAATTCAAATATAAGACAAGATAAAGTTATGGTCCTTGGGCACTGCACTTTCCCTCATTGTACTCTATCACTGTATTCAGTTTCAAGTAATTCCTTTTTAGTTCTTTAAGAGTTATGCGCCGGACAAGAAAAATCCAGAAAATGTAACAAAGGGGAATAATCAAAAAATTAGGCAAGGTAGAGTTATGGTTTTGGGCACTGCACTACCTCTCTGTCTGTGTGTAAAGTTTCAAGTAATTCCCTTCAGTACTTTTGGACAAAAGTGTGACGGACGGACGGAACCCGTAACTATATCCCCTCCTCCAAGGCGGGGGGGATAATTAACTGCCTCTTGGCAATATATAATTTTTTTAATTAAGTTGCGCATGTAAAATGGACTGAAAATATAATGACATTGAAAGGACATTGCGTTATCAATGGGGCATGTTACGTGGACCTTCATTTCTGTTGTTTTTATCATGTTATGGCCGGTTTCAATTAAGGCTGGTATTTAAGAATGTTTGTTTATCTCATAACAAATTTTCAAAATAAATTTATGAATCTTAAATTATTGGTCCTGTGTTTGATAAAATTAGTTGTTTCTTGTTTGTTTATTTCAACAGAATTTCAATAGAATTATTCAAACTAACCTTTTTTCAGTTTAAGTTGTTCAGTTCTGCTTTTGTCTTGTAATTTTTTACCTGCCCACACGTACACCTCCTCTCTTCTTTTTTCTGTAAGTAGTTGAAAATATGTGCTTATATCACAACTTTTATATAACAGTTTTACATACACATTATATATTATGTCAATTATATTATGTTTTAACCTGCGAAATTAAAACAGCTTTCCGAAAGACAAATTGCTTGATTAGTCGAAACGCTTTAACATTATAATATATGCAGGTCTTAAAAATACAATTCAGAAATTTGGAACTTGCAATGGTGGCTTTGTTATCTCATATACTTTGTGCTAAGTTTCATTTAAATATACTTAACAGCAAAAGACACTCAAGTTTTTGTTTCGCAGACCCTATTATATTGAAAGGAGGTAGAAACATATAACAATACACTCTGGTGATATTCCATTACTTGTATTTCAATTTCATTAAGTACCCGTAAATCATATAGTAAGTCTGTACAGAAAGCTAAAAGGTTGTATTTGTTTAAAGTACAGACTGATATATTGAATAGTGTTGAACTAGATCCACATAAATTCTGGAAATCAATAGGTAGAGTTTGAGATAGGTTATCAAAAGAAACGTTTTATACCTATGGAAATTAAAAATGTAGATGACACTTTAAGTACGGATAAAAACTCAGTTCTATAGAAATGGCAAGATAGTTTCTCAGAAATGTTAAATGCTTCTAATGTGCCTGCTGACAGTTCAAATACTAGGATGGACATTTATCAGAGTTTTGATGACTTAAATCAACACAGTTTTAAAACGAAAATATCAGAATATTTGAGGTTAAGACAGTAATAGAGTTGTCAAGAAATGGTAAATCTCCAGGTATTGACCGTTTACCATATGAAGTTTCTAAAAACGATGTTTCGGTGTAATTTCTACATTTTCTTTTTTAATGTGTGATTTAATAAAGGTATAATCCCAACTGATTTGGGGAAGAATTTTGTAAATCCTTACGTAAGACCCAATGGATCCATTGTCTTATAGACGTTATCTACCATGAATACATTATACACTTGGAGGCACTTCTAACCCGAAACTTTTCAAATTCGATTTTCTCGAATACGGTTCAAGATATTTATTTCAAATTAAATATTATGTTGTGTGGCAACATTAGCTGTATAAAAATGATAAAACCTTTCAACTGTGACGATCGGTTACTTTTGCACGTGTGACAAGTACGATTTCACCATTTCGCACCAGGAAATGTAGGTGAGCGAAAAATATCGATTTTCATTTTCATTTTATTATTCTATAACGCAATTCAAACCCACGGTGGGGAATTACATGATCAAAATAATCTCTAAACAAAAGTAAATAGTATGAAAAATGTTATAAAATAATGAAAGCTGTTCAGCTGTGATTATAAAAAGTAGCCTATCTTATAACAACATTAACGTATTCTAGAACTACTCAGGTCTCAATAACAATCACCTTTTGAATGTGCTGAGCACTTCAAAAATAAGTTAGTACAGTGTACTGAAGTGTTTATTACAATTGAAAGGAGACTGTGATTGAGACCTATGTAGTTCTAGAATACGGTAATGTCGCCATAAGATAGGCTACATTTCATATTTAAAGCTAAACAACTTTCATTATTTTTTAACATTTTCATAGATTTACTTTTGTTTAGAGATTATTTTGATCATGTGATTCCCCACCGTGAAACCGTAAAAACAGAATTTTGATTTTAAAAATCACTCACTTCGAATGAATAACCAAGAGCGTGGTCGCGCAATTGACATGTTGCTTGCCGGCTAATCACTCAGACAGTCACGTATATAAATGTATCATATTTATTTAGCAATAATTTCATTTGCAAACATATGCAGTATCAACCTGTTCACTATAAATCGTAACAAAGGTGGAAATGTATCTGTAAAATACAATTACATTGTATTTCGTTTCTTTACTCCGATGTACGTATTTTATTGTGAAACGGTGACTTTTATCATTGTAGTGATTGCACGTTATGCCATTTTGTGAATTCGGATTTTACAGCGATGTTTTTTATTTGTTAAGTTTTATATGTATTTGTTAATCAATTAAAATTAAATTTCGCAGAAGTATGTATTATATGTTGAATTAACTATATTCTAAATTTGAACGAAATCTGCAGATGAGTAATTCAGTTATACGTAATTATTAAGTGTCGGGTTAGAAGTGGCTCCAAGTGTATAGTGCAGCTCTTAACCGAGGGCTGTCTCTATGGATAAAGTCTAAAGCCCGACATAATTTTATCACCAAAGTACATCTAGAATTATACAGCTACCGTGCATAAAGTCGGGTATCCAGACATAAAAATATCCTGAAGGAGTTCTGTCTGCAGCAGAGAATCTGACACAGTCCTGCGTACTATCTCAAAGATAAATGCCGTCGATAGACATCGGTAAAATGCGTGATTGATGCAAAATAGGTAAAATACGAGTTGATAACCTAGGCATAACATGATTTTCACACAGCAAACATTTATATCTTGTACGTACACTTCAAGACCTATTAGCGAAAAGTTTGAAATTTTAAAATGTGATCGGATAACAATCAAACTTTATGTACGATTATTGTGTGATCCTAGATGTACTGTGGTGATAAAACTAGATCCTTTATCGGCCAAGGGGGTTGGGACCTCGCAATAGGGGGTCACTTTTTATACTCCAGGTGTCTGTGGTTGAATAAGCCCAAATTGATTTCCTCTTTTAACACACCTGTTTCAAGGGATTTGACCTTTCAGATACAATGTAGATATGTGCATCGAATATAGGAGTCGCACAAGAAAATAATAAATTCGAGCGAAATTTAGAAACATTGTAAATTAAACGGAATTTACCCTTATTGTTCTATTAACGCAAAACAGACGATAACCGAGACAAGTAAGTACACAACGCTAATTTTACGGCGTTGGTTTCACATGACTTTTGTTTATCTCCATGTATGGATCGTGTTCAGTTATTTTACGCAAGGGTAGGGTAATTTTAACGTTAAACTCTTACTCTCGCCAGCAAAATAATTTAGTAAAATACTTTCTTATCGTATTTCTGACGAAGTTTAATCGAAAAATCTCTATATTCAGCCAGTATCAACATGGCGTTAACACCGGTTTACAGCTAATCAACTCAACAGTTGTCAGGAATGTTACAGTGTATAAATGGTATTAAATGTCTCAATACATACCTTCTTCCAACAAACAGTTTAGACTGCCTTGTACATGTGAGTTTTTCTTGACCTTCTCAATGACAGAGAAGTATTTTTCTATGTATGACGTCATTGCAATAGGCATATCCGGGCGTGACTGCAATTGAGCATGTAAGGCTGTGTGAAATCGCTGAATTGGACGTTTTAATACTTATACTATAAAAGCATAAAAGCGTAAAAATCAGCCGGGGTAACAATTGAATACTAAACGGAATCTACTAAATGGACACCTATTCTGCACGTAATTTTCAAGTATTCGTATTTCCCTATCTTAAAGTAGCAATATACACTAATTGACTTTTTATATTAACCCGTGGCAAGCCTTTGGTTGACAAATGTCCGTGCAACCAACTTATATCACAATTACTGGTACATGCCTAGTTTATAAATTCTGTCTGAAAAACGTAAAGTAGATTCAAGTCTTTGTAACAGTTGAACAAGCTTTTTATATGCATACTTATAAGCAAATGAGTCGACAAAATTAATTCTCAAGACAAGCTATGAAAGGCCTACCTCTTCAACGACCGGGTATTTGTATGTTCCAGACAAGCTCATATACAAATCTGATGCAACCTCGTCGCAGTTAACACTTTCCAAATTGTAAATAAGTTCCCTGTAATTAGATCAACTTAATGTGTGTCATCGGTTAACAAGTACTTCCGGGTTGTTGTATTTATTATTGTTTTGTAAATACTTGGCCATTTCTGATTACTTTAACTGTTGTTTTGTTTGTCTTCTTCGTGACTACAATTTGTGATGGAAGAGTTCAAATATTATTTCGCGCCTGCAGACATGACAGCTGTGTATTGGAAGTGTGTATAGTGTCTCAAGATATTGAGTGAAAGAAAAAGAGTTTATTGTTGACCATTCAACTTTTCTGGTGATAATGATGAAGATGAGAAATATGGACAGCTGATTGCCTGAATTTCGTTGTGAAAGTCACATCAATATGTAAAAGTGCTCTAATTACTATAGAATCCAATAGGCCAAAAATGACCGGTGTAACACCTTAAGCTGTAATATATACTTCCATCGGCGTTTATTGTCTATGCAACTTCTATGAAACTGTGTGTTAAGTCACCAAACAAAACAATGTTACTTGATGCAATGAAATACATGTATGCTTAAGTGTTACGCATGCTACATGTTTGAGACAACTACTAGTATGATTAGATAAATGATTAAAACACATGTGTTGAAATTAGCAACATTCAATTCATGCTTAAAATATATTCAAGCTCAAACAGCAAACATTTTCCCAATATGATTTAAAACCATTCTTTGAAAGTTATCATTCCTACAGAAAAACCTACAATTTCTAACATGACTGACAACAGCCGACATTTGTGATATTGATATTATTCTTTCTTACTCTGGGAACCTCGAAGACGAAGCGACCTTCAGCAAGTTGTTTAATCCTTCCATAATTGTCTCCCTTATATCTTTCACAATCATTGAACGCAGTTTTTCTTCTGTCTGTAAATAGCAACAACAATGATAAATATACAGTGAACTCAAATGAAGACATGCAAAACAGACCTGATAAATTTATATCACATACATAGATCTACGTGTATATGAAGCAGAACTTTTGTTTCAGTTTTTAAAAATCTATGCCTTTAAAAGAATCTTGGGAATATTACATTGTGTGTATGATAACTTTTAAAATTATTGTAAGCGATATGTCACTGTTATGACATAACAACATCGTCCGACCTGCTTTCTTCAGTCTTACAAATGTGACACGGAGGACTATATCAAACCGTTATCTGAATAAAACAAAACCCGTCGAGTGCCGTGATAAGAATCGATGAGCTCTACTGGCCACAAAAGTATTAATTCAAGAACAGTCCAGTTTTTAATTTCTACGAGATGTGTTGCAAAAAGCTTGCCAACATAAGTATAGCACCAGTAGGTCTTTCATTCAGTCGTTCATAATTCTTCAACTTAAAAAGCTAAGCTTCATTTCACAATTTAACTAAAATCCAAACACAACGAGTCCCTAGCTGCAAAAATGAAGCTATTGTATGTCTTACCTTTTTCAGTCTCTCTTCACGTATGTTCCTTTCTTTTTCATACAGAGGCAGAAGCTTTTCATACGCCTGTTGAACCTTTTTCTGGTATAAGCTATGCTTGTTCGAAAGCTTGGTACATTTCTTGTGAATGTTTACACTCGCAGCTTCTCCAAGCTTGTCTTCTACAAACGTACAGGTGTAGAATTCGTTTGCTATCTTCTGAAGATTTTCGAAGATGTTTGCACGTTTTTCATTTATTTCTCGGTAGTTCTGGATGAAGTAATATAAAAAGACAAAGATCAGAAAGTTATGATATTTTTGCTTACATTATTATAAATATAGATGGTAGATATTCTAATATCTTTGCAATCTTGTTTTTTATCGTTGTGTTTGAATGATGAAAGATTTATGGGTTACGTCTACGCATCATAAACTGAAAGATGGCCGGTTATCAGCTACAGACAAAAGCATTGAACACAAATTATGAAAATTTGTTTTTAAAATGATATTGATATATGTGTTCTTTTTCGATATTTCTTTATAAAAATATTGCAAAAATTCAATTAGCTTCAACTTAAAGACTATTTTCTATATTGAAACACATTTAAAAAAAAAAGATAAAAAATATAAACCTATAGTGTAGCGTAGCCGTAAAACCAACATTTTCAATGGAGTTTTGCAAATTCCTACCTAGATTTTTACTTTGTGTTGACTCTACCTTTTAGATTTATATGCATGTATAAGTATGTCTTTTAAAAAAAAATATTTCAACGGTAACTGAGAGTGAGTAGGCCTAGCTTTAAGAGCTACTGCTGCACACAATAATACTATTATATATGTAACCTAAGAATTATTTAAACATTGCGAGAAGACGCATTGAGAAATGAAGATGAGATATTGAATTGATAGGTGTGTCAAAAATATTTATATAGGAATTTCAAAACTGTTTGCAACGCTTTATAATTTGGTATACAGATAAACTTTACAGGAATTTGTATCGGAACCTTTTTATTTGACTTTATGTTCTAAAATACGTTATTTTCATACAGATTGAAGAACATTCTTTATTTTACCAAAATCTAAGAGCGAGCAGCTTTAACGGTCGAGATGTAAAATAAAGATGTTATTATATATTGTTGAGAATAACAAGTACTAATGCTGCATAAAACCTGTATGGGACTCGACTGGTAGTTTTACAGATGTGTACTCACTACTGTAAGCATACTCAGCAATATATACTAAACTCATAAGATAACAAAATTAATTATGCATGAGAAATAATGTGTAGGAAAATGGGAAATCGTGTAGTATAATGAGGGATTGAGGTTATAGATCTATTACCTGTGCTGCTTTGCGTAAATGGTGAACAGCAATTTCATGATCTCTGCATGCTTGCACTAAATCCTCGTGGAGTTTTTTGCAGGTGCAGAATGTATTCCAGTGAAGAAACCTTTTAATAATGGAAATAGAAACTGACAATATCTCAGTTTAATAATAACATATAAAGTTATCGTGAAAGCAAGCTTATGGGAAAACCCTATCAAATGAAAAAAAAATCACAAAATATATTAAAATATAATGGAGTCAGATAATGGTGTTAAGAAAATTAGTAACTTGAAAATTTCACGTACGTTTCGTAGCCTTTCCTGGTCCCACGAGACATGGGTGGTGTCAAACCGTGTTCTGGTATGTCACCCATCGTATGAAGTTTGACATCTTTGTTATCTTCAACAGATATGTTGTCCATGACCTTTGCTTCTTGGTAGGCAAAAACAGAGTCTTTCAGGAGGCCAAACATATCTTTCAACACAGACACATCTGCGAAATGATACTCCAGTTTTTATTGACAGTTATGACCATAGTTACGCAAATAAAGCAAAATAAGGACGATTTCCTTTCATTTCTGACGACATTTCCATGTTTTCCTGAGTACCGTCTTCCAACTTTGAACATTGTCCTTTCTTTCATTAATACGATTTTGGGCCGGAAACTTAAAGTTTATTTGTCACTGTGGAAGGGTATTTTAAGTTATACGGGTTTTTGCTGTATGTACCCTGTACCCGCGTTAGGAAAGGGTGACATACATTGAAAACTATGCACGACAAATACACGTATATAACGGTTATATAAAAATCGCAATTACTAAATTCTAGTCATGTCGATTTATTAAATATCCGTGAATGTGAAATTATCGATTTAAAAAAGTGATCAATATCTAGTGCAATTACCCCTGTGGAGTACCTTAATAACATAAAGGGAGGTAGCTATAGGAGGCACGACTCGCTGATATCATTACGAACACCATGTAAAACATATCCTTATAAGAGTTATCAAAATTCCATGTTTTTTTATTATTGTTTTAGTTCTACACATGCTTTCATTTAATTTCAAATTTTTGGACAAACCTACGACTTTAATATACCATATTTTGCACATTTCGGGATAAAATGTTTTGGAATTCAAATGAAA
Source organism: Saxidomus purpurata (assembly GCA_022818135.1). Taxonomy (NCBI): domain Eukaryota; kingdom Metazoa; phylum Mollusca; class Bivalvia; order Venerida; family Veneridae; genus Saxidomus; species Saxidomus purpurata. The sequence goes on along the minus strand of JAFMSR010000011.1, from coordinate 25,630,883 downwards.
CGGTTATCATTCAGTTGTCCGAAAAACGGTATCGTTCATTCCAAATATATTTATACATAGTAATTGATAATATTTAAATTACTCCTCTGATGTTCAAAAGTGTAAATCGGACAATGTACACAGTTCAGTTTGTGAGCACAGGTGCCAGGATGTGAAACAGAGACATTATATAATTAGAACAGTAACCCTTCTTATTTGGAATGAACCAACTTCTTAATTGTATTCAAGCCATGCTATATTGTATATCATAAATCTATATAATTATAAGACCCGATAAGATACTGTTGACTTAAAATACTCGAACAAAAAATTCTCTTTTTTCTCCATTTCTGACGTTAATTAAGTTTAAATAGATTTCTTGAAACCACTATAAGATCTCTGATATGTTTTATATTACTAATATTTACTAATGTGTTAGTCATATAATATATATGGTTTTTATGATAAAATTTGTAATGTAAATGAAAGAGACTTTAATAAAATATTTGAACTGAATTGAAAATATTATAAAGTATGCTTTCCGAAGCTAGCTGATATTAGCTAACTATGAAATAAACGGTAGGTATTGTTACGTTTCTGATTCTGTTACAAACATAATTAACCAAAAATATTTCAATTCTGACTTAAAGCGTACATAACTAAATCAAAGAAAGTACATCACAATCACATACAGTTGCTACTACAGATCACATCCGATGGATAAGAAAATCAAACTTAAGAGGTTTTATGAAAATTGATGATCTTGCCTTTAGTCCTAAAACTGTCATAAAAGAAAATATGGAATGAAAAACCGAAGGGCAAAAGAAACAAAGAAAGTGTGATCGCTAAAAGTTACAGAAGCCTTTTTGAAGCCGTCATATGCATACTACGCTACACTGCTAATTACGGATGGTTGCATTCTGAAAACAAGGTTTAATTTCACGCTTGAAAATAACAAGAAAACTTGATGTAGTACTTTCAAATGTGATTACATGTTCCCTCTGTGTTCACTGTTTTTATACAGCAGAAAACATTATGCATTAATTGTTTTATACATTCATATACTATGACAAAATGTACCTCTTATCGGAGGGTTGTTGGTGATTTTTGTCATTATTTTCACAGAAGGGTCTCTGTCGGCCATCGTTTCGTCGGAAAACAGAGAGCAAAATTTTCTGAACTCTAGTAATCGTCTTGTTCTGCAAAAGACATATAAACACTTGTATACTTATTCTCACTCCTATCCAGAACAATAAATGTACGCATCTGGAAACAAAATAAAGTAGGGCCTAAACCATATTTTCCATTAGGACTCTAAAATTAGTATAAATAATTTCAACATTTCACCTTTTATAATTTTTAAACAGTTTAATTGGGATAAGAATTACTAAAATGCAAGAAACAAAAATATCTAAAGGCTTTAATACCTTAGAGGATAAGACGAGAACAATTCATTTCTTATCATTCAGATCACAATTATTGATATTTTCGGCAAAAGAAAAACTTACACTAGTGCGCCGTTGCTTGAGAAAGCAAAGTATGGAATATATGTGGTGTCCATTCTGTATATTAAGTTTGTCAGGAATCTTGCGACTGTATAAAGTGCTGCCTTCTTCGCTGACTGTTTAGTGTAAACTAATGTCGCTAGGTTACTAACGTCATCGACGTCATAATATCAGTTACGTAATGACGCTTGACGTAATAATATCAGTTACGTAATAACTTAATAACGTAAATAAACAATGGACACTTAAACTTTTTCAGATTTTTAGGTGCGGATTTGAACCGGGATTTCATTCCAGACAACCATAGCAGAATATTGGAAAGTGTATTTTGTATAACGCGATTTAATTAATGGATGAGGAATATCGTTTTTGTTTTTGGAATGAAGATTATAATTTGCAGATGCATATGTATCATTAACGAGTAAGTTTGATAAATACACAGGGGCTAAATTATGAAAAGCTGTAAATTAAAACACCCATGTGGTATTTACAACGTTCTAAGAACGGCAACCAGTTGAGTTCTTGAAATAGAGGAGCTGACGAGTGATCGAACTTCTTGTCTAGGATCATTCTAGCTGATCTTTTCTGAGTGTTAATAATTTTGTTTAAGAAGCCTATACTGGATTTAGACCATAGGATAGATCCATAATCAAATATGGGTAAAATATAGTATTGTAGAACAATACTCGCATTTCTTTATTTAGAAATGGTTTTATTCTTCGAAATAGTGATAATTTACAATTTAGGTTAGAAGTTTCCCTATATGTACATTCAGATCATGCACGTTACAAGTGCTTTGGTCAAACCCTGAATGAGCCCCGGTATGTGACACCTAACGTAATGCTTTTGCAACTGAAATCAGTCTCCCTCAACCAATTTTTTTTTCTAATGAATACTTGTATGACTTTTGATGTAGAAGAGGGTGTGATTTGTTGTTAAATCTCTTGAGACACTGGGTGTCGGCGAGATGAACTATCGAACTTAATTTCATTAAAATCCTTCAAGGGGTTAGTCTAACGAATTTTGACCCGTGTGCGTTACCATGACCTTCAGCAGCCATAAGATAAGGCCTTTGATAAAAGTTTCAAAAACATCTTGAAAGAGTTAAGAAGATATAGTAGCATGACCTTTACCTAGAGTTGGAAGATGTGTGACTCCGAGGTTTTCACCAGCATCCGCCAGCGTACCAGCGCTTTTCGTTCATGCTATGGAGACCGTTATACTAAGGATTTTTCTTACTGATATTTGTTGAGTTGCATTCTTTACCACAAAAATAAACTTATTGGTGGTTTACATTCGAAAAATAGGTTTAACAAGAGTGTCAAACTATCAGAAAATAGGCCCGTCAAGGAGCCATAACTCAATATCTGGCAGTTCATTGGTTTTATAAAACCTGTTAGACCTGTTTAAACTATAGAACTGAGTAGGCTAATTTCATAATTTTTCGATAAATCAAGGGCCATAATCCAAAAGAGTCTTGGGCGATTTTGCTGGTTATCGAACTTACCGATAAATACTTTCACCAAGTTTGATGAAGATCTGATGTAAACTGCTTGACTTAGAGAGCTGACAAGGATAATTTGGCGAATTTCGCATAATTTAAGGGGCCATTATCCAAAAGTGCCTAAGGCAATTTGGCTGGAAATCGAACTAGGCCTAGATATTTTGCGCAAATATTTTCACCAAGCTTATTGAAGATCGGATGAAAATTGATTGACTAAGAGAGCAGACAAGGCTAATTTGGCCAATTTGCATAAATAAAGGGCCATAATCAAAAACTGCCTGAGGCGATTCAGCTTGTTATCGATCTTGGCCTAGATGTTATGCCACAAACTTTTATATCAAGTTTGGTGAAGATTGGACTGAAACTGTTTGACTTAGAGAGCGAACATTTTGCATAATTCAATGGCCATAATACAAAAGTGCTGAATTCGATTTGGCTGGCTATCGAACTTGGCCGATACATTATGCCCACAAACATGTTCAGCAAGTTTGGTAAAGCTCAGATGAAAACTGTTCGACATAGAGAGCGAACAGTGTGGACGCCGTCTGCCACCCGGTCGCCGCCGCAGGGTGATTCCATACTACGTCCCTTCGGATATATAAAAAACAAACTTATTATCATTAGATACACAGTAAGCCCAGATAGCTCAATATGTAGAGCACGAGACTTGTAATCTCGGGGTTGTGGGTTCGATTCCCAGGGCTGGCCAACTAAAATTACTAACAGTCTTTCCGATGAGACTTAAAAACCGAGGTCCCATGTATGGGTGAAAACCTGGCATGATAAAGAACCAGGGGTGTCTCTGGAATTGGGACGCTTTCTGTATCTTGCACTTTCCCCCGAAAACCTAGAATAACTAAAATCCTCTGGGGGCGTTGGTCATATGGGAAACCGGTACCAACGATAAAACCCTAATATACCATACCATACCATTAGATACACATTTCGACAAACACTTAAAGGTCCACTACTAAGCGAAAATTAAGTGACAGTTATTTCAATGGCAAGTACATGACCTTATGCAAGACACTAAATAATGAAGATTGTCAGGTTAAAATTTACAGAAAGTGTTTGGAACACGAAGAAAAGTATGGTATTATGTTGAAATCTCAGGATTCGACAAAATGACTAGCTAGGTCTTTTAACTTTCTTCATAAGCATAGAAAAATAATTGTACATGTACGTGGTTTAATTAGAATTTCTACATACCAACTTTCATTTTATATTAAAAGTAACTTATTTTTGTGTTTTTTAAAGTATATTTGAATTTTTGCTTTCGTTAGTATTGGACCTTTAACGACAGTCTCTTTAATTCCGTGAGTATTGTGATTGTAACCTGGTTCTTGATTTTCTGTCATGCACAATAAGATGCACAGTATAGATAAGTATCAAAACAAGAGATAGGCTGGATTTTACAGGGACATAAACAAATTGTATATACATGATTTAATGTGTTATATGCATACCGTACACAACTTACATTTTCTGTTATAGAACTACGGCTGTTACTTGCAGTAGATTCTAGGCACAAGGCGACTGGCCTGATATGATGGTGTAATGATAGCAAGACCGGAAGTCCGAGATTCAAATATCTTTTCAGGCTCTAGAAAAATCTTACGATGCTCCGAAGTGTTACATAACTTGAGGCTTAGAAATAGATCTATCAAAGAAAAGAAGGCTTGGTGTGTTTTTGCGCTTCAAGGGTTAATGTCAGATGATCCTATTGCAGTCCGGCTCAGATATTGGCTGGAAAAAGTACAGGGAAACCCGTAAGACTAAATGAGACGTTATCTGATTGGTAGAAAAGGTTGTGTTTATAAATGAAAAATACTTATTTGAAAAATAAAATGCAAAGTCTTCTGCACGCGAATGAATATTTTAGGACTGGTTATCATAATAAATAACACTGAAATCGCCATATAAATAGAAGGTGTACACATGCGCTTTAGACCACTGAATCTCACCTGAATGAGTGGGGTGGTTGTCTCCCTTGCCAAATTGCAAAAACACTGGGTTGGTTAAGCCCATATAAAAACAGCATTTTCTGGTGTCTGAGAGACTAATCTGTTCGAAAAAAGGAATTTCATTGGTCAACACTCTATAGGTGGGTATGATACAGGGTCCTCTTTTGACTAGATTTATAATGTAAGTCAATGGGGAAATCAATAGGAATATCTGACCTTCATGTGTATTTGTGTATGTGTATCTGAGAACCTGTAAGAACGAGTCTGTCTATTTGCTAAGAGCGAAGGTATCGCCACGGGATCCGTATTTGAGTTCGTCTCTAACATATATACACCTTTGAGGTATGTTTTCAAAGTAATACGATTCTAGATGTGTGATACTTTTATTTGATGTTGTTGTTGAAGGTACATTCCAAAAACATTCTTTAAAATATAGCGCTTTTTTCAATTATTCTGCAAAAACTTGTAAACGCAGGCTGCCAAGGCTTTTTCGTCAAAATGCGCTGAAAATGTGAAGTTTGTGTATGCATGAACATTAGTTCAGAGTAACTAGAACACGTTAATTATTTGACTTTTCTGTCACCTTTCTTTCATTAAATCTATTATTCTATACTATCTGAAGTGACGAGACATTAAAGCGAATCATCAATAGGCTGTGCAACATGTGGCCACTCTCGTGAACAGTAAACGAAGTTCTTGCTACACCACCAGATGGTCTCTGGCCATCATTACCTTTAAATTATCGCAATCAAAAATAAACGGTATCAAGATTTTTCAAACTAGTATAGCGAAATGATCATTATCAAAGACAAAAAGGGGTATGTGAACAATTGACTTTTTAAAGAGGTGTTTAATTGTAATTAAAGGTCATGTCACTATAATGTCACGACTCGCCACAAATGTGAATAACGTCAGCGCAGAGGTTGTATTGGATCACAAACAAACAAGTTTTCCTCAAGTTTTATTCATAATTTAATCGTAACAAGAACCCAAAATATAATCAATATACTGGTGCATCTTATTCACAAAAGTCGTTGTTTGGAATGGATCTAAATACTCCGAGCTTCTTGTATTTGTAAATCTTGGTACTTCTGTAATTCAAAATATCACTCTACAAGTGATTATTACCCTTCTTTATGTCAAAACGACATATATTTTGTCGAAAAGACATATGTTATGTCAAAAAGACATATATTATATCAAAAGGACATACAGCACCGACTAATATTCTAACCAAATTATATATTAATCTGTATACATGTATCAGTTTCATCGGTACTGAGTGTTGCGAAAATCTTTTTGCTTTTGTTTTTGATATCATTGTCCACCAATTCTATAAGGTTTATTTTCAAATCAATTAAAATAAGACAAATAAATCTAAATAATTTCATCTTTTACATGATTTCCACGAATTTATATATTGTATTTTAAGCATCATCCTTTACTATAATGCAAAATGGCAACTTCAAGGAAAAGGAAAAACAAAACTCACACCCTATATAGTTTTAGGGGATAAACATTACATAAACTAATTAGCAAGAAAAAAATCAATTTTAAGTTAAACAGCTTGTTTTTCTAGGCAAATTTAAATTATATCTTTGAAAGATATTTCGTGAAAGTGTGCCCCTAGATTCATAGAAGTGTTTTAGTAATATTTAGGAGCGTATGGATCATTAATTTATAAAAAATTAGTACATCACAGCAACTTGCATTCTAGCACACATTCATAAGCACGTCTAAGAAATCAACGGCTTTAGTCGTGCATACTTTAGTCAACACTACTTTGGTAACACAGCTTATAGTACTGTCGGTGAGCTTGTTTAAAATTACAAGTATATGACTTTTTTTCCCTAACTTCTTCAACTCAATAGTTTAATATATAAACCAAATTAAATATATCTAAAAAAATCAAATGTTTAAAAGCCATGGTTTTTGACATAATAACATGATCTACACGAAACGACATGTTATACTGACGAAGCACAGACCCTTACGGGTTTTGGTCACGTCTTTGTCAACATATCGAATATACATAAATCGTTGTATATCATATCAGATCAATAGTTCGATGTGAACACATTGTATTCACAACCATTCAACACAGGTTTTGTCGATTCTTCAGCGCTATCTGTATGAAGTCATTTCGTTAATTTCTGTGTAGTGTATTCCTTGAAAACATCATCTTGTCATTCAATGCTCACTTTGTATGTTTTACGTTGTTACTTATCTTCAATATTCAATTGTTTAACTTTCACTAAACCTCGTTTTGATTCTACCCTGAATTTCGCCAAGTCTTTTCTGGTAATCATTCCAATCGGCTGAAACACAAGGGGAAACAAACGTTTCAGATCTACAAACTTGTGATATAAACAAAGACAGTTTATAATAGGACTGGTACCGATTGTTAAGTTTTCGTTCCATCCGCTATGCTGTTGTTTATATTCACAGTATTGTGAAATGGCAAGAACATTATTTCTAAATATCATTAGTAATAGTATTGAATTTAAAATGCAACATTTAACAACGTAAAAGATGACATTTTCGTTTCATTTGTTATAAATCAAGGGAGCAAAGGGTACAAACTAGAACTACTAATTCAATACACCAACAATACAATATAATTGTTTTGATTTTATAGGATTCCACAATCTGTGTAGATTTAATGAATACATTTAATTGTTTGAGAAATTAATTCACTTACACGTGCATTGATACAACATAACAACAAATTATTATGATCATATGTATCGACAGATTCATATTGCGCTATAAAATGACTTGCAGATACGTATACACTTTATTTGAGTACTTCGACAATCTCTGGAAAGTATTATAACAACAGAATATTCCTAGATAGAAAAGTATGATATTCCTTTTAATAGTTTATGTTAGTATGCGTAAAATATATGCCTTGCTAAATAACTTATCTTCAACAAACTATATATGTCCGCTAAAGACAGACACCTCGACACGATACCCCATGTATATCCCCCTTCAATCAAGTTTCGGTAGCAAGGGCATTAAACAGATTTCTGCCTATGCTATATAAACATATATTAAGTACCTCTCTGGAATCGTTGACGACGACCAGATGACGGAGACCAAGACCTCGGAAAAGTCTAAATAGCCGCGGTAGTGAAAACATCTGCAATAAAATCAACATCGTCTTAAAAATTAAAGATAATTTAAAATAATGTCTATAGTGCGTTTTATGTATGTATCTAATTCGTTAATCTGAAATTTGACTTTATGATACTGATAATAACTGCAGGTAAAACCGTCTACTAGTTAGAAAAAGTAACACTCCATAAACTTGTACGAGAGAAGTTAACATTAGGCATCAATATGGATGACACCTTTTATAATGTTTAGTATGATCCTTCGGAAGTATCGTACATTGCCCTAAAACAACAGCATGCTATATGTGGGCAAATATTATAAGGATTTTTATACAGACATTTACGCGGTCTGCAACACATCATGTAATTCAACGGTATCATATATGTGTATTTACCGGGCCAATAGTATACGGATTTCGGGACATGTATGGTCTTAAATCCATCATGTAGTTCATTTCTTCTGTTGATATGTCGATGTCCTGAAATATATTAACACTCAAACCTCATTTTTGTACTTTCCCAACCTATAAGATAGACACTACCTTCCTGCAATATATACAACAGAGTCTTCGGGGAAAGCTGAATTAAAATTTTCTTCTATTTTTTTACGTTTGTTTTATTTTGTTTGCTAATTTCAACCACTACAGTTCATGTTTATATTATACATGTAAATAATTTCATAAAACCGCAATCTAAAAATTAAGATTTGTAAATTTCAGTAAAGTAAATGTACGGACAAAAAAGCATCTGCTTATGTATAAAATACACGGAACACCGCATCACAATAATTATGAAAATAATGATAAACAAGAGCTGTTTGTAAAACACGTATGCCCCCCTTGATGCAAAAGTTGTACTATGAAAGGAACAGTTTTTAAAGTAAAAGTCAGTGTGAAATTTGGGGGGAAGGGGGTTTGTGGAATTTTTGGAAAAAATGGACTTTGTTGGTGAAAACCGGGGGGGGGGGGGGGGGTGCAAAAATTTTTTTGCTAAAAAACGATTAAAAACTAAAAAAAGAGAAAGAAATTGTAAAAAAAGTAATTTTAGTAACGTGACATCGACCGACCCCTAAATTTTTTTGCTAAAACAATTTAAAACTAAAAAAAAATTCGAAAAATATCTATTTTTAATAACAGTGACCGACCTTGAACCAAAAAAATTTTTTTGGGACGAAATTAATTTAAAAAGGAAACATTAAACTGAAAAAATCTATTAGTAGTAATTAACTTGACCTAAAAAAACATTTTTGCGTGGAACAATTTCAAAAAAACGGAAAACAAAAAATTATAGCAGTAACCCCCCCCCCCCCCCCCCTCGAAATAAAATATTGCTTCACAACAAATATGAAAATTTAAAAGAAAAACTTTAATTAAAATATTTTTTTTTTCTTACAAACTACCTACATACCTGTGTGGGAGCAAGTTTCTTGCAATTGGTCACTCCTAACTCATGTTGTTAAGCGAAAACGGTTTTTCTATTTTTAGTAACAGTGCTACTTTGACCTTGACACTTGTGCCCCTTTAATGCAACCCAAGCCCTCCCAAACACATACAAACCAAATTCATGCAATGGTCAGTCCTAACTTAAGTTATTGAGCGGAACCATTCTACAATTCCGGAACATGATTGCCTTTACCTTACCAAAGTTAAAGGTCCCTACTGGTTTGACCAACCTCCACATCGTGTAAAATGTTAGGCCCAAGGGTTCCCGAGTTATCGTTCGGAAACTGTTTTAGAAATTGGGCCACCGTACCTTGAATTGACCTACTGAATAAAATCAATAGGGGTCATCTCGGTCTACAAACCTCCACATCAAATTTGAAGTGCTAGAAACATTTTCAAGTTATCATCCGGAAACCGTTTTACTATTCCAGGTCTGTGACCTTGACCTTTGTCATAATGACCTACTTATTTTTCCTAAAAACAATAGGGGGGTCCTCTGCTGGTCATTACCAATTCCACACAAGTTCAGGATCCTAGGCCCAAGCGTTCTTGTGTTAAAAATCCGAAAACCAGTTGGTAGACGGACGGACGGACAGACATACCGACAGACCGACGGACCGACAGACCGACCGACCGACATTTGCAAATCAATATACCCATCTTCTTCGAAGGGGGCATAAAAATTATAAAAAGTTGTAGCAGAAGTAGTACTAACATCTTCTCCATCATCAACATTACATGAAAAAAAAAACATATTTAGTACTGATCATCTCAGTTAACAGTATAGCATCATCACTATGAACATCTAATATCCCTTCATTTGTTTACACACAGGAAAGTATATTGTTAATTTGAGCTAAACTAGAACTAATTTATAGAATACAACAGAAATGCTTTATTAGAATTTGACGGTCTTTTAAACAATTCAACTGTAAAATTAACTAATTACCTCTATTTTAAGGTAGTGTATATAATACTTCTGAAAGTCTTTCAATCTAACAGTATTTGGTTGAATCAAATCAGCTGGACTGAAGACCTGAAAAAGAAAACAGCCATAAAGAAAGATTCATAAAACAGAATTGAACAAGATATTTGCCATCCAGGAAATACAAAAACAGGAGGTCTTCTAAGTTGTAACATCAGTATGGAACCAAGTGACTTGATGCTTTAAAAACACCTGAGAACAATACGTACACGTTGACTCTTTGGTCTTTTTTGGACTTTGATGCAAAACATAGGCTATTTTAATCGATATATCATTAGAAATATGGGGTAAGCATACATTCAGAAATGACCAGTATTTTACCTTAACAACTAAAGCAAAGCACAAGGACAGAAAATTAAGGATGGAGAAAAGGCGCGGTGTACTGTGTCCAAACAGTTGCGGCTGCAAACATAGCTGTTAACAAAACGGAGTTATAACATAAACAACTAGACCAATGCTTCCTGTGAAGTTGTGATCTACACATTATATTCGTGCTTTCTGACATGTAATATAAAAATCGACCAAGGAATTGGGAGGACAAGTGCAAAGAAGGTAAAACAATGCAAACGGTCATACAGGCAGACGCACAGACAGACGACGAAGGGGAAAATGTATTTCCATGCTAAAGAAATAGTTTACAAACCTTGTGTTTTAGTAAAGCTAGAAGCTGTGACCTAAGGATTAAACCGCCCACCTTACATGGTCTGTCATCCTGAAATTGATATTCAATTGCTAGGCCATTTGTATATAAACCTGAAATGAAGGATTATGTTTACCAATCATATCTACTTAACTTTCAGTCTCTAAACAAGAAAGATAACACATTTTTGAGATACATAAAACGGCAAGCTAGAGTAATAATTCTTTTATTAATAAGCAGCTTGCATGTCAAAAGGGAAATCAGACGTTAAGAAATGGTTCTCATTATCTTCGTATATTAACACCCAGACATGCAAGTGCATTTAGTACGATTTCACAAAGAAGTCTGTGCAATTAATTGTACAACGGGTAGTTTTCCGGCGTGAATTTTAAATCAAACCCAAACTTTTAAGAAGAACCATGGTTCAACAAATGAACATTTCAAGGCGATGTATAATAAAGCTAAGGCATGCCCTTTTTTATATTTAAAACTAACAAACATGAGTAACTCAAAATATTCTCCCGGCACGACTAAGTAAATTTCGTTGGTTGAAAATATTAGATTGTCAAGAGGTGTATATTAAAGATTGGTCGTTCGTAAAGTGTTAAAATAACGTGCCCTTCCAACGGAGGTCTTTTTTGATTTGGTCAGCCTTTAAATTTAATTTATCTTAGCCCCGGACGACACTAGGATTTCTCCAAGGGTGAACGCTTGACAGGTATAGGATGAAGAGATAGATGCAAATACAAGGGAATCCGGGTACCAGACGCCTTTGTTAATTTACGTGCCCGGTGTTAAGAACCGATAACACGAAAGTCTACCTCTGGATTTCTAACCAGTTCATCTCTAGAGTGGTGGGAAACACTGAAAAGCGTTACCGAAATTTCCAGTACTTGGGACCTCCGCATTGTTAGTCCAGAGCATTAATCTCTCGACCACCGCGCCACACTGTGGTCAGCCGTACCTGCTTATGAGGACAATTCAGGTACATCCTACATATATACTTATTGTCCTAGGTTCTTGTAAAAGTAATGAAGACGAATGGACAAAAATGAAGTCTGAAAAAAAAAGTTCTAACAATTCATCCTAATTTACCTTTCCGGTATAATTTACTACTGGAAATCCGCAGAATGTTTCGTTCCTGAGAATTTCTACAATGCGGCTTACTTTCTCTACTTTGCTCAAGGTTAAGGCTGGAGAATTCATTAAATCACTGAAACAAATAAATAACACAAGTTCCGAACATGTGTTAGACAAACAAACAATTCTGTTTATTTTATTTGAACATTTTACAATCTTTTGGAAACAAAATAATTGCAGTAACAATGTGTAACTGATCAAAACAAACAAACCCCAACATTGCCTACAGCATCGGTGCAAGTAAAACTTTGCACGGTTCGTTTTCAAATTAATAAAAAGAAAGTTTGGGAATAAGATTTTACTAAAACGGTTTTCCTAAAAGTAACAACATAGTTCGACCGGTCTTATATTCAGGTAGCCCTACATGTAGTAATTTGTTACGATTCCGCTTCGTAATTAGATAAATATTTCGATATTCCCGGGCAGTGCACAATCAGATTTCAGCGGTAAATAGCAAGAAACCGTAGTAGGATGTCATATATCGTTAAATAGCAAGAAACCATAGTAGGATGTCATATATCGCCAGTTAGACGTCGTAAAAACTCTTTAAATCAAATAACATTAAAATGCCTTTTAAATATCACTTAATTACGAGTTTACCTAGCTTTGATAGAATCACAGAGCGCTGGAGGATCCCATGGAAGCAATGGAAGACCAAGAACCTCTATGTTCATGTCATAAAGGCCCTACCGACAGAAACAGTCATACAACATATAAAATACAATGATTGAACATTCAATATGCAGTATTAACTGTTTTACAAGTGTCACATACATCTTTGTTATTATAGTTTGTCGATAATTTTCGGAACAATTTAAGATATCTTATGGTTTCAAAAAGCATCGTGATTATTCAGTATTCTCTGCTTCTTTCTGACAACACGTATTAATAGTTATTGATGTACTTCTAATGGCATAAATAGAAATTTTAATCTTCCTTATTCATTTGCATTATAACAACCAATGATATGAAATGAAATAAACTTATTAAAGTCATACTAATGTTCAAAATGGCCGTATTCCATCTTGTCACTGAAGAAATAAGTTATTCTGACATACTTCTCTTATTATATTGTATCAGATATATTAAATGACTAAACCTTCCAAATTGAGTTGACTTTAATTAAACACTTTATTCTCTAAGGATAAAACTCTTGTACAGATTTCTATAATCAGTTTGGTTTTGATATTGGCGATAATTGCTATTTCTTAAAGAGTAAAATCTGATAAATTGTCTTTCTTAACATTTTCATGTTTGATAGTACATGTATGACGAATAACATGACTTCATTATGCAATTGAATTTCTCAATACAGGATATTTGTCATATCTGCATATCTTTATTACAGAAACACCTGAAAATGGAGAAACTCATACATACCGTAGATATAAAATCGCCCACCCATTTGGAAATCATAAGGACAAGAATTATTGGAAGACCAAAGGATACCTCTCCCGTACATTCAACAATCATCACAGATAGGCTGATTGTAGCTCGAAGTACGCCCCCAAGCTGAGCTGCAGCACCAATAAGAGCATACTTCCCTATATCTGTTTCCTACAAGAAGAAAATATATTAAACTTAAGATCAGACGCAACACTATCTTGATGTTACTAATTAAACGTATTTGCAAATTACGTTACCTAACCCTTACCGCAAATTGCCTTTTACAAAAGCTGTACTTATAATGATTAAGCAATGATTAAGCAAATTATGGTCTCAATCCTTTTTTTAATTTAGCAAAGAAACTTTGTTTCTTTAGACTTTATTACACTCAACCTTGAAATGATCAAAAAGATTCTGAACAATTTTGATTTCCTGATTGCTCACAAGGTTTTTGTTATTAGATGTGATTTTATGTCTTTAGTTTTCAGGCCTGACCTTAGAGAACATCAAGACAAACATTTCATATCTTTCAAATTTCATTAAAGGATTTCAATTTTTTTTCTTTGATTTGACCCATGTGAATCAATTTAAGGACTGACCTAGGAATCATGAGCCAAAACGTTCTGTTTAATTTTTATGGTGGCATTTACAGTGCTAATTACAACGTTATTTAGTGTCCTTATAGAAAGACAGTTTGAAGTATTCTGAAGATTAAATTATGTATTAAACGTTAAAAAATAGTGTACATAAATCCTTTCTTTGATTTCTGTTATAAGAGCATTCTGAAAGCCTTTCAATACATAATATTATGTTTGAAGAGATGTGAAAGAACAGGAAGTCATCTTTCAAACTTAAAACTATCCTTGCTGGTGTACTGTTCAGCGATATATGCTACACTTAAGCTAACATCAACAACTACAATAGAGGATGACGGGCATCATCCGTGAAAAAATACTTACATATTGTTGTTTATCTCCAGGAAATATATGCACGACGGCCATACCGAACAGCCTACCCCATGCAGCTCCAATGACGAGACAGGGGATGAATACACCCCTAGAGACACTCAATCCGTATGTCAACACGGAAAGGAAGAAGAAAACAATCGCAAATATTGATAGCGTGACTGGACCAAATGCAGCTGAAATTATTTCACAAGTAAAAAGTTCATTCAATCACTACATTGCAAAATCAAACATTAATACAAACAAAATTTGATTTATTAATGACATAAAATTACAGATATTTTAAAACATCATTTCATAACTGACATTATTAACCGCCTTTGTATGACGACACAGTACGGAAATATTTATGTCACAGTCTTCATATTTACTTGTTTAGCTTCTTTACAAAATTGAAAAGGTAACTCTGCTTGTGCAGTTGGTATGTTTAACCGATGTGTTGTCAACAGATTGTTTTCTTACCAAAGGGATCGTTTAGAAGAGCCTTCAAGCAGCCTTCTGGAGTTGCCAAGAATAAAGGAGACAGTGAATGGTGTTGGTTTTCCGGACAGTTCACCTGAAAATGAACAAAACAGCTGAAACTTTCTTTGAAACTAATTGCATTAGATATTTCAACTGAGTGATAGCATATATGTATACTTAATACATTAATATGATAGATATATGTACATCTGCCTGAGTTTATTTCTCCTAATTTTATGTTGTTGTTTTTGGCTGGCGTGAACCGTGTTTTTTTTAATGTTCCAGTTACACTTTTACGTTTCTTCTTAATGTTAATTAAATCACTCTTTAAATCACCAATTCTTTTTGGTTTAAGAATGGAACATTAAAAGATGCAATCCTTCAAGGGTTTAGGAGATATGGATCGGACACCGACCGATCGTCCAACCAACCGACTATTATATAGTAATCGATCGACAAGCTGACTCCTATATACCCCTCCAAACTTTGTTTGTGGTGGTATAATTAGAAAATACATTTTACTTTGAGTGATATACCAATTGTGTTAAAATAACTGTTCACCTGTGCAACTATTGCGTGGATATCGTGTGGTTTCTTGTCAGTGCATGTGTTTAAATTTGCAAACATGACCACAGTAAGAAGTCCAGCAATTGCTGCAACAAGACCGGCTTCTGCCACCTTCATCCACCTATACTTGATAAATCTGTAAGGAAGAAAGGGAAAAGAAATTACAAACAGCAAATTAGTCTTGAAATTATTCTTGAAAACACTACCAATACTCCCAAGGAAGGTACAGCTTCAAAAGCTACCCTTGAAACAAATTCGGATTCACAACCTCCAAGGAAACTATTACTGAAACTCTAGTAGTGTTTCATAGTAAAAGCAGGTAAATGTCAGTACCAATGTCTTACGACGAACCAAAATCCTGAAAGCTTCTCAATTCCCTGAGCAACATGTTAAATGTTTATTTTAATTCGTGAGTAAGTTACATGATCTATTCTGACTTATGTAGAATAATTTGTATATTGGTTTATATTTATGATAATGTAAAACAGTATCCATCTGTTTTTGTTTTACTAAATGTGATAAACTTGTTGACTTCACAGTGGAGCAAACCAATACACTTATCTTACTGAATTTATGTGTCAAGCGGTCCATTTCTGTATACAGTGACTTTGATATATCAAAATGTTTGTCAGAGTCTCTAGTAGTTGGAACTGAACTTCACCTTCCTAACTCACAAATTTAATAAATGCTGAAATTTCACATAACAATGAGTAGCTTTCTTCTAAACAATATGCAATTCTGTAGACTCAAAGTTTAGGGAAATGTGTTGTGTTCTCTTCAAATGACATTGTGTAGTTGCAGACTACATAAAAGCGATTTCATTTATCTAAGGGAAAGAACCCTGCGGGATAGTTTTTGAGCTCTTGGAAATGTTTTCATAAACAAATCTAGCTTATTAAGTACATTTAACCTAGGTATATTACCTTAAGGAGAAGCTTGAAGTTCTGTCCGGTATAATTAAAAAAATACAAAAACTGAAAATGGATATTTTGTTCATAATTAGCAAAGCATAAGAATATCATCATTTTCGAGGCAATTGAACACATTTTCAATGTTTGTGACGCTCGAATCTAGTGTTCGTGGGCGTATACAACGCACGTGCAACAAGCCGTTGTAGTAGCCCAAACTGATGTCCAGCCGTACAAAAAACGCAGCAAATTTTTCTAGTGTGTGACAAGATTCCGGTATAACAAGGATATATTGAGATGTTTGTCTACAGTCTTACGTCTTTGAATGGGACTATCCTTTGGTAACAAAAATCACTGAATTTATGATTAAAAGCTGCAATGTACATAATATTGGGTAGATAAATGTGAAATTCATGGTTTATGCCATCAAGGTTGATTGAAAACTTTTGTATGGTATTTTTTCCAACATTGTAATGTTGCAAGTAGTCTACATAAAAGCGATAAATTTGCAAATAAGAAACTAAAAGCAATGTTACAATTAGAATTTAATTAAACAATCTTGAACTTGTCAGAAATTTTCCTTAAGTATATTTTCTTGAATGATAAAGGCGAAATGAGTTTTAAATTGTTTTATTATATACCTTTTTGAAAAGGTTTTGGCTTATGTAAAATGAAAAACAAAGTGTTTCAAACTTAAACTAAGCATTGCCAAATATAAACTATAATTAAGAACAGTATTTTTGACAATTTGAAACAATGTCATTCTTAAATTTTAATTTTGCACTGTATGATCTTTTAGATCTAATTAAAAGTTAACTTTACAGTTTAAAACAAACCTTTAGAAACAGACACAACTGTTAGATACAGGTATAAGTTTAAAACTTAGTACAGAATTTGATATATTTTTTTTAAACTTGACCTTTTGCTTAACCTTTTCGGAACCGTACAACTGATGCTTGAAAAAAACCTGCTATCTATAATAATGGGATCTTTAGGGATATTATCTTGTGATTTTAAGAATAAGTTTAGTTCCATGTTTATAGTCTTGGTATGGATAAAATAATAAAGATTAAAATGTGGTTTCCATGTATCTGTTTAAACCATATATAACCTGACCTTAAATATGCCTTGTCCATGATTTTCAAATAATGGGTGGTATGCGAGTTCAATGTAAAAAATCCTCTATATTGATAGCAAGTGTAAAATTGGGCATTTTAGATGCAAAAATAAACAAAAAAGAACAAAACGTCATCTTTGATTATTGTTGCCTTCCACCATTTGGAGCCAAAGGATATTTCATGTTTCGAAGACTAGATACTTTGACGAACATTTTGATATGCCTAAAAGTCACTGTTTATCGAAGTCGGTAAACCTCTTAAATATAAAATTCCCTCATGGCCGATAAGGGATCACATTTATATTTATCAATGGTTAAGATATTAAAGCTTGGACGGCATGACCTGCAAAATTGACTTCAAACAAAAAAATCATGCAATTATTATATTTAGCTAAAAAGGGGGGAATCTGGGCCCTTTTTGCTTCCTCGGGTTTAAAATATCTCAAATTATTAGTGTATACATAAATGATGTATTTGTACTCATTTTTCACGATTTCACGTCTTTAAACTAAGACATACCTATTTCTAAATACTGTGAGTTTATAGTTGAGCACGACAAATGCAGCACCAAACAGTCCACCTAAAATACAACATAAAAATTGATAGACAAAATTGTTTGTTAGAAAAAGAGGGGAAATAAATGGTATATTATAAAAGAGGATAACCTTACTGCATTAACGGATCGCGATCCACACATCACACTCATCTTAATGACTGTTCAATGCACATGGAAATGCTATTATAATTATTATTTATCACAGACCGGGAGCTAATTTAAACCTCTGCATACATGACAATGCTGTTGTTATTCTAAAATTATCACAGTCAAACTCAAGTGAGCCTTTTTCTGGGAAAGGTAATATTATCTTCGACGATAGGGCAAATAAAAAGGAGGCTGTAATTTGTAACAAATGATTTAGTGTAATAAGTGTCTGTGCTGGTTAAGCTTACAGTATCAAACTGCACGGACGTTCAGGCCAATCTATATACATGGTCATCCCAAATGCCTATAGTTATGAAATAATATCCATTCCGTGGTCTTCATCGTCTTATTAAGACTGATTTGGAGTTCTTATGCACAGTACATAACCACCAAGGCCGGATGCGAAAAGTGAATTAATGCAAACGGCCATTTTCTACGCGGATAATTATTTAATGTTATGCGGCAAAATATAGCCCTGCGCGTCAAAACGTTGCTTACGGCATAATAAAACCATTTCTATTACTCTTTGTATATGGAGGCTAAATCGTGAGTCATGTTATAAACTTAAAATGTAGGTTTTCATACAGCATGTTTCAATCCGACTGTGTTTGAAAATTATTATCTACCAGAGCAGGAGAACCCATCATGGATGTCAAATAATCTGCCACCTTGTCATTTGGAAGTAAGAAACATAATAAAGTGTTTTCATATTATTCCAGTATATTTTGAATAGGATTTGTCAAGGCCTTCACTTAAAGAAGAGATATATCAAAACGTACACTAAACTCTTATGATGCTTTCAAAAACGGACTGGCCAATTTTTCAGGAAGCGGAGTTTCGAGAGTTGCTAACATGCACAAGCGATGTTTCCCCTTCACATGGAGCATGTTTGAAGAATGATAGTTTTAGTAGGATAGGATTTCGTAGAAAAGGGGAGCTAATTAAGATTGGATCAAACATAGTTAAGGTTCTTTGTCACTGTCCTTCCTGTAAATGTCCTCTACCAATGTAAACTCAATTCCTTACATACTTTAATATGGAGTTATGTTTCCAGCAAGCTTATTATAATGGGAGATAATTACTAGAGTTATGGTTCCTGATCACTGCACTCCGTCTCAATGTCTTCTATTAATGTGTGAAGATCAACTCTAATACCTTAAGTACTTTTGAGTTACGCCCCGGAAAAGCATATAAAGGGAGATCAGTTTTAAAAGATTGGGTAAGCTAGAGATATGGTTCTTAGTCACTGTACTTACTCTCTATTGTGTGAAGTATTAAATTTATACCTAATACAAGTTTTTTACATCAAGGGGGTGGGTGATTAAAAATTGGGTCAGTAACAGATATGGTTCCTTGTCGTTGCACTTCCTCCTAATAATCTCTGTCGTTGTATTTAGTATGAGATGGTACATTATACCTCTTATGAAGTGGGAAAGGGGTGATAACTCAGCTGACAAGAGTCCAACAGTTATCATTCTTGCGCTAGGCACAACTTGGCATTGCCATCTACCATGTTCTAAGTTTCTTTTAATTCCTTCCAGTATTTTCCGAGCTCTGCTACGGAAAACAGTTAGCAAATTATGCCTTTAAAAAGGTGGTAAAGTGGAAATAACTCAGTTGTCAAGCAATGTGCAAGACTTATAATTCTTGCGCTGGTCACAAATTTACATTTCCATCGACCATGTTTGAAGTTTCATTCAGCTCCTTCCAATAGGTTCAGAGTTTTGCTCCGGGCAAAATTCATTGAACAAGAAGTAGAATAAGAATAGTTATACTAAGAAGTAGAAAAGAAGAAATTTAAAGTACAAATGCAGTATGTCTCCCTTCGGTGAAAGGGAGACATAAAAAGTGTAATCTGACCAAAAGTCATACGGATATGAATTTAATTCATATATATGTTGGCCATAGTGTTACATATTAGCACAAAGATGTATTTCCATGAAGCAAATCAATGCGATTAAGACTAACTTACGCACCTACAACAGCCATTACTAAGTAAACTGGAAATTCTATCAAGTCAAACCGCAAGTTCTGGAAAACAAGAATAAGCAAAAACTGAAAGAATGCGTATATAAGTTTACCAAAGTAATTACTTATCTCTGTAGAAACGTTCATGATATCATTTGTATCAAGGAGAATTTATTCAACACTTTGTTTCGTTCAGCACGTCGCTGGAGCATTAGTTTTATACTATGAAAAAATGTACTGATAATACATTATATAATGCATAGAAAATAACAATAGCTTTTTACGGCAGTTCATCATTGCTACAGACTTGAATCTGCGCAAAGATCAAAAACTAATAGAGAATCCCTTTTTAACGTACAATTTGTCTAAATGCGATAGCCGGAGGGTAAAAAACGATATTTGACAGTCGAAACATAAGACGTCACAATGAAAGCGTCACCGGAGAACACATATATCTAGAAACGATATACATTCCAGGTGCTCAGACAGCCGTAATGGAGATTTTTTCCATTTGGGGAAAAATAAGCTAAGATACGCACCGGGAGAACAAAAGGTTAGTGACCAGACAGGGGGAAAAAAAACGAAAGGGAGTTCTTTTATACGCACTGAGCAAAAGGTTAGTGAAGAAACAAGCAATCATAGCTGAGAAAAACTGAAAAATAGAAGCCATGTGATGAATAAGAAATGAGATCAACCCTCAGGAGATACACAAATTACATTACGTTTGTTTTCTTCTAGACGAAATAGATCTTTTATTTATCTTGTGACTTTGTGACTTGAGTCCTATACGTTGTTACTTTTCGATAAAATTGTGCTTTGATACTTTGCTTTTTTTTTTTGTTTATGTTGAATACATAATGTAGAAGAGCTCATTTTTCACTAATACTCCGAGAGCTCAATTAACCACCGGTGTATGGGAAAGTTACCAGACGTCCAATACATTATTCTTCGTGTGAAAAATGTTAATAATTTCAGGGTGTTAGCAGTTACTTCTTGCACAAATTAATTACTACTAATTTGTATTAATTCAAATGCAGTGAAAACTTCTTTTGATTCACTGTTAACATCACTTGTTTCAAAACCGTTATCAGAGTCTTGCGGGGCATTGTCACGGGTTGCGGTCTTGATAACAGCCGAATTCGAGAGCCCGTAACCTCAAAGATATAAATAGCATGCGAGAAAATACATACCACTCTCCAGGTGAGGGAATTGCTCCAGAAACTTGCAGCTTCTTCCAATGAGAACAGCGTGCCCCCTACGGGTGTTCCAAAAGCTGCCGATACTCCAGCAGCGGCCCCTCCAGAAACAAAATCTCGTATTTCATGATCACTCCGAAATCCCCCGTATATCTTTGATAAAAAAAAAAATCGTATTTTCTTAAAATAGAGACTTACTTCTAGTAAAAGACAACTCGTCGCAAGAAAATTGCTAAATTCTAATTTAACAACTACTTTCAAAAAGATAAAAAGCACACATCCTAAAACCGCGGTGAGTACACTTCATATTTCATTATACTGCGAAATTCTATTTGACGATAATTAATTTTAAATGATTCTGTGTTTTTCTTTCACAAATATAGCCAACTGTTAACTTGCTACTCGATTAAATTTTCATACAACTGGGTCCAGAACACCGAGAAACAGTCTCAGTATGCCATTTACTGTCGACAAATAGAAACATTTACGCTGCGAAGATTTTTGTTTGAATCTGGCCTACATTTTCAAAAACAATACATCGCATTTAAAGGTTTTAATTACATTTTGAATTATATTCACATAATCATGGAGAAAATATCCGCATCTGGCATCAATCAGATTCATAAATATTTCATAGATTGCAAAACAAAAGCTAAGTCTGCAAGTGCGTAATTTAACTCAATAATGAGATTAAACAGACCCAGTCCAATCAATAAAAAAAATCCGTAAAAATATTTCATTATAAAATCGTTTGCAAAGTGGATCGTGGCTTAAAAATATTCTTTACAAAGGAATTAAATACAAACATCCATGAAAAAAATATGTCAACACATATTCATTTTAATGAAATTAAAAAGTCTTTACTGGGCAATGATCAGCAGTTTAAGAGCAAGTTATAATAAAGATCTCTTTATTCTTCCTTGGTGACCAGCAAAACACGAAAGAAGGAGAGATAAATTAGACATTTACAAAAACAAACTGATACGACTTACAGAAACTCTTTTCTTTCCGCATGGAAGTCTAACTCTGCCTTTACCAAGTCCTGCAGCAATGATACTCCCTGAGTGTGCCATCGGACCCTCCTGTGAAACGTAAAGAAAATGAAATGTCCGTCTTATAAGCTTTACGTACACTTATGCTGAATTTGTTGCGGCATTCACACCATTCATAGATGTTTTTTTCACCATATATGGTATTGCCATGCCATTGGAATATAAATAATTGGCCTAACACATCAATCAGATATGAGACATTGACTTGCTTTTATGAAACCTGCTACATACTATTGTTAAGATACATGTTACAACGTAAAAAAGGCGTTTGGATCTTAAAACGAGTACGAGTAAACGCAAAAATAGCACGAATGGAAGAACGAAGCTTTGATTTACTTTAACACGATTCTAGTCATTTCATTGAACAAAATTTGGTCTCATATAGTGACCAATTATATTTTTGCCGTGAGAAAGTATATGCCGGAATAAGCTTTAAATTTAAATCAGTCAATAGTTTTCATTAATATTACATGTGGTTCAGCATAAAATATTTGAAGGGTTGGAATTTGGCTTACATCTCGCCATTATTTATCGAACCCCACAGAGATCTTTTTCTAACGAAGGCTAGTGAAAAGAAGACTTGTTGATTGTATTACGGTAAAGATCCGCTATCACAACCACCCAATAGTACATGTAAATACTGTCTCGGTATTAAAAAAACGACTGAGCCAACTTATTAACACGGTGGGGAATCAAGTGATCAAAATAATCTCTAAACAAAAGTAGATCTCTCAAAATTTTTAGAAAATAATGAAAGTCGTTTAGCTGTAAATGTAAAATGTAAACTATCTTATGGCAACATAAAAGTAGAACCTACGTTCTAGAACTAGACAGGTCTTAATTATAGTCACCTTCCGATTGTGCTGGACACTTCAAGAAACTGACAATTTATTTTTGAAATGTTTTACACAATCAGAAGGTGACTGTGATTGAGACCTATATTTTCAATTTACAGCTAAACGGCTCTCGATATTTTCTAACATTTCTCATAGATGTACTTTTAGGATTATTTTGATCATGTGATTCCCCACCGTGATTAATGTCCTAGTAGAAAGGACTTAGGTATTGATAATGTGATAATTTCAATGATAAAAAATCGTTCCGAAAGAGGTTTTACGACAATATACAGTTGCCTTCACGGCGTGCCTACCTTTCCACAAGCAAGGCCTCCTAGAATAGACATTATAACTCCTGCTATTTTAGCGATAAAGCATTCAAGGGTCAGAAGCCCTGGTATCTTCACTCCATTCAGATATGATTTGATGTATGGAACACCACCGCCAAATGCCATTGGCTGAAAAATGTTGAAAAATACAACGTTAAATTCGGACACTTATTCTAAATGTAATTTTCTTGAAACAGATTAAAATTATTTTTAAATAGGTTAATAGTTTATGTCTTGGAACGTTAGCACGTGTTAGCGGGTTCCAAATGTTTATCCAGACTGTTCATAAATCGAAAATCAATTCGTAAATTGCTCATAATTTAGGAAACCTGTCAGTCTAAATTCACATCTAAGATGTAATAATGTTTATCACCACGTTTCCTTTTTGTAAAGCAATTTCCTTTTAACTTAAATTCAGGAATATGTTTTAGAACGCTACAATGCATTCAATTATTGATTTATACCCTAGGTTGCTCCTGATTAAACAATGCATCATAATAAAAGAAATAGTTACTAACTGGATAATTTTAGAAAGGAGCACGTGCCGTTAATTGAATTTAAAATACCTGAAAATATACAACCAACGATGCCCCAATACAGGAAACTGTTACGTTGATACCTATCCATATCAGAGTTGGTTGCCATAGACATCCTTCTTTTGAGCATTTGTCCAGGACTTCAAATCTTGTTAAGATGTAATAGTACTTAGCTGACGCTTAGCCTAGCTGACTTTATGATTGTAATGATAGATGTTTTAAAACAGTCGCTTGCGTTACCCTTAATGGTTTATGAAGAGATCATTCACATATTTTCGACCGTCTTCTTGGTAACTAATCCATATCTATATGATTGAGATATTCATATTTATAACAAAACTTTAAAAACAAAACCATCAAAGTTTGACACAGATATCTAGACAGCATATTTTGTAAACAAATCTTTGACTGATATTTCTACCATCTTTTTACTTGGCATCAACCCAATATTCTGTCATAATCATTCTACCAGCTTTCTAATTACTGAGTGCTACAGTTTTCACTGTCAATCAAAATGTTTCTTTTCTCACCATCTAGGTTAAGAAGCTCTACGTCGATATGATCAGTGTACTTTTCAACACATTTAATTAATTGTGAAAGAATAGTCTTATCAAGCCTCTCTTGAATCTGCTTTTCGGGAAAAATTAATTCTGATATAGAGTACTAGTTAGGTCATTATTTTATTTCTGCTACTTTATAACTGACTGTGAGTATCCGAAAAAGATATTACATGCAAAAGGATACAATTTTGTAACATTTTGAACTTGGCATGGCCGATTGTTTCAACAACTATGTGGACTGCGGTTGCTAGAAGTGCTGTACACAAACCCGTAAAGAATGCTACCATCCATCTAAAGAACATATCCTTCTGAAATTGAAAATATAAATTTTGGTTTGATTTTTTTCATTTACCCATTTACCCAATTAAGCAATGTACATTTCAGAAAGTTTTGTCGACAATTATATACAAGATATGATAAGCAGTGATTACGAGGTAAAATGAAAAAGCGTCGAAATCGGATATAAATTGCAATTTAAATTTAGTAAAGTCAAGTTTTGAAGAAGATGAGAGAAAACTGAACTCAAAGAACACCTAACTTTTTCATTTTTAGAATGTTGTGGCAAGAAATATAAATTTCTGCCTAAAAGGATGAAAAATGACTTTTTAACAATAATAAAAAAAACAGATGAACATTTTTTTCAGAACAGAGAAAGCCATTTCAATTTACTTACTTGTAGGCCTTCTATTTTTTTCTGGAAGAATAAATACTTTCTGGCATAGAAAAAAGCAGACAGTGTAAACTATATTTTCTGTTGTAGATTTTGTAAATGAAATATACACTGCACAAAGTGTTATTATTGTAACATAAGGTACATGTTTAGCTCATATAGATTATAATACAATATAGGATTCAATTAAGTACTGTCAATTTCGGGAATGACAAGAAAACGATATGATTTAAGGTTTGAGTCTTTAAATCTAACTCCCTTTGCTTCTTTTTAAAATCACTTAAATACTGCTATTTTACATTAAGATATATTTATACATGTATTCAAACCAAACGAATGTTTTCCATTATGCAAGAAAGTCATGACGCAAGACTACCTGTACGTAATTTGCAGATATATATACATGTATGTATTCAAACACAGGATGCTTTCCATTATGCAAAAAAAGTCCTGGTCACGTGACTGAAACAGGTGATGTAAACGTTTTCTGCTATTAGGCTGGCAAGAATACCTACATTCACTATCGTTTGGCTGACATAAGGTAGCAATGCTATACTGCTTTTTACACCAAACATAAAAATAAACTCGGATGCAATAAATTTAAATCAACAGATGAACATTTCTTTCGGAACTAACAAAAACTTTTCCGTTTACTTACTCTTTGGCACTCTAACTTATGTGACTTATTCTGGAAGAAGAATAAACGCCCAGTGGCATAGAATGTGCATGCAGGGTAATTTATCTCTTGTAAATGTTTACACATACATAATGTTTTTATTGAAACAACATGTAAATAAAGATACACGAGGATTCAAAGTGCCAATTAAAACGAATTTAATAAACATAAAAATGTATGGTAAGTTACGAAACGGAAGGGTAAAAATCATAAGCTCATTTAGAATAAACGAGTGTGATGAGTGATTAAAACAAAGTATTTTGTAGGAAAAGAAACTAAACGTTTTCTTTCTTTTTAATCAAAAAAAAAAAAGTAAATATGATGATTGTTTGGGGATTAAACAACAAAGTGATACAATTGTATGAAAAGAAACTTAAACGTTTTCTTTCCAAGTCTTTTTAATCAAAATATTAAAAAAAAGCAAAATTGGTTAAAAAAGTGTCGGCAGACTATATGGGTGGTGTGGGGTTTATATAATCAGTGTGACTGTTGATCTATTCACTATATGTATAAACAGTTAATATATAGTTATCTTATCACTAATCGTTAAATATTTTCGCATATGTAGGATACTTATATTACTTTTTCAAGGGCGAACAGTGCAAATCGCGTGTATCACTTGCAGTTAAGTGAAACGTTTCTGAACTTGAAACTACAATGCTACACTTGAAAACTCATTTACAACAGGTAGTTGGCACAGGAAACAATTTATTATCAAGTAGTTAGGTGTTTTATCAGAACTCGTTACGTGATTTATTATTAAAAGAAAACATCTGTTTCTATAAACGTTTACTTAACTGTAGGCAATCTAAAACCGTTGATAACGGGGCAGCAATCATGAACTGGGCCATGATACTGGAGCATGCTAGAATATTTGGAATTTTAAGTTTAATGTTTAGTATACAGCTATATAATTTGAACTATGTGAAGTAAGTGTACCCTTTAGACGCATCTTGGCAAACTGTTGAAAGAATTCAATTTTATTTTAATGTTTTGAAAATCTTTACAAATTTCTTTTAACAGTAAGGTAAATATTTCTGCTACTATTTAATACTGCAGGGTTTCAAATTGGCAGGGTGCCAATTCGGCAGTGCTCTGTTAACCAACTGATCTGAATGGTGACCCTTAAGCAAGAGAACTTAATCATTCAATTGATACAAAAATTATGTGCGAACGGATAGTCAAGCAAGTTTGCTTTTCAACTCAAACGGAACAAGAATTGAAGAAAAAAGTCATGTCGATGGATATTCAGTATATTTGCTTTGGTGTTTCGAGGCCGACCAGGCTGTGCACTATGATTTGTCTCACTTACACATCCCGCGACAAATGACACCCAATATGGACCCTGTTGTCTAAGGACGTCTCAAGGGTAAATTTACTTACTCTCCAGCAGTCAAGCCCTGACGACTGAGGACGACCTTTCAGTTTTGCATGGGTGTATTTTACTGAACAAACTTAATCACAATTGGAGAGAAAATATGTCGCCTAGTAAAAGGCACAGGATCGCGGGTTCGAGTTCCAGTCAGGCTGCACATTTTTCTTACCCTATGAAAGTACGTCTGCTATTACAGTTATTTATAGCGTTTGATACTTTTCCTTATACATCAGTTCTTGCAATAAATAGCCGGCTATCTCCAAGTAATTGACAGCTTTTTAGGGTAAATCTTCGTCTTATAAACTAGAAATCACTCGCCATTTCAAACTCGAATCTGAGACCACCAGGTTCAGTGTTAAGGTCGTTCCATCGACCGAACTATTATGGAACTGAGGTCTAAAAGTTGGGATTTTATCAAGCCTCAGCCGTGAATTATAGATAAGAATATAATACTATCAGACGATCGAAGATAAATCGACAGTCATTACGCATGTAGCATTATCAGCATTAACTTTTCAACTTACTTTAACGTTTGGTTTCTCTCTCTCCTGCCAATGAAGCTCATTCTCAACCGTATCATAATTCAAACTCTGAAATATGAAATAGCAATTAATATTAAAGAATGTGAATTCAAATGAATCACTTTTACGATAATGTTTCTGGTGCTTTTAAGAAAGTTACATAAATGTCAGCCTACTAACCCTACTTTCATTTGTTTTCGTACACATTGACAGAATTGCAGAGCAAGCACATTGTCACTCTTTTTATAATTAAACTGTTACAGTAGTAAATAGTAAATAACACGTTATCAAAAATAAAGTGTTCATTTTTCATGCAATCGAAGTCAAATGTTGCAATTGTGCATGAAAATAACAACCATTGAATCGCTAAAGTGTTAACAAATAAATCTGCAACGGGCTTTGATCGCGGTCATGGCGCCTGTGCGAGTCAGTTGAAGTGTCCACAAAAGGTGCAAGAGCGTGCACGTGTACGATAGTAATATAATCATGGGGGTACACAATCTGAAATTTGAAACACCAAGCTGTGACCTTGACTTCTGACTGTCATGCACGATACATTTCCCTATGATACTCTATTATTATGTTAATTTCGATTTAAATAATTCGTTTTCAACAACAATTTAATCTAAACCTTGAACACGTAGGAGCCAACGATACGAATGTCGTGAATTAACAGAATTATACACCTTCCATTGATTTTTTACAATGCTGTAAAGTTTGATCGAAATCCAAAGAAGGGCGGACAAAGTTATAGCTGACAAGATCGGAAAATAAAAACGTTTTAACGAACGAACGGAATAACAGATAGACTGTGCGATCACTATTTATAACTCCCTGTTGGAGGAAAAATATTAGGTCAACATTTTACCGAACGCCGTAAAGTCTAGCCGCGTTGTCAATTATGCCATCTAAAACGAAGCTCCTTACGTAAAATAATAGCACAGAGTAAGAATTGTGAAGATCATTGAGGCAACAAATTATGAGAGTACAGAATATTTAAAACAAGTGTTTATACATGTTCAGCTGCATACTTTCGCTGTAATACTATTACTGCGCCGATCAGAGTGTTTTGCACGAACATCATGGCATTCTACTCAGAAATTGAAGATATCTCGATTGTCGATTGTAATTTTTCTACGTGCAGAAGCAAAACTTACAAGCTAACATACAATCAAACAACTGATACATTTGTAAATACAAGTAATAAAATAGTTATGTTTCTTGTAAGAACTACTTGTACAATGATATTAAGTCATGCTCACCTCCCATTTTGAAACAATTCGTTTTCGGAATCGTGTTTTGACACCATAATCTCTGATTCGTTTTGACATTTCCTGTAAAATAAAATGTAAGTATTTAACTTTATCTGAATGTGCCGAAACACTCAAACGTTGGTCTGCTTTCTCGGAAACCCTATTTCTACGATATTCTAATAACTGTAAACATTTGATACCAGGTAAGCAAAACTTTATCAAAAAAATTATAAATTAGAAGTGGTAAAACATGTATTCCACAGACGTCCATGTCAAACCAATTTAAAACGGGTAAGAAATTCGGCCCTTTCAACCAGTACGGATCATGCAAAGTGTGCTCATCCCTGCAGCCTGAACATTGGATCTGCAGTGTTCACAATTCGGTCAGCAAATTTTCACCCCTTTAAAAATAATCGAACTGAAAGTTGGACGAGTCCATTTCAGAAATTTAGCAGGGTCATTGCGCAAGACAAAAAGTGGCGGGGGTTCTTTACCTGCCATTTACTGGATAAGATTGCGGTGATGCTGTTAGTCAATGTATCGGTAGGTGATACAGGTGGAACTGGGGTTCGGAGCAGCTCGGAATGTTCATCCAGACTGTCAAATACCGGCTGGCTGCTGCTGCCTGGAAGGTTATTAACAAGGTCGGAATCCGTTACTTCTGTAACAGTGAACTGAAAGTATAAAAAATACAACGATGACCTCAATATATCCAAGAAAGGTTCTCGAGCTATTACTTCTGTTACAGTGAACTGAAAGTATCGAAAATACAACACTGACTATTACCTTTCACACAAACAAAGAGTGTTGCAGTGTATTTTATACGCGTATTTGTAGTTGATCATGTTACATGGTCAATATATGGTAAATTAATTAGTAGCTGTGTATATGTTTTTTTTCGCTTTTAAGACATAAAACATTCATCACGATTTGTGCAAGCAGTCGCATGCTTCTTGAAAAACAAAAGAATATATTTTAGAACCAAATTCTAGAAGGAACTTTAATTTAATAAGCTTGGTAAAAAACAAATCAAAATCCAGATTTTACATTAAATTAATGCCGGTTTATAGTGCTAAGTTCCTCCACCTCAGGCAATTCAAACTATTAATCCAAACACGTACAATGTATGTCAAAAAGATGCTGCATACGTCATATTCTAAACTTTAGAAAACAACATTATTTCAACATTAATGGGGGGTTTTTTTGTCGTTGTTACACTAGGCATACCATTACCAAGGCGACCAACATTTTACGATTTATTTTATTGGTATTTCATGATTATAGTTTGGAAAATCAAGTTATGAAACACGATGGGTGATCTAAGTCGAACATCAAACCCCAGAACCTTCATTTTATAAATCACTAAAACATAATTTAAATACGGTGATTTTCTTTTCAATACACGTGTATGGCCTACCATGAGAACAATGACATAGAAAAAAAATCGAAAATCTTGTACAATCGCTCGAAAAACAAGTATTCGTTGATAAACCATATATACCTGAATGTGGTGAGTGTCTTTCGTCTTCTTTGAACTGCGATCATTTAATGGACCGGACTTTTCAATAAGAGATACACCTCTATTATTATTGTCAGCTAAGTCACTCATTTCCCCACCAATGCTTGTCACTGGATGAGTTTCATCGTCATCAGTGGCATCTTCACTTGCATCAAGCTTATGACACATGCGGCATGGAATATTTTTTCCATGCTTTTCTCCACAAACTTCTGATGATTCCTGATCCTGTGTGCTCCTTTCTAACCAAACAGGACTATCTGGTCTGACTGGATCCGTTCCGCTCATGCCGTTTCTATACTGAAGTTAATCCGGCGCACTTTTGTATATTCCATACAAATTAAATCCGTTTATTACTTCTCACATATCTTTCTTTAATTTGATATCTATTCACATAAAAATAAAAAAATAAAACTCATTTCCACAATATAATTGCATAAAATCCTAGTGGAATGTAGATTAATTAATCAAACAAACTCCGGCTTAAGTTGTTTTTATTTTGTCAATTTACTGGTATCTGGTACTAAATATTTCACTCCATACATTTCTATCTGGCCTTCATGTCGAAATTGCTCAGCGACATACTTCTGATTAGATAGCTGTTTTACTGTTGATCGAAGTAAACAAGCAGCCACAACTATCGATCCTCACGTTCTATTACAATTTCTCTTACGCTATGTAGCTATCTAATACATTCAATATTCTACCGGTGAACATTCCCGCGAATGTATTTTATGGGTGGAACAGATTGCTATTTTGATAATGTAAATGTGTAAACTCTTACAAGAAATGATGAGTACCTTAAAGTAATAAGTTATTTCGATTGATGAAGTGAGCAAGTTTCACGCTAGTGCGCAAGCGTTGTTTACAGATGCGGAATAGTTGAGTGATAAAAGCCCCGGAAGAGCGATCACAGATCGGGAGGGTGCTGGGTGACTGGGTAGTAGTGGGGTGGGGATTCGGGTGGAGACAGTCTCTCATGGAGTTAACTTATCACAAATTTCCAAAAACCTAGTGATTTATTCGTCTTAATTGGAATGCAGTAAAAATAATAATGATAGTTTGATAATAATAAAAAATAATGATACAAAAATTGTAATAATAATCTCTTGGCTTATTAAAACAATTATTCATTACTGAATACATTAGAATCTTGTTAATAGGCCTACAGTACTGCAGCTTATGAATAAAACTATCGTATTTAAAGCGAACATCAAACGTACAGAAACACAGTATGACAGATATACAAAGAAAAAGAAAGAGATTTCTGTCATCCCGAAAAGTGCATGTCTGCCAGGCAATTTTTTTCTGATGTCTGACCGTATATGACAGCTTATGACCTATTACCAAATAGTTTCTGTTGTTCGGTCAGGCAATAATTTCATTGCTCAGGCAAAGTTTTGTGTTTGTCTGGCCGAATGTCACGTACTGTTAAATACTTTTCGGGAAGACTGACATTTTCACTTGCATTCCCAATAAATTTTTAACAATGTCAAGGTGCCCCAAAACCCACAGCTTCGAATGCCATTATACAAAGCAAATTAAGTTTAATGTGTAATAAACGTTTTCAATTTTGTCCTACTAATGCCATCCATTCATTGTAAATATTATCGCCGATAGTATTTAATTTTTCAAAACAATTAAAACGATGACGTCACAAATTACATGATGTCATCAAAGCGCGAGAGAAAATTTAGCGTACACAAATCGCTTCCTGGTGTACCAAAATGAATATACTGCGATCGATAGTGTTTTTGTTAGGTAGTAAGTAGCATGTTTATACATATGAAGCAAAATGCATAACAAAATCTCAATTGCAACAACAGAAACAACACCTAAGATTAGCAGAACCTGGGGCTGGATTTCGTCGTAAGAAACATGAAAATAAAGTGATTTTGATTGAAATAAGATAGATTTTCTAGATTTACCTTAAATTATACAATGCATAATGTGGACCCGGCTCCTCACATGACACTATTTTGCTCACATTCTAATACTATAAAGATTTTAAAGACCCTATCGCATATTTCAACGACCTATTCTCTGTTGCTTTATGTCAATGCCGGTCAGCCATTTTCTTTGTATATAGTGACGTAATTACTGCACGTGCAAATGATCCATACATCAATTGTTAGAATCCACATTTGTTATCTGATGAACCTACCCTTTAAACTATCTAATTTTAAAGGAATAAACAGTTATAAATCTTTCATTCTTTTCAAAACAGCATTAACAAGATGCTTCCTTAACTTTACCCACCATGACCAATATTGGTAGACCTGTATTTTAATTTAAGATCCACGCGCAGTGCCTAACAGGGGGTTATGTACAGTAAAGTTAGAAGATCACGCTTTTCTTCTTCGCAGCCTCTTCATATCGATCGAGGATGCCACCAGTTACTGTCCTATATTGTACTTTTATGATCTATGACTATCTAAGCCAAGAAAACCGTATATGACAGATTAACTGCCGTCGGATGACAGATTAAATTGGATAGATCTAGATCCAAATCAATATTCAAATTGTTACAAGATCTACTATTCTTTTTTCCCCTTGATTGCTTATAGTCCCGGCCGACCCTGGGGTATCTCCTTGGTTGAACTTACCAAGTCTCCAGACAGGTGCAGGTTGAAGAGAGACAGATGCAGCTACAGGGGAATCCGGGTACCAGACCCTAACTCTTTTGCGAATAGACCCCGAAAATTAACTGCGCAAACGTTGCCTTCCACTGACCACATAAAAAGTGTATTTATAATGATTTCCGACATCAGAGAAGGTAAATAGCGAACCTAGGTATAATGTTATTAATTTAATTTAATTCATATTGGCGTTGTTATTTGTCGAAGACAGTCGTATCAATTGGCCTGAGGCCGTAGAAGACAAATCGAGGGTTGACTGCAAAACTGTTGTCTGTCCTTCTTTATTTCATATATATAAGTTAGGCCTACAACAGTTTTGCGACTGACTGTATGAGGACCAATAATAACTGTTTTTCCAGTATTGGGACAAGTATAGGAAGTTAACCCCACAGCCCCGTTTAGCCCCGCAGCCCCGTTAAGTAAGCCACATTGCAGCCCTATGAAGTAAGTAGCACTGTGGCACTTTGTTTCCCCGCGTGCCGTGAAGTTAGCCCCGAGCCCCTTAATTTCCCTTAAGCCCCGTAATACCTAGTTTCCCCGCGTGCCGTAAAGTTAGGCCCGTATATACAATACCGTATACCTTAATTTCCCTTAAGCCCCGTAGCACCTTGTTTCCCCGCGTGCCGTGAAGTTAGCCCCGTGTCCCTTGATTTCCATCAAGCCCCGTAGCACCTTGTTTCCCCGCGTGCCGTAAAGTTAGCCCCGTGTCCCTTGATTTCCCTTAAGCCCCGTAACACCTTGTTTCCCTTCGCCCCGTAAAGTTAGCCCCGTGTCCCTTAGCTTCCAAGCAGCCCTGCAAAGTAAACCCCGTGTTCAACACCACTTCCTATGTACTAGTATCCCCTCAGTCCTGTATCCGTTAATACTAGATGGTAAGGACACTCTTTGAAGCGTTCATCCCACGAGTTAAGTTCATACTATAGGGACATAGAACTGAAGTCATAGGAAGCGGGATACATAGATGGCGTTGTAACATGGGCTGTAATGATACGTTGGGACATGAGGTAGTCTTAACGAAGTCATTGGTTTACTTCTGGAAACAATATTAAAAGGGCTTTACTGATAGAAACGGACACGGGGCTGAGTCTGCGGGGCTGTGAGTTAATGCAAGTGGGCGTACGCGTTAGTACATTGGGCTGCTGGGATATATATGCAGTAATGTAATAAACCGAGGATGATACTTATAAAAACGATGTTATCAAAGCTGCATTACTTTTAAGGAACACGGGACTGTGTTCATGTAGATGCGGGGGAGGGGGAACTACAGAAAGGGTGAATTAAGATATGCACAGGTTAATTGATACGGGGCTGTGGGAAAAACAGGTGCCACGGTTGTAGTTTCATGGGGCATGGGGAAACAATGTGCCATGGGGCTAACTTCATGGGGCTGCGAATGAACAAGTGCCTCGCGGCTGCGAAATATCTAGGTGCCAATGGGGTAACTTCATGTTGATTAACCTTTGTATACATCCCAAAAAGCAAATGTGCATACAAAGGTGAAGTAACGAGTTGCAGTGTCGGCACTGGGGAAACAGCGCGGAATAAATGGATCTACAGGGATATCGAGGGAAGTATTTCATTGATAGTTGGATACACGAACTACAACTATATGTAGGGTACTTACAAGGGGACATCACGATGGCTGCGACACAGTTGAGGGGGGGAGCTGCGGGGAGAAGTTACCCGGGGTTATGTTGATCCTGGGGACATGTAGCTGAGTTATATGGGGTTGTGTGGATATTGCGGAAAGTGATGCTTTCAAGGGTGTCTTGATGACACACCCTGAAA
Organism: Saxidomus purpurata; assembly: GCA_022818135.1. Classification (NCBI taxonomy): domain Eukaryota; kingdom Metazoa; phylum Mollusca; class Bivalvia; order Venerida; family Veneridae; genus Saxidomus; species Saxidomus purpurata. Next base: position 25,595,582 of record JAFMSR010000011.1, on the reverse strand, counting down.
TCATGGGCATGTAAGATACTTACAGGGCGGTGTGAACCGGGCTTCTGTATAACGTGAAGACGCGGGAATGAGTTCATGGGGCGGATATAAATATGGAGGTGACGTAACATGGGGATGCGTTAATTAAAGGGGGGAATGAGGCTTATGACATTAACTTAGTGAGATGGCACGTAAAGTTGAGCTCATACTAAGGCACATACAACTGAATTCATACGAAGGTAGGGATACTTAAAAGGCGATGTAATATGGACTTGGGTGAAACGTGGCTTAACGAAGTGCTTATACTAAAAGACACGGGACTGTGTTATGTAGATGCGAGGGCGGGTGAGGGGGGGGGGCACTACAGAGTGGGGTATAGCCAATGGTTCTAGTCACGCATATGGGCGCATGTGTTCGTATGTTTACTTGCGGGGAGATACGCAAAGGTTATTGAACGCGGGACTCATACATTAGAGCGTAAAAGTACAAACTTTTTAGGTCATCCAGCAAGAACAGAATGTAAAGAAGAAATGATTTATTTTCTAACCTTGTCCCCTATATTATCCATAAAAGTACGTAATGTGCGTCAGTAACAGACCCAATGTCAGAGCACGTTGAACTAACTTCCATTAACTCATTAGGCCGCACTGGTGTTAGGACGGAGTTAATCCCGACAAAGGTCATGAAGTGTTTACAATCCAGTAATCATTGAAGAGGTTTCTACACTTATGAAGATAAATTTTTTATATGATATTTGCATTGTCATGGCAACAGGAATTATGCGCAAATTTGAGATAAAACTGTGGGTTTTGTTTTTCAGTAAAAATGGTCATATATTGCCACACTTTTCCTACCACATGTTAGAAACATGTTACTGGAAAATCGAAAACACTTTAACTTATTTTAACTAATTTACAATCTGTTAACAGGAAGTTCAAAACTTCAAAACACCGTGAAACTTTAACGTCCCAGTTTCTTGAATATTTCATGAAATTCAAACACACCATACAATTTGAATTGTTTGTAGGCTAGGCACTTCAAAGGAATAAATGTACGTAAGTATCTAAAAATGCCATCCCTGTTTTAGTAATCTATACAAAATTCTGTTCGCTCGAGGAATGGCTGTAGGTTTACACGTTATGCACGACAACATCGTTTTTTTACGTCGCGTCCGTGAATTGCACGAGTAAGGTATACATTTTAAAGCACTATACATGTCAAGAAATAGCAAGGGGTCTTCCTATTTAATTCTTTATTTATATAACATTGATATTTAACGTTAAGACAGGATTTTGCATGCAACAGCTTAAATTGTGTTTATGCCCCTGCTCCCTACCCAAATGGTATTTTATTGCTAATTGTCGTGCATATGAAAATAAAAGATAAATTACTTGACCTGGCCGTCAATTAATTTGTACAGTATAAATATATCCCGTTCAATATTCAAACTTTTTGAAAAGAATTTTATCGGCTATTGAAAGTACAGTATGCAATGCAAAATACGCTTAGTATTAGCTCAATTACCTTTTAACTATCGTTGAATACTATCTATCGCTATGACTGATTATGCGCAATACCTAAAGAAAATAGAAGGGCATATAAATGTAATATCATTGACCTAATGTCAGTTATTTGTATTACTCTATTGAACGTATCCAATTTTGTCTTTCAAATTTCTCTCCTTATATGATTTGCAAATTTTATCACATATTGTTAGATTGGATTTGAGATAAGGGTATTTTAAAGAACAATTTTATAAGTCAAGCGCCTTGTTTTCAAACTTGTCAAAATGAAAGGAATCATATGAAGTTTAACTGAAGAAAGGTTACTGTTCTAAAAGCTCGTTCAAGTTTGAATTTTCAGTTAAAGGTAATACCATAGCCAGCTTTGGAGTCTGCGGTTAACATCCTGTGTATAGCTGAAGAATATATATATAGCAAATGAGAAATGACTTGTACGTTCTTCACGGTCTTTTACGCTGTATTCCAACAAGCTTAAAATGTGAACACTGCTTACTGGACAGTGTTGATCGATATCTCTTCTCACTATGCTCTCTCACAATAACAACTACTACTACAAACAACGCCGATGTACGCCAATTATGTGGCATACATTGTCCTGGTAACGTTTAATTATTAGTTGTTTTTATAACTATAGATATTTTGACCAAGTCCTGTTTTCGCACAACATGGCTCATACATTATTTACTTACTCTAAAGGTAAATTACCCTGTATTATGAATAAGGTGAAACAAGCAAATTATTGCTAACTATAGAACATTCAAAAAAATAATTATATAAATTATGGTTAAATAGAAAATGATACGTAACTGTGACACGATATACCATAGTAAATGGATTTTCGTATAAAAAAGCATCAACAATAGAGTGAACGTTTTTTCAACCTACTCTGCATGTATACAAAATGAAACGCAGCATCTGTCTTTAGAGAATTTACCAACTGAGATACAACAGAAATTGTTTGTGAATAGAAAAAGATGCCATACATACAATGTTTGAACCTTTACCTTCGCTTCGTTATGACCAACACCAAAAATTCACACAAGAATCACAAAAGTAATCCATCAAAATATGTGCAGTCTATTTGTTTTTTACAAAAACTAAAATTGTTCCGCACAAAATCTTATCAAATCCGTACATACATATTGACCGCAGTATAGAGCACACACACAGACCCGCCTGCGCGAAGCCGACATCTTTGAAATAGGAAATAACTTATCTTTCCTTGCTATTTTGTCAGGCTCTCGAGGTTGTCAGTTCATTGTTTCAGCAGCACGCGCATACAATATGGGAATAAAATATGTTTAAACTAATATGGGGGACATGAAACGGTATTTATATTTCATGTAATAATGCCCGCGACAACCCAGTACATCCTAACTGTATGTTTGAAATGGATCGAAATTTGTTAATTTTCTTTTCAAAATGATTTTACTTAAAGAAAATACCATTTACTTCAAATCATTCGATTGAAAACAAAACACGTATTGAAATTTTTATGGAGTGATACATTATAGGTATGTTAATGGTATTCCTAAAAGTAAATTGTATACCATAGTTTATATGTTCGTTTTTGGTCTGGTGCATGTTTTAAAAGGAATTAACAAATAATGCAAATATTTACAATTCCGTGCGTACGTGCGCTTTTAAAGTTATAAGGGTCTTCATAAACTGGCATTTGACCACATTAGAATAATTGTGTAAGAAAAGCACTACAACCCCTTAAAGTTCTCATTTCTCTAAAATAAAATCCAATTTCTAATTTTTCAGCTGTTAAAGAATACAAAGTTGAATATTTATGAGAAACACACAAAAAATGTGACAAAAGATAGCACTTTAAAAAATTGCACTACCCTATGGCGGTCTAATCTCTGACGGTATATTTTTTCTGCATCTTACAGTCAGACAGCACTCACTTGCTGTAAGTTGAATTAAACTAGCACAACTAGTTTCAGCAAAAAAAATAAAAAAAATCAAGGGGAATAACTCTGGAGATACAAAAGATGCGCGTGCGCCGCGGCATGCTATTGTATAGTTATTTCAAGTTTCATGAAATTCTATCTGTTGTTTCCTTAGTTATGGCTCTGGACAGACACATGGGCTGACATTCCTACTAATGGCTATGTGACGTAGTTCAAGTATTTATGTTTCTAATCTTAGCCACGTAAGAGAAATTTATTTTATTTAGCCCCATGAGAGTCAATTAACTTACGGAAAGAATAGAGTTACTGTTATGTGTTTTCTGCTATGGACAGTTCGGTCACATTAGTACCTATTTTTGAGAGAGGACAAACGGACGAACGGACGGACCGACAGTCGCAAAAAAAACCCAGTTAACCCTTTGGTAAGAATACAACGGCAAAGGCCGAGGAGAAAGTTTATGTCACGTTTCCTTTGTTGTTGTCTATCTATAACTTGATACATGTGTTTATTCAAGAGGGAAGATCGTCTTAAAAGAAAAAAAGAACAACTATGATACTACGTATCACAGCGGACCAACAAACAAAACTGACATGTAAATATTTTGAAAACTGGTGATGGCTGATGTTGAGGCATGGTCCCAAAGGAATTCAAGGAGACCTTTTCTAATTTGCGTTGTTTGACTGATGCATTCCTTTTATCACCGCATTGAACTAACAAGTTATGATTATCTTTAATAAAGTGTTACTACAGATTGCCGAAATCATAGTATTAAGATATTTGCCGGCACACCTTCTAGATCTCGGGATTTTTAATTACATTTTGTTGACCAGTTAGGGTACGAGATGACTAAGGAACGAGTTACTTAGGTCCGAGTCTATCCGAAAGCTTCAAGTTGAACAAGCTGAAACTGACACAACGACTTACTTGTTATGGATCGCCGTAACTGCCTTATTTGACGTTGCAACTTGACATGCAGTCATAACAGCATTGTATGTGACAGTTTCGTCATTACATGTGACAGTTTTATCAATATATGTGATAGAATTGTCATTCCATGTAGTGCGGTCAACATAATGTGTTGTAGTTTCATCAACATTACATGTGGTGGTTTCGCATTGCTACGTGACACATTTATTCATACATGTGATGGACTCCTTAAAACATGTGACGGTACTATCATTACATGTAACAGAAAAGTCTTTCCGTGTGGTCGAATGAACATTACGTGTGGTGGTTCTACCTTGATGTGTAACACTTTCATCTATAAATGCGACAACACTTCACCAATAAATGTGACGGTAGTATCATTATATGTTACAGAATCGTCCTTCCATATGTTGAAGTAAACAGTACATGTGGTAGTTCCGCCTTGATATGTGACTCATTTATTCAAACATGTGATGACACCTATAATACATGCGACGGTTTCATTATTATATGTAATCATTCCGTCATAACATATGACCAAATGTTCATTACGTGTGAAGGTTCGATCTTTATTATGCAACCTTTCCGCGGTACTTCACTGAATACCGGAATCTACTTTCTTACTGAAATCTACCAAAATCGGTGTTCATTACCGGAATATATTTTATATACGACTTTTTCATTAAGCTGCTATCATAGTTATCCTTAAACTTTAAATGTGCACACCACGGTGCTTCCCTGAATATGGCAGTTAAAGGGTATATTTCACAATTATCGCTTATAGCCACTTAAGTGCCATAATGCTGTATCTGTCGAACGTTTAAGAAGTACTTACAACCTATGCACATTTACTTAGAAAAGTTGACTAAATTCTTTTTTTATGATAAATTGTCGCATATTTTTCTTATCTTCGAGACAATGTTAATCTTTGTAATCATACCAACACTAAAACTGTTGATTACTTATGTGATTTTCTATAAATATGAGATGTGATCAATCTGAAGGATTATTTAGAATTGAGGGGTAATTCGGTTTTAAAAGTAGAAACTGCTGTTCTCAGAAACCGGGTACAATAAATGTTAGGATTTGAAAATCCTCACATTTAAAAACACAAGCAAAAATCTAGGTAGAAATTTGCAAAAATCCATTGAAAGTGTTGGTGGGTTTGGGTTTAATTAACGGTACCGCTCCGCTGTTTATTCATTTTGAGATTTACAAAAGCGTTTGTAACGCTTTTCAATTTGGTAGCGCATAATTTCCTATTTACAGATTTAATTAAAGGAATTTAAACTCGAGCCTTTTTATTTAACTATTCATTCTAGAATTTGTTATTTTCAGAGAGATTGAAGAATTTTACTTTTTATCAAAGTCGGAGAGCGAGCAGCTTTAATTAGTTGAATTGTATTATATAAATATATAAATATGATAGCTTCTGTGATATATGATGCATATGCAAAGTTTCAAAATCGTAAGATTCGTTCGTTGTTGTCTTTGGATGCGTTTTAATATGTTAAAATTAGGAATCTCAATCACACGTTTTTCTGTGACACTTTCTTTATATAGCGACAACTTCTATATATGTGACGGTTTCATCATTATATCTGACAGAATCGTCCTTCCATGTGTTGGAGTTAACATTACGTGTGGTGGTTTAACCTTGCTATGTCACACATTTATTCATACATGTGATGGACTCCTTAAAACATGTGACGGAACTATCATTACATGTAACAGAAAAGTCTTTCTGTGTGGTGGAATGAACATTACGTGTGAAGGTTTTACCCTTATGAGTAACACTTTTATTTATACATGCGACAACACTTTCAATATATGTGACGGTTTTATCACTATATGTGACAGAATCGTCAGTCCGTGTGATGGAGTCAACATTACGTGTCACATGTCGCATGTCACATGTATTAAGTACACCATCACATGTATGAATAAATGTGTCACATAGCAAGGCGAAACCATTACACGTAATGTTGATTCCAATACAGGGAATGACGATTCTGTTACATATTATGATGAAACAGTCACATGTATTAGTGGAATCACAGATCAGGATAAAACTAACACACGTAAAGTTTACTCCAGCACACAAAATGGCTATTCTGTAACATAAAAATTATTATGATAAAACCAACCCATGTAATATAAGTGTCGTCGCATATATAAATGTAAGTGTCACAGATCAGGGTAAAACTACCACACATAATGTTGACTCCAACACACAAAAAGACTTTTCAGTCGCATATAATGATTACATCGTCACATGTATACATAAAAGTGTCTCATAGTAAGGTGAAAGCGTCATATGTAAGGCTGTTACGAATGCATGTCAAATTATAACGTCAAGTAAGGCAGTTATGGCGTTCCATAAAAACTTTACACTGACGTCACGTATAAAAGTTTTACTGTTATCGAATATGAATCGATTAATTAAAGTCATTGTCTAAATTCGGAAGTAGGACAGTATTCTCGGCTTCGCACATCCGGGTACTTAAAAATTATTTACATTCGGAAAAGGTGATTCCTCGGCTGTCATCGCTGGTCTATATGCATCTTTATCTTTGAATAATATAATAACTAAGAGTAGAAATGAAAGAAGCCGACGATCTTCCATTACCTTGAAACTATCATATTGTTTTTTTATAATAATTCTATGTTGGTTAAAGCTTTATGATTCGTTTAAAATAAATTTAAACTTGCTTACGAGTCAAAGGCAAAGGCCGAGTTTTCACCTTTTACCGAATGAAGAAATGAACGCGACCTAATAATCCAATTGGTTAAAGTGAAATTATGCGCATCTTACTACACATAGTGTATTTTTGGTGACAGTTTTATAAAAGCAATTTTCGGTTGCTGTGCATTTAAATGAGTTAAACTAATATTCATCTCAGAAGTACCTGAATTTTTCAACAAAGAGAGACGCATATTTTCGATCTAGTGCTTAAGTCTCCATGCACCTTTTACTCACCCCGTATTAAATATAGCGGGCCGCTGCGGCCCCGCAATAAGCAAACAAGTAAAACAATTGAACACTAGTTTATGATGATGTCGTATACAGTAATTGGTACATCCTCTAGTATAAACTCTATATTCTGTATCCTACAAGCTCTCATATATACTACACATGAAGACAGCAGCATCTTTGCAATCCACACCTGCTCTTCATGTAAAATTAATGAAGTAAATGAGACCAACTGGAAGCTAAAAAGTATTCGAGAAACAAAAGAGAAGGTTTTTCCCAGTTCTTTCTACGTAAGATTCAATTACGGAGTTTCTGTTAGACACAACTAATGTAAGTTTCTTTTCGAAAACACTAACCTTATAAGACATGGTCATAAAGATAAAAACATAAATAGGCAGATGTTTTTTTTTTCTGCGACGTGTGACAAGCTGTCACACTGACAGATAGCAAGACTATTCGCAAAACCTTAATCGATTTGTCATACGATCACCCAAGATTATCTAAGATTGTCAACGACTAGTCTCAAGACCGGTGTGCGACTGGACGTCAAAAGTTTAGACCGCTCGTGCAATTGGTCGTAACTAGTTAAAAGGCTATAGATACAGCGATCAAAGACATACCTTAGACCAGCTACGACCAGTTTTTCGGAGGCTGGATTTTTAACAGCACGACCAAATTTAACTACATATAAGACTAAGACCACCCAACGTTGACCTTAATTTTCCACGAGTTCTTGCGATTTTCAGTTGTAGCCGGTCGTTGTCTTTTTTCACAGTGACTCAGGCTCAAGAATACTTATATCAGCATTAAATCTCCACTCGAGTACTCGGGTTGTAATGAATTTGTATGAACATGTTATACAAAAAATACCAATCTACGGTTACAGTGGCCAAGCATCCCGATTTGTAATTGTATGCCAATTTTCGGTATTGGTTCAAATCCTGTCAGAATCACCTATAACTGTGTGTTTTTCTTTTCTTTTTCAAATTTAATAAAGAATATTGAATTTGTTTTTTCAAAAAAATCAAGAAATATAATGTGTCTAATTCATATACCAGAATAAAGTAGGAAAAATCTAGACCAGATAGGCCTATGAACAAATAAGAAAATGAAAAAAAAATCGTCAACAGTCAGGTCCCATCTCAAATATCTCCGCCTGCTTGAAGTACTGCTGCAAAGACAATTCAGAGACGCAAGCTAAAGTCCAAAACAGACCCGTAAGAATAATTACTGGAGCCGTGAATAAAGCCATTGAGGAAGTCAATGTCATTCCGGTACTCAGTAAAGAAAGGGATGCGAATGCGTCCATGCCAGTCAGCAAGTACAAGTACTTATCAGATTGAGATTTGCATACGAATCAAGAAGTTGACAAGACTAAGTGCTGCTTATTTCGGATCATTAGCAGCTGCTCTGGATCTAGCGGGACTGGTATATGCATTAGGCATACATCTGCTGAGTTCGAAACTGTGAGCATACCATCAGGCAAGCATTGTACCAACAGAAACCATCACCGAAAACTATTGAACATTTTATGAGGACTGTCATGTTCCGTCAGCCCTTGGTGCCAATGATAAAGCCAAAATAGCGTCACATATTTACCAACTTAAAAAGCTCAACTCGAGAAGAGCAATTTCCTTTTAGTACATACCACACACTGTGGTGTTCTTGAAAATGAAATGGTGGGTAATTGGCAAAACACGGACGCAAAGCCGACCAGCAAATCAAGCCACTTAACAGAATCACATATGAAGGAAAGCTCAAAGGGCTTCAGTTACAAAGGCGAATACGCTAAGGAAAGACTCCCACGTACTTGACAGATGGGATCAAGTCATCCTACATTTAGGTCTTTCACTAGACGCAAAAGACTCAATGCCGATATGCATAAAAGATATGTCCATCATATCTCAGAGTGAGTATAGTAATTAAGTAAAACATTACACGTTACATTATATTATATTTCAGACTGTATGAAACATTCAAATATATAGTTGTTGCATGCTCTGTTGATTGTGGAAACTTGAAAAACAATTAAATGTTTTGTGCAAGTTAAACTGTGCAATAAAATAGTTTTAAGGATTTAATTTATATTCATGCACATTAATTTCATTGATAAAACTTTTGCACAATTTCATTCGTACATTATGACTTATGCTACAATAGTTGCACAACGTAGATATTGTGTATACGCAGAACATCTGTTGAAAATGCTATATTTTAAACTGTCTTTCAGACATGGTGTATTGTTGGTTATTGCCGAGAAATATACCATTATAAAGCTTACGGTCGGAATGTTTAGAAGATGTATAGTTTTGTATGTGCAATGCAATAACAAACGAATAAATACTCGTTAAATACTCCGCATATCGAGAATTGTTTATTGAACCTACATTTCCGTTTCGCTTCCCTACAAATACTCTCAGTGCTTTGATATCAAATGTGTTTGTCAAGGGACAGTTTTCTTTGTAATACGTTTTTCGTGTAGACTGGTTCTGTAGATGTCCGCTGTTGCCATTATACGCAATTCAGTACAAATCACTATGAAATGTTTATTTCTGCACAACGAGTCATTCTATAAATTCAGAGAAGCTTTTTATTACTCCTTCTTCGCTTAATTTAACTATGGAAATTAAAGAATAGAATCGTATTTATTTCTTCTGGAATGAGTTGCAAATAAACTTTATTTCTCTTTTAACATCATTTCAACATCCCAAGGGTAATTATCAAGTAGCGATTTAAGATCCTTGTTCATAGTAATGTCACTAATACCTTCCTGTTTTGTTAATTCGGAGAGAGACGTGGCTGCTTCCCTTAACGAAGAAGTCAGTAAGTGATCATTTTATGATGTCATTTACAATCATACAGTGTCCCCTGAGACTTTGTAATTCAACATATTTATAATCAGTGTCATTTAATGGCTTACTGTTCTTTCCTTGTGAACAACTTTGTCACCGAACTGGTGTATTTTGCTGTATCCAGTGTTGTAAGTTAAACATCAATATCTGTGTCTTTTACCGCTGCTCCATGTTTTACTGATTAAAATGAAATTGATAAACCATGTGTTGCAGTTACAAAGATTGTAGATAACTTTTGCGAATAGTATGAAAAGTACGCACATACAGATGAAATTTGCATATCAACAATTGAAATTGGTCAAGATAGTGCTCTAACTTAGTTACTTTATGACATAGTCTATGGCTCCACAACTGTTGAACAGGTAGTGATAATAGTTAATTAAGGTAGTAGCTGACCAAACTGAAATTTCATTGGTCATATGTCATAGGCAACCAAATGAGCAAAACAAAATGATAATGCTGGTGATCACAAAAAGAAACAGAATCATGAAAGATGATAAATGTCTTACTCACCATCACCTCCTGGACCAGGCTTACAGCTGGGATCTACATGTATATATATTTTATACACTGTTCCCAGCTAGAAGGGACCGTGTTACTGATCTTTGATTTAGTCTAATTATGGTGCCTGATATCTGTTATTTCGCATGTGTTGGCTCGTTTGAAGAGCGCAAACATGCAAGAACGACAAATAAAGCATGCCAACACGACAAATGAGATATTTTTCTCACCTATAGATACATATTTCCGCTCATTTACAGTTGATAGATAATTATATCCTACACCGATTATCGCTCATCGCAGTTAGACTTTTTTTACATAAATCATTTATAGGCAGCCAGCACATCACATAAAACTTTTATTTTCTAAATAAACATAGCGTTGTGGGTATTTATTTTCTATCCATCTATAGCAGTTTTGAAGTAAATTTCGAGAGGTTGATTTTCATTCTTCATCCCCATCCTATTTTCACTTGTATTATAAGATATGTATGCAATACTTAATATATAACGGTCAAGGCAAGTCTAAACCCAAACATTGACAGTGAAATTTGAATACACAATTAATGGCTCAAGCCATTTGGGTAAAATTGAAGATTACAGTTTACCATTATTAATTTGAAACATAGCTATTTCATTACACTCTTGTTTCTTGTATAATATTGATACGAATTGTTTCTTGTTATATTGATTAAATGCAGATTTTAACAGGGAAATATGTTTGAATTGTTCTGTGTAGCTGAGAAAGTGTGCTTCTGCTCAAGTGTGTATTGTTGCGTTATACACGGAATATAATAGAATAAAGTAACGATAAAGAATCACTTTTACCCCTGCGATGAAAGTGCGGTTGAAACGGTGAGAAAACAAATCTACCATGTCCGCTGAGTTGTGGGTAAGAAAATCCAACCCTCGGGTTGAGATACGTCCCCAAAAACCCGACAGAGTCGCAACTCATGAACATGATAGATTCACTGTATCCTTCCAGTGGGGGCGCCAACATGCCTAATCGGCGCTCGCCGACTCCCCAAATTCACATTGGTGCCCTCGTCAGAACGACAAATGACTTAGTTATCGTATCATTGCGCGTATTTGTCTTCTGGCGTGTTAGCTTATTGCCGGGGCGCCAGCACACCAGAGGGCACCAATACGCAATTATGTTGCACTAGAAAGACAAATTTCAGTGTTGCATTGTCCTTCTGGTGCGTACGAACGTGTCGTTTTGACGCTCATATTTTGTTGTTCTGGCGCCCCGCAAACATGCCAACGGCAAACAAGCGCGCCGATACGACAACTAAGACAATTGTCGGAAGGGGGGGCGGGGACAGGTGGGAAGTGAAAAGTTGAAGTGTTTGTGCGTCTGCGAGGTGTCAGCACACTAAAATCACAAATTCTTAATTTTGGCGTGTTTGCGCCCCCGCAAAAAACGCATTAGCGCGCTGTATTAGTTGTTTTGACGTACTATACTGGTGCCCTTCGAACGCGCCAACAAGCCAGAACGAAATGGCAGAAATAAGCCACCATATAATATTGGTTCAGAATATCTTAGAAATCAATATGTCCTAATTTTATCCCTGTCTGCTTCACTGCTGACAAAAATTGATAGGTATTGCTTTTTTTTCTAAGATTGTTGTTACGTTACTTTTGGTTTGGGATAGGGTTGGGGGTGGCATCATGATGAAATATGAAATAAAAAGTACACATATGCCGATACATCAAACTACCTTTATCAAGGGGCCTACTTTAATAAATGGACAGACTAGTGCTCTAATTAATTTATTTCGAGACATTATCTGTGACTTCACAAGTAATGAACTGATAGCATTTACAAAATAATAAATTAGTTATACATAAACATTCTACTGCATATTTCTTTAATGATTAAAGTTGATTCATTCAGAAAAATGCCGAATGTCGAAATAAATCGCTGTTTTTGAATGTACACAGATCCAGCTAAATTTTTTAGGCAATGAACAAAGTTTCGCCAAGGCGCATTGCTAGGCGGAGGAAAGGGTAGTACTGGTCATTCCAAAGAACGTTAGTTAAGAGAACTGCCCTTCTGTAATCATGATTGAAATTCGATTGAAACGGGCGTTAAAACAACAATATGTAAATAAAATGCACTGAATTTTAACACACTAAATTAGAGTACTTTGTATTAAGTACATATATAGCATCACTTTTGGACGCCTTATAATGCTGTAAGACTAATTTTTATAAATAGCTGAATGAATAAGAATTGCCCTCTATGATATTATGCTATCTTAATATTTCAAGCAATTGTTCTTATGGAAGAAATACACAATTGATTGTCAATCATTCAATTACATGTTATTGCTGCCAGTCCGTCTTCATGTGTCAAAATTTTACTTCATTCCTTGCTGTCTACGTTAAAACAAGCTCGACGTTTTAAATTAATTAAGACCATGTATAGTAGCAGGTTCACTTCATGTCAGTTTTAACTCGTGTTAATGTAGTTTTTTCTCTCGGCGTGACACAAAACTTCTCTCTAAAATATAACGGCATGTCCTACCACTGTGCCAAGGAGAACCAGAAAGATCATGCTTAACCAAAATATAACCGACATGTTGCTAACTTGCTATTGGGTTTGAAAAAACACGCTGGTTTTCTGAGAAACACTTCTATACAATATTGATTTTATTGCAATCAGAACCGACAGCTGTCAGAATTAAATCTGATAAGCGATTTGTTCCATCATTAATTTTATCTCTAGAGCTTTTAAATAAGTTGAGAAAATATTTCGTAATTGAGATTGATTCTAGGTCTTCGCTTCATGTGTCATTTTATCCTTCATCGCTTCGTTTTTCTCAGCCGTCATTACATCAGCACAACTTTTCTTACCTGTTATGAAATCACACAATATAAACATTTAAATGTAAAACAACATTATGCCAATGTTTTACATACTGTATAATAGAAATGATTTTCTAGTTTACCAACCTGATCTCTTCTGTAAATCCCAACTGAAGGCATAGCTCTGAGAATAAATCAATTGTATTCGAAATCGTACAATTTTATGATTTATCCAAAAAACATAAGATCGGTTGTAACTCTGTTAGTGTTTCATCACTAGCTATGATTTGACCTTTCTGAAAAGTGTATATTCCATCGCAATAAAATATTTTTGTCTTATAAAGTAGACTTGTAGTCTATGTAGACAGGAGCTAGACTACTGAGAGGAGTCTACTATCACATGGCACACGTGTCAGTATAATGCATCTTTCCCTAATCGATATCTGTTTCCTGCAGTGACATTTTAGGAAAAATCAATATCCTATATTTTAGGTACTGTTTCCTGTAAGACTGTCTCCTCACGTCATTCGAATTTTCATGACGATTAAGTAATTGACATTTTGAGCTGAATCTAATATTCTAAACACTCTTGTGTTTAAGTACTTTTCTCCAAACTGATGAGTAGATCTACCACGACCTTAAACACAAAAGTTTAAAAAACGAACTAAGTCCAAGTAACTCGGATATGTCCCTGAAGCAACGTGGTAAGTCATCCGAACCTTTTGAAACGATACAAATCGCACAGACTCTTACTTTACCATCTATTAACTGTATGAAACGCTTCTTCATGTTTTTATATCAAACAAGAAGTCCATCATGGTCCTATATCACTCAGCTCTGCAGTCCTTTTTCTGCATTCATATAAGGGAAGTTACCGCCACTGTACATGCATATGCCATGTTTTGGTGTAGCAGAAAAGTTTTGTGCAACTTTGGTTGAGGATCACAAAGAAAATATTACCGATGCTTTTCTGAGGCTAATTCAACATCTACTGCAATATTCAGGTTGAACACTCTGTAGAAATTACTTGAAAACATTACAAATGGTTTCAGAGGATAAGACTGACAAGAGGAAAAAAAAAATGGATTTAAAACATATTAACATGATTCAACAATTTTGTAAGAGTTAGGATGGCATCTGGAAACCATGAAACAGAAACCAATGGCATTTCTTTTCTCGTAAGTTAGTAAAACAGCTAATTAGGGTCTCACTTTTGACCAATGAGCATGCTTCTTTGGCCATCGATGGTAGAATGTCCATGCAAAATATACTAGGTTTCAATGAACGGACATACGTTCGAAGGACATGTACACAATAGCTCACGTTGAGCACAGAACATGCAATGCTGATTTATTTATTCGAATTAGATTTATAATATTTACGATGAAACGGTCCGAGAAGACAGCTAGAGGTGGTAGTACAGTTCAAGGTTATAACATATGGTAAAAGACTGTCAAGTTAAGATCAGCTTTATCCTGTCTTTTGACATGGTTTTCTATCTTTTACTTGACACTGTCCTTTGAGCATCATTGCGCATGCTTCTAACATCATTGCATGCTAAAAATTAGTTCAGTTAGTTCAGATGGCAATCTTCATGTCTGGCACAACGCTTAACTTGGTAAGCAATTTTGCACAATAATTTAATGATATATTCTCCTTTTTTCCTCTTTTTCATTGAACTCGACCGAAAATAGGAACTGAGCTCGAAAATAATTTTTACATTAAATCGTATGACAAGCTTCAACACAGTCCATACCTGCTTAATAAATACAATAAATGTATCTTTTTATTCTTTAAAAAAGGCTTAACTCTCATTCTAAGATTAAGGCTTTCATTCTTAACCGTTATTGCAAGTTTTGAGTTAACAAACTAGATGGTTGTTCAGTAGAACATTTGTGTCGCCCTCTTACGCTTTGTCAGAATAACAAATAATTTCGTTACAAAATCCAAAAGTACAAAAAGGGGCATAACTATTCATCCTTAATTAACCTATATTTTGGGCATCACAGCCCTTTTGACATAATCAATACAATTTGAAAGTTTGATAAAAGAAATCTTAAGAAATGGCAAAGTTATAATAGTCTGAGTATAAAAAGGGGCATAACTCTGTCAAATATGACCTTGATCTACATAATATGGCGGTATCACGACCCTTCGTCATAAGCAATGTAATTTGAAAGTTTGACGAAGAATCTTAAGAAATGGAGAACTTTATAGCCAACGTATAGTTTTCGTCAACTCTAATACAGAAAGGGGCAATAACTAAAGACCTTACCTACAAAATTTGGCTCATGACTTTTGTCATAAGCAATACAATTGTAAAGTCTGATGAAGAAATCTTAAGATTTATGGCAAAGTCATACCAACGTTCAGTTTGTTGACGCACAGACGGACGGACCGACGGACGTTAACAAAGGCCTTTTTTCCGAAAGGGCGACACAAACATTATGTGTTTTGTACCATCTAACAAGGTAAATCAAAATGTAACTTAATATAATGTATATTTCTTGATAGAAAGAAAGTATGTTTATACATAAAGCTAGGCTTTTATTTTCTTGGCTCATACATTTCAAACATACTTCAGAATCCTTAGGCGCCTGAAACAAGAAAAGTAAAAATAAAATGTTTAATTGTAAATAATTCTATGTATATTATTAATAAGCTTTGTCACTAAATTCTGCTTCGGAGGAAATAAAAGTATTTAAGAAGTTGGTTCAATGAAGCATTTTTAGAAAGAGGGCTTCAGTTATCCCTATGAAAGAGGTAAGAAACAGTACAGTTACGCTTTAAACAAAGGTTTTTGAAAATAAATGGTGAACATTTTGGCATGTAACTGTGTATTTGAATTATAAAAAATCGCGTGGAAGCTTCCACTTTTCCCTGAGTGTTAAGATATCGCTTGGCGCAGGCTAAAGTTGAACCTATATTTCAAATGCAAAAGGCTACATTGTCTCAAATTGTTGCCTTTGTTTAATTACAGCTTTCACTCGTAGAAATGAAATATGCACTTTACATTAAATATTTCTATGTGGACTTCCAAAAACCGTATACATTTTACATTAAATATTTCAATCTGCATTTGTTGAACCACAACTCTATGTTGCAAGGATGTTGGGGAACACACGTGTTGGTTGTTGAAAGAAATTATTCCAAACTAGATTCTAAGAGTTTTAAAGTAAAAGATCTAAGACTGGCATTCAAAACCGTCAATGACACAACCAAATTCATAACAATTTTATTTCATGTTTTTCGGTGGTTTATCGAAATATAACGGTGGATTATATCCTGATAAACTACTGTCCACTCAGTGAAAATTATCAAAAATGTCTACCCGGATTAATGTCAAAATGTATACAGGGCGTTATGAACGCCGGAAACCATACGACGATGACGTCGTTAAAATGACGTCATGTTTGCTATGCTTTCAGATGACGTTTCCCGCGATTTTCGACATTTTATTGAAACAAACTCAACAAAAGTAGAGTTTGAGACATAAAATAAACAGAAAAATCGTTGGTATCAATGTAATATCACGATAATTTCCCTCGTGAACACCAAAAGTAGTTATTTTCACTCGTGGCTACGGTGAAATTATAACGTGATATTACACCGAAACCAACAATTATCCTCTATATATCATCAAAGGACAATGTCACTTCAGTGATTCGTCAACGACGTTGTTATAGGCTTGGTCGATGCAATGTCTCTTATTGTGGTCTATTTACCTATTCAGTTGTGTTGGACTGCTGTCAATTAATAAAACTGTTCCATACAAATAAACTACACAAGAAACCATTAAAGCTAGGCCTATTGTTGTTCTTACAGGTTCTTATATGTAAAGCTGTCACTATGTTTCATTTTCTTCACTTGTCCTTATTGCTATTAATGTTTAGAGGTTAATGCCACGAAGGGATACAATAATGAATCATTATAGGCAATGTAGTTTAAGTACCACGGACAGCAGTTATATCCAAACCCACACACGGACGACGGAGACTAAGTGATTATCTTTTCTTCTTTTTTTAACCGTGGTTATATTATTAGATATAATGCCATCATATTATAGATTTCATCACCACTAGTCAAAAATTGTGTTATATTTTCTTAGTAGCCAGTTTTTAGGGTGAATACAAAGACGTTACCTAGAATATGACAACAAACAGAGCGATCATCTTCATATCCATAGCTACAGAAATGCATTGATGGGCATCTGGCATTTTCAACGTCACAGTACATGACTTCTCCATTGTCACTGGTCAGAGGCATTCCAGAATTGAATATACGGAACGGACACCGATAGAACGAAGGGTCTTTCGAATGGTCTGTGGTGTCAATGGCTTGAGCTAACAAAATGTGATAAAATTAAAACTACTTACTAATAGTACAGTTTCAATGAACAATATAATGGGTGCCGAGATCATGTTATAACTAGCAGACTCGTTTATTTCACAATGTTGCCAAAGTAAAATTATGATAACAAACTAATAATAAAAGAATTTGAATATTTTGCAGTTGTTTTCTTGCTTCAGAATGCCCGTTAAGGTTTAATGCAAGGTCACTTAGTCTTGACAAGAGCAAATCAGTATTCTTTTTCTTGACTCATTAAAACTTTCACTATCTTAATTATGAGTAGAAAACCAGCCCGAATTTCTTGTCTTTTCCAGATCAAGGTACTTGCATTGAATACTAACCTGCTGACCCTAGTAAAATACGCACGACACTCGTTCTGTCGGCATTTTATTTACAAAAAGTTAGACGCGAGTGCCTCTGGTCTTGAGCGTGACTTGTACTAATAAATGAAATAATATATTACCTATGACCCATACCAACGAAAGACCAAGCAGGACTTTAAATACCATATTGTTGTTTGAAGCTGGAAAGTAATATAATTAGAAACTACTACACACAATATAAAATACCTTTGCTTGATTAAATGATTAGAACAGTAATTGTGCTACCTTAGCAAAATAATTTTAACAAATTCAATTGAAGATTATTTTAGTTGGTAATTGTAAAATGTTAGAAAAGATGCTGATATTAAAGGTCTAATCTGTTCAGAGTGACACTCAAAATTTTGAGAGTCTTCTATCAAAGACTTTTACTCCTTATAAGATGTAACCACATCAACAACCAAAATACAAATATAAATAAATAAATGTTTTATTGCTATTAAACACATAGTAAAGCAATAAAAAGGCCTTGACTATCGTGGTGAAACGTCAATAGAAAATCCAACCAATTGCCCACCCCACCCCCATTAGAAATACTTAACACAATCCAGTTACACTCTTTTTGATTCAAAATAATTTAATTTCTATTTATCATGCAAAGAATTTATCTATGCTCATTATTTCTAAGCATAATAATTTTTAAGCGTTAACATTTTAGAATGAAAAACTTACCGTTTATTGGGCAAGTTTAACGAAAGAATGACACTACTCATGAAAGCAGGGTCATCATCTACGTACATAAACAGACACATAGATAAGGTGTACACGACACCATATGTGGACAAGACATTTAGAAATCTTTGTTAATTTTAATGTTCTCGGCGTTATATCTTGTTTATTCATAACGAAGGACATATTTATTCGATTGGTCATATAGCAGCAGGGATTGTCATTCGGTCAATTTGTCTGCTATTAATGCTATGATGTTCCTAATAAGTCGACAAAATATTTTGAACACTTATTATACCATGTCGCTGACAGGTTACTTGCATGTTGTAGGTGTGACACTCCCCATGCATGTAGCTATCCTATACCAAGTTTATGATGTTTTGTATATGAATTTCTTTCTACGCATTCAATAATTTATCATATATTATCAAATGGAACTATTTTGTCACAGTCGTGTTCACTTAGCATGCACATGCCACTGAAATTAACTCTACCGCTTAGAATTTTTAGCATTAGTAGTGAGAAGGGACGTCTAATGGTTTCGTTTTTGTTTAATGAAACGAAAAGATACGTACAAGTACAGTGTACAGATGAACGTTTGCGATAGAAAGTTGGTTAGTTAAACGTCTAATATATTGTTACCGGAAATAGGCGTTTGCACACTGCCCACATGACTGAGCTAAGAAATATACACATGATTATACACATGTTCGTTGACGTCAGTTGATGTGTTTTGACGTTCTTTGCAAAATCACACAAATGTAGCAATAAATTTCATTCAGATTTGATATTTATGAATCACCTTACGGTTTTCCACTGACAGGTTTGACAGGAGTTGTTCGTCATGCATGAAAAGGATAAAATAATATAGTTTTTTGTCCTAAAACCCTTTTACTGAGGCTTTTCAATTAACTTATGCTGAAATACTGTTAATGGTATGAAGCAAGCGATTCCTAAAGATTTGACCTACCCGAGATTAACAGTATCATGGGCAAGATGATGCACCAAAAATATACATTTGTAGGATTCAACTGTGTTATTAAATTACTCATTTAATGACAATTTTATCAAAAATTTTTAAAAATTTTTTTTTTTTTTTTTTTTTTTTTTTTTCGAGCCGTGTACCTGACAGTATAATAAAGCTAATAAAAGGTGATTGATTCATTGGCCCTTTTCCAGGGCATATATTGGCCGACTGGGGGTTACAATAGGGAGGCCAAGGGACAAATAACTTGGAGTCATGATCTTCAACTATCAATTTAGTTACTCGTCAGAAACAAACAGTAACATGCAAGATCTATAAATAAAAATACCTCTAACATATTCATTTTTGAAATAAACATATAGATGTGGGTATTCAATTTCTTAGATCGGGCATTTTCTATACTTCTATTGCGTTTTCATGCAGTTATTTATTCAAAGTTGATTTCATTTTTGTCGGATTTCAATCCTCATCTTTTTCGTTCTTCGAGGAACTAAATCTAAACGTATCAGCCAATCGGAATGCACAGTTTTCTCAACAGCCAAGCATTCGCCAGTCGTAAATTTTATATTGGCTCTGATTTTTGTTATTGGCCCTGTCTTTTTATGATAGCTCTTCCTATTTTATTACGTCGGATAGAATATTAGAGCCAATAAACAATAGTTATTTAATAAAGAAATGAAAGTTTCATTGCCTAATATACCAGAATGAGTTTATACTGGTATCACAGACTACAAAGTCAAGAAATCTTAATAATGATCATAACTGAACCATAAGTTTTAAAATTTGATCTTATATTTGTAAAGAATATGTGCACAAAGAGTGATGTAAGAGTTGACATCATAATAGCCTTTTGGGGGGGGGGAATAATCTTAGTAAACTCGTATTCTGTTTTTTTACACATTTTTAATAATGTTTCACACTAATTGAAATTGACATCAATTAAGTGATAATTATCATTTCTATATCTGTTCTGTTGGTAGTTCTGCTGAGATTAAATGTTTGGACAGCAAACTGCCCATGCATCGGTTGGAGCTACATGACAGCTATATGAACTTGGACAGTGTGTTCCCCCTCTTCCACAGTGTACGGGGTCTCCATTGGCGTCCATCATTGGTTTTCCTGATTTACAGTAGTTTGCTGTAAAAGAAAGTTGCTTGAATAAAAGGTTTGTTGTTGCCCTGAGAAGTATTTAGCATATTTTATTCCTTTTAAACACTCCGTACACTCTTTGATAAATGCACATCGATGTATAAGTGAAACGTTATTTTTTTTTATACGATATAGACTGTTTTCAAATTTGAGAACGTAATGTTTTCATTGGAAAGTTGCATTCTTCCTCATTATTATAATATGCTGTATAGATAATGTAGATCACGAAACGCTATTGACGCTATTGACGCATATAGTTCTTCGAGATATAAATTAAGATCTCTCTCCAACATCAATGTAAAAGCAAAGAAGAAAAACATTGTAAGCTACTTTTGTAAGTAAGGTTTCTATCATACAGAAGATAAGTTCCACGTAGTCGTAAGCAACTGACATATATTTCTGTTCCACACATTTTGGTTAATGACTTCATTTGAAGGGTTGGTTCTTGCTGGTGTTAAATTGCTTAGCTAGGTGTATTCTTAAAAATTATTTTCTAGAATCTGATAAATAAAATCCCTTTTTCTTGGAAATGTTACTATAGCGTTTCACTCTATAACTTACATATTCCAGTTTCAATTAGAAAAGAACAACATGGGGATATCTACATACACTTATTCCATTACGAATCAAAATATCAACAGATGATACGAGCACTGAAGTGATCTTGCAAGAGATTGGTTAAGATGCAGAATTTACTGCAGTTATTTCCTGTATTGGCATGCAAAAATAACACCGTTTGGCAAAACTGACGGATAGCATCTCCTTACAAAATACTCCCTTTAGATATAAAAAACACTATTTTAACAGCATTATGGAAGAAACGCTGGGCGAGGTTGATAATTCAAAAAATGAGTCTTGGGCCTGACCTTATAAACATCAAAATCATCATCGAGACTGATCAAGACTATGTGTAGGTAGGGTAATAAGGACGAATGTTAAACGGATCCGCACAAACATATGATGACATTTCTATACTTACGACAACAGACAGCATATGCATCAAATGGAGATATTTCACAATAGTAGTAATCTGGACATGGATGTCCACCTCTGCCGCAGTTTGAACCATGCATTGGGCTTCCATACGGACGGGGATTCAGCGCTTCACCGTCTACCGAAATATTACACTACTTGAACAGACTGTTTCCATTCTTGGAACCAGGATATTTATTTATTATCAAAACATATTTTAACTACTCAACCTTACATTTACGTAACCATTTATTACACGATATCATGTTGACACCATTTCAAGTGAAGAACATTTAATTATTGATATAAACACCTGAAAATAAGATTATACTTTCTTAACGTTTCGTCTGTGTTTCTAAATCAAAGTGAGAGAGAAAACTAAGTCGTCTAATGAAATTATTCTTTTATTTAGCAATAGTTTTGAGGAAGGACAACTTCATTTATTATGGTCAACTAAAAATATAATGAGATCAACATTTAAATAGGAAAGTAATATTACCTTCTAGTATACCAAAGATGCATGCTGTTAAGAGAATCGTAAATGTTTTTAACTCCATCATATATTTAGCCAACCTATACGTGTGATAAGTTGTTAGTCTGTAAAATAGTTTAATCAAAATTATTTTCGTATGAGATGGGCATTGTATATAGATAGCTACGCCTTAGCTGTCATAGTCACCGTGTTATTGTTCTTTTTCCTTCTTTGTACATGTCATGCATGTTGCAGACAAGAATGTTATTAGTCATGTAAGTGTTTTTTTTAGTAGACCATAATAAATGAAGTTGTCCTTCTAAGAATGGAAACATGTTAGTGTTTTATTGTTTTATAGATCTATGAGTATTTGAGTAACATGAACAAAATGACAGAGATGACAGTACAGTTTGATTTGCCTGTAATTGACTAAAGATAAGACCTTTACACAATTAATCAGATTTAGTTTATCTAGGTAGTATTCCCTGAGGAAGATCATATAGTACAGAACCGTCTATCCATATCTGTAGTGTCATGTCTGGCACGGACCAGTTTTTAAAGCAAACATCTGCTTTAGCAAAGTTATTCATCAAAGTTAAACCTTCGACCTTACCGAGGAACCCAAACATATGTTGGTTGTAAACACATTGCCTAAATATCTGGTGAGTAAACATCCTGCTGAAAGGTATGAATTCACGAGAGTTTTGTACTTTTTAAAGTGCAAAATCTAGTAAGGGGTCACTGGGTTGTGTAATGATATGTACATGTACATAGGTTTTACAAGCTGCTACTACAGGCAACAGGAATATACAATCACGGTGTAAGACGTAACTTTAGGTCTTCATGGCATGGTGGGCTGCAAACTTGCTGCTACTTGGGTTGCCACTTACTTATTGATAAATGCTGGGAAAAATGCCATGTATGCAAGCCACTTGCTTCTGCTACTTTTTTGCTATAGCTACTTGCCCTTGCTTATTGATCAAGCTGGTTGAAACATGCTCTGCTAATTGCCACTTGCTTATCGCGGTTTTGCCAATTGTCACTTCTACTTGCTGATTGCTAAATGCTTGTTGAAACATGCGTCTTGTTAATTGCCGCTTGCTTATAGTGGTTTTGTTAATTGCCACTTCTTATTGCCACTTGCCACTTGCTAGTTGCTACATGCTACTTGTCACATGCTAGCCTTGCTTTTGCTAATTACGGGTTAGGACTTTCTAATTGCCACTTGATTATTGCGGTTTTGCTAACTGCAAATAGCCACTTGCTAAATGCATATTGCCATTTGCTATTTGCTATTTGGGACATGCCACTGCAATACTTACTTCCACTTGTTGCTGTTGGGACATGTCACTTTCTAACTGCCACTTGCTACTTGATAATTGCTTATTACCTTTTGCTTGTTACTAATCGCAAGAACTTTGCCAATCGGTTATCGGTATGACTACCGAACATGGCTAGGAAATAACGAACATTAGCTATTATTATTTCATCGAAGTAAAATGTTAAGTTTTTGATGTTAAAATGGAACATGCATACCAAAAATATATTATATTCAATCACATTCAAGCTTTTAATTTATACAATTTCAAAACGCGTGTTCTGATTCATGTTCGTGAACATTGAACACGAGTTACCATTAAAGGTAAACAAGACATCTATAATGGTGTATATATTATATATGTTATAAGTTTATTGTGAATTATAATCTGAACAAATTAGATGAGCAAATACCGAGCATGAACCATCATTTTATACTTGAAAATGTTTCATTTAACTAGATCAAATTCATACTTTATATAAATTCGTGTTTGTTCTAAATATGTGATATAATATGAGTAGACATTCTTATACAATTTTATGCAATCAATTCAATGTGCTGAAAGTTGATACTCGTGTTCGTAGACTACCAGAAACATCGAACATGAATCATTATTATAATATTGATGAATGCAAGATAAGATAAGATAAGAAAAGTTTTATTTTCAGTCGGCAAAAGTAATAAATGGGCAATCTGATACCACTTGTTAACAATGCGCGGGAGATTCATGTTCTTGGACGGAGATGAAAACACAAACATGAATTATGACATGAACAATTACAATGGCAACATTATTTTGCTATCGAATTAATATCGAATGTCTATGTAGACCCATGACGGCGAACTGATGAAACTAATAAGCAAAAAAGCAATTAGCAAGTGGCAATTAGAAAATGATAATTGGCAATGAGAAAATGGCAAGTAGCAAGTGGCAATAAGCATGTAGCAATAAGCAAGTGGCATGTCCCAAGTGGCAATTAGCAAGTGGCATGTCCCATGTAGCAATAAGAAAATGGCAGGTGGCAATTAGCAAGTGTCCCAAATGGCAATAAGCAAGTGGCAATAACCAAGTGGCATATCCAAAGTAGCAATTAAGTATAAGCAAGTGGCAATTAGCAAGTGGCATGTATCAACTGGCAACTAACAAGTGGCAAGTGACAATAAGGAAGTGGCAAGTGACAATTAGCAACTAGCAATAGGCAATACGTAAGTCGCAAATAACAAGTGACATGTCCAAACCTTCAAACAGCAATAAGCAAGTGGCAATTAGCAAGTAGCAATTAGCAAGTGGCATGTCCCAGCCCGCATTCCATAGCATGGAGTTTTATTACTTAAAAATGGAAGGGCTCTAGTAGCCGGTTTTGCCCAGTTGGAGGTAATTCCTTTGGTTCTGAATCTAATGTTGCTATTGGGTGTTATATCTGTAGAATGTGATGCTCTTTTATGTTTGTTTATTGTTTCAAAGACTGGGATAAGGCATAGTTAGGCTGGGTGGGGTGTTTTATAAGTATGTGCGTGTACATGTTGTCATGCTTACTATTTCTATGCCAGGACAGGTCTTGCGGGAATAACACACAGTTTTAGATTCCGAGGCATGTCTCATGGCTGGTATAAGATATCTCGCTGATTGGTTACATAGCTAGCTGGCTTTTTTATCTATCAGTGTTGCTCAGGGATCCTGCTCGGTGAGGTGCGCCTTTGCATAGGTTCATTGTGTGATGTAATAAGAGGCTGTAGGAATAAATGAGCGTATCTACGTTCAGCGGTCCAACTTGAGGTTTTAAGAGAACAAGTTCCTTAGCTAGCTGATTTTATTGTTTTTACTTTTATAGTTTGAAAATAACAACAATGATAATGTATAAGTGGCGTAACAATTGTAGATTAAGTAAGGCCTTTAGTTATGTGTGTCGAGACAATTTATGGTTTTAAGGGGTAATGAACTTAACATCGTTCGTTTTATATATGATAGCGTATAGTCAAGATCAAACAAATGAATTAGTTAAGCAACAATTTCAAGTATACATTTGGAGTAGGATAGGGTGAGTTCTTATATCCCCTGCTTTTCTCCACACCCTAAGATGATACAAGTGGTTAAAATGGTATTAATATATACACGTTTGAAATGTTTCTAAAACTATATGCAAACGACATGTTTGTTTGTAAGGTGGACACAAAACTCAACATGTTATAGTCCGACCTGGACTTGCGAGTCACTAGTAACAGGGGGGAATGAATTTGAAATTTCCAAAGTAAGGGATGATTTAAAAACTCTGCAAGAACAGAATAACAGGATTAGAGATTCACTCAATAACCTGGAATCGAAATCAATGATGAAAAACTTGGTTACGGGTGGAATTGCAGAGGAGGAAAATGAAAACCCACAACAACTTTTCAAAGCTTTCATTAAAGATGACTTGAAAATGGAGCAAGCAAACTTAGATAAAATCAAATTTGAAAGAGTTTTGGCCGTAAATACAATAACAAACCAAGAAACTTAGTAGCAGTATTCAAACAGCTGGAAGATAAAACAGCAGTGAAATCTTTAAAGGATAATCTCGATTCAGAATCTGGCAAGTGTATGCATGATCAGTATATCCGTCGGAAGTAGTTGCACAACAGCGACGGCTGATCTCAATTCTAAAAATAGCACGGAATGACAAACAGGCTGCATTCATTACAATCTCATTAAATCAGATTCAGTATCTTCGCTCATTACGCTATCTGAATCACCCTAATCGAGGAGCGCAAATTAGGATATGATTTTAATCAGATTGGTTCCCCATATGACATACGCCCCCAGAAGAGATTAGTTATTTTAGGTTTCGGAGGATAGCGCATGTAGCAGAAAGCGATACCCCTGGTTCTTATATATGCCAGGTGTATAGCACTCATACATTGGACCTCGGTTTTTAAGTCTCATCCGAAAAACCTTAAGAATTTTTAGTTGGTCGGCCCCGGGAATTCCGAGACTGAGTCTCGTTCTTTACCGATTTAGCTAATCCATTATTTGGTATACTCATTTGTTGCTGCACTTCAACATGGAACACCACAATTCAGTAAGGACCATCAGCTGAATTGATGACCAGATCCTTTCGTTCATATACATTGAATCAATAACAGACGTTTAAGAAAGGTAAAGAAATACTGGTGCGTGTACAATGAACAATATCTGCGTGCTTTACTGTATACATGATTTGCTCTGTATCATTTGATTAATTCAATTCATTTGATTATTCAATATTAATCCAATTCTTACTTGTAAAGATGTATAAGCGATACAGCTATCTTGTCATTTACTTAAAATCTGACGTCTTTTGGAGAGGGCCGTTTCTGATGTTGTGATAAATCGTTGTCCGATTCATTTGTTATAGTTCAACATATTTTGCATGCCTTTATACATATGTATATGTAACTTGTACAATAAAATAATATTAAATCTAAATCTGTATCAGAGTTTGTAACTATATGTAGTAAGTTAAAGTTAGTTCATCTTATAATACATTCCAATAGTGTTACAATATTGTGCCAACTAAGCCTTTTCATGTTAATACGTTCTATTAGCTAAATGTAATAATACATTTGTATAATCAGGTATATGATAACAAAATTAGTTTGCATACCTCTATTTACTATAAAATTATAAAAGATACTTTCACGACAGACTAACTAACGAATTTCTTACACACATGCTACACAAATTCACTTTTTTAAATGTCATTTCTATATAAAGGGTCCTTAACCTTTTTGTGTCGCCCTTTCGGAGAAAAGGCGATACATAGGGATCGCTTTGTCCGTCCGTCGGTCCGTCCGTCCGTCCGTCACACAAACTTAACGTTGGCTATAACTTTGACATTTCTTAAGATTTCTTCATCAAACTTTACAATTGTATTGCTTATGACAATAGGGTCATGATGCCACCAAATTTGGTAGGTCAAGGTCATATTTGACAGAGTTATGCCCACTTTTGTACGTAGATTTTGTAACGAAAACTTAACGTTGGCTATAACTTTGCCATTTCTTAAGATTTCTTCATCAAACTTTCAAATTGTATTGCTTATGACATAAGGGTCGTGATGCCGCCAAATTGTGTAGGTCAAGGTCATACATGACATAGTTACGCCCCTTTTTATACTTAGATTTTTTCTATAACTTTGTCATTTCTTAAGATTTCTTTATCAAACTTTAAAATTGTATTGCTTATGTCAAAAGGGTTGTGATGCCGCCAAATTTTGTAGGTCAAGGTCTTATTTGACAGAGTTATGCCCATTTTTGTACTTAGATTTTGTAACGAAAACTTAACGTTGGCTATAACTTTGCCATTTCTTAAGATTTCTTCATCAAACTTTCAAATTGTATTGCTTATGACATAAGGGTCGTGATGCCGCCAAATTGTGTAGGTCAAGGTCATACATGACATAGTTACGCCCCTTTTTATACTTAGATTTTTTCTATAACTTTGTCATTTCTTAAGATTTCTTTATCAAACTTTAAAATTGTATTGCTTATGTCAAAAGGGTTGTGATGCCGCCAAATTTTGTAGGTCAAGGTCTTATTTGACAGAGTTATGCCCATTTTTGTACTTAGATTTTGTAACGAAAACTTAACGTTGGCTATAACTTTGCCATTTCTTAAGATTTCTTCATCAAACTTTCAAATTGCATTGCTTATGACTAGGGATGGCAACGAATACTAAAATTGATATTCGAGTACTCGGTCTTTCTTCCGATCGAGTACTCGAGTACTCGAAAAAAGGTCATTCACGTGTTCGAAATATAGCAGTACATACCAGAGTATGTAAGTTCTATACTACAGAGAGTACATTTCACGGTTTTGTCATCACTACACCGCTTAAAATATTTCCAAGAAGACGATTTCGACGGAGGCATATTTTAAATTTGACTTTTAAGTAGACAGGCAAGTGTACAGATTACTGAGATATTCAGAAAAGAGACTTTGACAGACTGCTATATTCTATATATACGATTTAGGAAAAAATGAGTTACATTTCTTGATTTTTTTTCTGGTGAGCCATAATAATTATCTTTTCTCCGCACACAAGACCCGCATTTAC
This sequence comes from Saxidomus purpurata, assembly GCA_022818135.1. NCBI lineage: Eukaryota > Metazoa > Mollusca > Bivalvia > Venerida > Veneridae > Saxidomus > Saxidomus purpurata. The sequence goes on along the minus strand of JAFMSR010000011.1, from coordinate 25,566,730 downwards.
AGTTTATCGGACAAACGCATAGGCGACATAGTGTAATTGCTATTATGCACTCAATTTTAATTGCTAAACAAACTGCAAAAACTACAACCCAATATCTTACGTCCATATTGTTTGTTAAGATCATAAGCGGCACAGAATCATAACAATACCTGCATGTCAAACTGTCAACTCGTATATTGCATTTTGTGGCCTACCTAACGGATTAAATAATAGAATTTTCGCACATCACCTAGCGTGTTTTGATAACGATTCCGAATTAGAATAATGATAAGTTAAGGCTGTTAGTTGGAGGAACCAAAAAGCGGTAATATATGATTTTAAATCATTTTATGTATGATGCGATTTTTGCCCCCAAAATTTTTTTTTTTTCGAGTACTCGAATACCGTTTTGCTGATTGAGTATTCGGACGTTCGAGCGAGTACTCGAATACTCGAGTACTTGTTGCCATCCCTACTTATGACATAAGGGTCATGATACCGCCAAATATTGTAGGTCTAGGTCATATTTGACAGAGTTATGCCCCTTTATATACTTAGATTTTTGCTATAACTTTGCCATTTCTTAAGATTTCTTTATCAAACTTTCTAATTATATTGCTTTTGTCAAAAGGGTTGTGTTGCCGCCAAATTTTGTAAGTCAATGTCTTATTTGACAGAGTTATGCCCCTTTTTGTACTTAGATTTTGTCACGAAAACTTAATGTTGGCTATAGCTTTGCCATTTCTTAAGATTTCTTTATCAAACTTTCAAATTGTATTGCTTATGACATAAGGGCCATGATGCTGCCAAAGTTTGTTGGTCAAGGTCATATTTGACAGAGTTATGCCCCTTTTTTCACTTAGATTTTGTCACAAAATTGTTGGTTATTCTGACAAAGCATAAGAGGGCGACACAAGTGTTCTACTGAACACCCATCTACTTATTTATACCTAAGACACAGTAACGAAACATTGAAGTAGTAGTAAGTTAGGCTTTTGGGTTACTCAGTAAAATGTTGCACTGTTCCTGTCGTGTTAGCTAAATTGCTTACATAAATGTCTTTGCATTTAGATTACATGTACAATGTATTTACTTTCTGAATACAGACAGACAACGATTCGGCGTTTTAACGTTCAACATCAATCTTGTACTTTTCGTATAACGCAATATAAGATTATTTTATTTGACTATTACTATTGTCAATAAAACTGTAACAATCTTGAAAGTACATAAAATATTTGTTAAGTTGAAGAAAGAATACATGGACTTTAATGACTAAGACTTATTCATATCTTGAATCATTATATTCAACTATACAGACTGATCAGTATTGTTAATCACAGTTGCATTCATTTAATTAAATCATAGATAATTAACAGATTTTGTGTACTAATGACGTCATCCGTTTTGATGTTCAGTTAGTCTTAACAATGAGTACTCTTTCAGTAAACCCATAAAAGATGCAATACAACCAATAAAACTGTTTCGCTGACATTTTTCAGTATTAATATGTTGTCGAGTTTTTCTATGATTTTGTTTGTGTTGTTGTATACAAGATGATAACACATCTATTTACATTTGTATTACTGTGCAGTACACTATCTTCTTAATTGTATTTCATCTTAAAAAACGAGCTTTCCATTTAAGGGTACTCTTTTCATTGAAATAAAAATGAATATAGTTAAAGGTCCTCTTTTTGACTGCGCGATATTTTTATAAAAAAACTCTCTTCTACTGCGATATAACACCAAAACAGAAACCAAGAGGCAAAGTGGTTCAAGCATCAATGTACGCTGGAAACGCGTGTCTGGTCTGCAAGCTAGCACACATATCTTTTGGCTATATATTAACTGGTATTTTTACACAATTTTTTTTTTAATAATCATAATCTGTGCACAAAACTGAGTGGGTATTATAGTCAGGTTAAACAAATTTTACCAGAATGCACAGTGGAGTCATACTGCAGTCTTAGCGAGTTCACCAGTGGAGAAAGTCCACGGTCGGCCGGGACTATAAACATTGTTTTTAAAAAGTTAAAGGATCATTACAACAGTACCTTGATCGGGACTGTTGTATTCTTTGATTGCACACCTCGTGTGATCCAGGATATATAAAGAAAAAAATCACAAATTCCACCGATCAAATAAAGACAAGTGAATTTTCAACATTAAATAATTAAAAGATTAGCACTAGTTATAGTTTGTACTTAAATACATATGACACATAGGCACTTGTCATTAAGACGAAAACAGTTGTCAGTTACATAAACGGATTGTTTACTTAAATATAGGCACTTATCATTTAGACGAATACAGTTATCAATTACATGGAAATAATTTTTATTTACATACTCTTTCATGGGTAAAATCACTGGAAATGCCGATCCGATATGCAAATATGTTGATAAAGGTTGCCAAACAGGCTCTCAAGCTTCTTTGAAATCGTGTCATTTGTTGGTTCATATATGGACTTACGTATAACAACGGTGATTGAGCTGAAAACTTGAATGATGGACACAACAAACTTTTCTGCGATGCTCTACAGTGCTGCAAGTTATAGTAGAAATTAGATATAAAGTTACAAGTTTAGTGTACAGATATGACCAGTTTCTGTGCATAGTGACACTTTAGTGTGGCTTGGCCTATAACGACCGGAGGGTCTGGCTGCTGTGTGTGATACACCTCCTAATGACGTTCTGCGAGTTCTGTAGAGATTAATTGATTGATTTTATTTCAAGCACAATACACATAAACACATATACACAATAAGACTAAATACATAAATACTGATATTTTCAAACTGACATATAAGTATCACAGTTGGCTTAGATTAACACATTAGCTTGATATTACAGTTGCAGATTCAAAACAAATAATAATTACCATTCATGCCTTTGCGGGAGAACATAAGTTTATTTTTGCTTGAGCACATTACTCATCGCATAATATACTGTTCTGAAAAGAAGATGGTTAAGAAGAATAAACATATAGAAAAGTAAACATTCAAAAAGAATGATACTGTCAAGCATCCTTTAAAAGTTTCTTGAATAAACAAGTCGTATTTTGTAAAAAGTTTGAGAGGGGGGGGGGGGGGGGGGGGGGGGGGTGTCAGTAACACAGTAGTTACCTTTTTTTAAAAGGAAGAGAATTGTATTTACAGTATATTCTTGCCTATTAAAAAAAGTCCGATGCGTTTCTTGCCTTTAAAACCAGTGTTAGTGGTTGCAGAATATAAACTAAGTTATTGCTTTGGACTGACAGTGTTAATCAAACAAAATCCTACAAACTATGGAATTTGCGTGAATGAGACAGCAACATTTATACATTTAAAAGGTACAATACAAAACACAATGATACCCTTTTACATGACTTATACTAATACATACTGGATGGACGTTTTCTCCATATTGTTATCACGCCTTTAACGCTCTATAAAAAATTGCCAACTTTCGCAATACTGTTTTCTATCTAATTTAACAATTGTAGAATTTAAAACACTAGGGTTAATTGTAAAGTACCTTGAAATATAATACTTCAAAATCACTATACATAGTGCATATCAGTTAAAATGAAATTCATCTTCGATATCATTGGTCGTACATAAGTACATTTTCTTGACCTTCAAACCCCTGTTCTTCCTATCAATTTGAATTGTGAGAACTAAAATTATTTAGCTAAAACATTTCTGGATTTACATTATCTAATAAGCTGAGATCTTGTTTTTCAAAACATACTTTCATGCTTTTCCTTAGAGATGCATAGCATAACATAACATTTTATATTCCAAACTTTTAATGTTTGTAATTGTCCATAAACTAACTGACATAAACATTAGTTAACTAGTATATGCAGAAGCTTTAAATTAAAAATTAGCAAAACATGTAGTGTGTATTAACAGAGGATGGCCCATTAGAGCCCTGTATCTTATTTTCAAGGGTCCTGATTAATACCATATAGCTAAAAAAAACCACATAAAATAAATAGAAAACTAAGACTTTGGTTTGGAAGTTCATATAAAAAGGCATAATGGATATGGAGAATTAATTTATAGGTACATTGGTAATGTGTTTTCATGTGTTTCAAACCATTAAATTTCATTTGATAAAAAGTGCATATTCTCAATCTTTCATGAATATATACTGAACAAAAAAAGAAACTTCCGATTTCTATACATATGTTTTTAATGTTATAAAAGAAAATCAACATATCCAATGCCCTACAAATGTTCGGACGGACGATCATATGTCAAATAAAACCAATTATAATTGGATTGTACGCCTTACACCAAAAATTAAAAATTCAAAATAGATTTTCTCGTGCATGCACGGACCAGTATAATACGTGTTTATAAAATCAAACCTTTCAGTCTGGTTTTAAAGACTTTGTTGTCAATAAGAAAAAGACGTTGAAAAAAACTTTTTTCATCAAGGTTTCTTTCTTTTGGGTATGTCTGAAATTCCACCGAATTTGGGTGAACGTGCCATCGGCATGCTAAATGCTGGTATGGTGACGAATTAGGATGCTAGGGTTGTTGGTAGTTCTAGCCGTGATATTCGAAACCTTAGGCAACGTATTCAAGCAACAGGGCGTACGGATGATTTACCACGTACTGGACGTCCGCGGGTCACGACGTCTGGTCAAGACCGCTATATCATGAACACACACCTATGCAATCGTTTTCAAACTACCACTGTCACTGCTGCTAATACCCCTGGTACACATAACAACCGAATATCTGCCCAAACTGTACGCAATCGTCTGCACGAGGGTGGTCTACGTTCTTACGTTGGCTGTGTATTGACGCGACGTCACTGCGTAAATAGTGTTACTTGGGCACGTACACATCATCGCTGGATAAGGCAACAATGGAATAGCGTTCTCTTCTCCGACGTGTCAAGATTTTCTATTCATCGAAGTGATAGCAGGGTTCGTACACCTGTGGTATAATTTGGACCAGCGTGTAAGACGTCGCCTTTTTCCACCGTCGAACATCAATGAACTTACACAAGCTTTAATCCAGGGGTCGAACAACATACCACAGGCGGAAATCAACACACTTGTCGCTTCTATTCGCCAACGATGCCAGGCAGTACTCGATTCTAAAAGTGGCCATACCCGGTTTTTATGTGTGATTTTGGTCTACGACCCCTACCACATTTTACCAACCATTTCATCTGTTTTCCGTGAATGTAGAGCTATAAAATTTTACACACAATTTACATTGAAATACTCTTGGAGTACATGTAAAATTAATTTAACCCTTCTTTTAACATTTACGTACATCTGCACTTAAACACAGCGGAAGTTACTTATTTTGTTCAGTATGTAAACCACCAATGTTTTTAACTATTAACTTTAAGGTAGTATACTATATGTTGGTTTATCTTTTTACATTGTACTTGTCCCATAAATATTATTTATTTAATGTATCTATCATATGTCATCACGAGTCCACATAATTCATTTTGTTTAATCATAATAAATCTTCATCAAGATACATACATCGTATGTGTTTATTTAGGTTAAAAGTAATGCATATGTATAATGATCTCAAACAAATCAACACTGAATTAATAAGAATGCTTGAACTCAGTTGAGAGTTTTCCCGTAGATTGAGTAACTCCACGTCGATTAGATAACATTGTTTTAGAAAGCCATCACAGCTCGCACAGTACCGTTTATGTTTGTTCTACAAACTGCGCATTTTGTCAGTGCTGAAATGCACTGGGAGCAACAGACCATGTGACCACAGGGCAGTGCAATTATACACGCGAAATCATCAAAACATATCTTACAAATAACATTATCCTTCAACTGCCTGTTAGCTTCTTCGATATCTTCTTCTGAATCAGAGGATGCTTCATTTCTTTCTTCAGTCTTATCTATACATTTAATGAGTTCAACAGCGGAAAATTTCTTGTGTAAGTCATATTTTATCAAAGATCTTACTGCGGACCGCAATAAATTTTCATCCGTACAAAAGTCTCTAGCAGCAGACACAGCCTCTTTGTTTCTATTCATAGCAATGAGTACAGTGTCAACTACGTCATTCGTGTCTTCTACATCAGAGTCATTACATTTTTCACCAAGAACCTTTCTTATGAACCCCTTCCCTTTGCACTGAGTAATATGTCCGCATTTGGGATTTGCTAAAACATGCTGTTCCCAAGGACAAGCATCGCGGGGCCAGTCCCTTAATCCAATGCCGCAATAGAAACATCTTACACAGTCATCTACTCCTGTATATGCAAATCCGGCCTTTGCTAATTCAGTTATATCCTGTGTTTTATTTTTCGGCCAGTTTTCAAGTGAGGCAATTCGTGATTCAAGATTTCCGTACAGTTTGTGTCTGGGTTTGTCGGTCAGTATGCCAAGTATGTCACATCTGGAGACCCTTACACTTTGTATCGGTGCCTTTACGTGTGGGCATGACGAGGAAACATTTTGATTTGAATGAATTTTTCGATCTTTACGAAAGTAATCCTGGAAATCAGTCACTAAATCCGGTCTTGATAATACACCGGCCATTAAGGTTTGATGTTTTGTATCTACATAATATTCTGTACGTAGTTTTATGAATTAATATGAATTTATCTCCTTGATAATATTGTTCGTACAAAACAACCAATGTACGTATTTCTATATAAACATTCTTTGTAATAACTGCGTAATACCTAATCTATAAATATGTCGTATGCGTGTTTTTATCTTTAAATATAATATTCGTTCGGTGATCTTATTACTCGGTTTAATGTTTAAACGGTACTTATGTAAACATTTAATCGCACGAGCAGTCTATAAATAAAAACACATACAAAGTTTGTTTTCCTATAGATTAATTTATACACAGTATGGTATAACATAGTTTGATATACAATAATGTATTGTGTTTTTTATTATATTTTGATTATGGGGCGAACAATAAGATAAATGACGGGGATCTTAAACAATATTGAATTTTGACAGGTTATTATATGACAAGTTAAAATTCGCGTTTTAATATGGAAGAAGTGTAATTGACAATTAGGAATACTTTTGATTTTATATTTGAACACATTATGTACCTGGGCGCAGTGAAATTGCGTCCGCTAAGAGTTCAAGAGGTCCTGGGTTCAATCCCAACAGGAGTCAAGGTCTACGTTGGTTTCTTGGGTTGTTGTTGTTTTTTGTGTTATTTTTTATGTATTTTGTTCATTATTTGGAATTAAATGGATATTAATGAAAATTTATTTCATTTTGCAATATATGAGAACTGCGTCTAATATTTCTTTATTTTGAAATGCTGTACAATTACTTGAAAAGTTAAAATATCTACAAAAGTAGACAGTAAAAACTTCCATTTTGCCTTATAATGCAGTTCATAAAATTACTAATTGAAAAAAAAACTTTAAAAAGTTCCATAATCACTTGTGATGTCCCTGCTCCGAATCGTTTGCTTGTAATCTAAATTGTGCTGTTGCCTCGGGAAAAAAATATGTAAATTCTATTTCTTGCCATTATTGCATATTTTGTTACCAGTGTAAAACTTGTAGAATTTCGATACATGTTATGTAATTCTACATTGCCAACAATATTTTTTGGAACCTAGAACAAATTAAGATACATAAATACATGCAAACATAACCATTTTACAGTACTTCTTAAGTGGGATGGGCAACACAAATCTATATAATTAAAAAGTGAAATGTGCTCATGTAGAATATGAAAATATTTTGTCATTATTTTATATGCTATACTTGCCATTCATATATCTATTTTCAGACCGCACTTTCCCAGCTGAGCAAGCAAGTGCGTGTGTGTTTTCAAGAAAAAAAAGATAATAATGATTATCTGATAAATATACAGTATTTTTAATAAAACGCCAAAGCCATATGACATATGTTTTTTGATGATTTTACATTTTGATTTACTTAAATTTCATCTAGCTATGTTGCATGACGTATGAATAAGGTCAAGTGGATGTAATAGGGAGTACTACTAATCCACTTATGAACTGATCATGTTAAAGAACAAGGGGTGTCTCTGGAACGGGACACGTTCTGTATCTTGCACTATCCCCCAAAACCTAAAATAACTAAACTCTTCTGGGGGCGTTGGTCAAATGGGTAATCCAGTACTAACGATAAAACTCTAAAATACATACATAAACCCATGCAAGTGGTGATGCGGGTGGTGTCAGTGTGATAAACAAAGTTTCAACATTTGAAGTTGCAAGAGCACAATTACAAGTAGCTCTTATTTTACCAAGGAAGATGTCTTACCGGCGAAAGTGTCCTTTATTTGTACAAAAGAAAACATTCCTAACGTAGCTTTTTAAATGCGGTATAGTTTTCAATGATATTGAATGTTGATATCAATTCATATTTATATTTATATTGATATTCATATCAATTCACATCATTCTACGTGACCCAGTGGTTCTGTCACAGGCTCTGTACTTATACAGATACAGTTCAAATCCAACCACCGCTACTTTCTTTTTTCTGCTTTAATTTTTTTGTGTCTGTTTTATTAGATTTTTGTTTTGGTTTTTTAATCTGCAAATTTGAACATTATTATCTCGAATTGGGTGGCTTAAATTAAGAAGAAAATAATCAGTGTCTCATAACCGAAATTTCTTCTTGAAGTAACTTGTCCGAAATATAGTACACCTACTGGTCCAACGTTCCCAGATTGAACATCCAAAAGACATTTCGCGTCTTAAAATTCTGTCAAAAACTATTTAAAATAAACACAATAGTTTTTAATGATCATTAGTGTTTCATTTTCACTATATCAATCGGATACGTTTGATATTGTAACGAGCTAATCCTGCGAATAAGCTTGGTTAGCGTGTTTATATCGTATTGGTCTGTACCCTGCCAGCACAGGTTTCTGGATATGTTTTATTTTGATAACGTGACTTGGTAGGGTGGCTATCAAAAATTACAGCTTCATTCAATGGTCAACCTGTCTATACTTATTACGCTTGTTTTTAGACGCATCTTTAGCTATACCAGGGCTGTACTTGCTATAATGTAAATACACCACAAAATTAATAACTCAATCAGTTTTTTATGGATAACTTGAATTCAGTGTGAAAAGTATACTAAGGTTTTTAATTCAACAACCAAGGCAGAATAACTTCATAGTCTTTCATAGTCAATGAAAATCCAGTCAACTTGCTGTATTGTCAATAAACATTTATGTTTGCAATCTCTAATTAACTTAGAATGACGCAGTAATTGAATTGATGAAAAATAAAGTAATTTACGCAAAACGGAAACGGCTTTCAAAAGTTTAACACAAATGAAAAAGGCAGACCAATGAACTGTGACTCTTTATCAGCAAAAAGCATTAATTTTCAATATTTATCTTCTTCAGTAAAGTCACTTGCAACAATCTGTGTAAAAGTTTATATAAATATTTCAAAAAAAATGCGTCTTTAACTTTAAAGAATCAATGAAATGCTTTTTTGCAAGTAAATTTAGCAGCCGACAACGTACGGTAATTTGTAAATTTGCTGAATAATTTCTAAAATCAAAAGAACCTACTTGTCTGTTGGAATTCTGATATAAGCTCCACCCCTCAACCAAAAATCTAAGCCTTTTTATGCTCAGACGTCAACAACAACCTAAAATATTTGTTGAAATTTGGTCATGATTGCATCCAAAAGTAATTGGTTTTACCATAAAGATGGTAAACTGAACTTCAAAAAGTATGAACAATTTTATACATTATATGTCAAATACAAAGGATATTTAAACAAGTTCTATACCTTTGGCAAGTTAAACGATACAAAGTTTTGACATTTAATATTTGTTTTTACGACTTTGATAGATGGCTGTCCTAAACAACCGACAAAAACGACCAACAATGGCCGTCTACAATGAAACATTTACGCATGTTTCCTGATTGAAAATGACTTCAATCTGCAAAAACACAGTACCTTGGCAGACCAATGCAGAAATGAGTGAAAACATAAAAGGGATTAAAGGGCAAAAATCATGCATGGAAGTTTGAAATATATACGTATCGCGAAAACTGTACGGACTGTGACAGGTAATCAACAGTGATTTGCAGGTAATACAAATTAAAACTAACTTATAACCAGTATAAATGAGTCTGATTAGCATCAACAGAGTCCATCATAGATGGGAAATTACTTCAAGAATAGCTCACAGCTCATTGTTCAAGTACATCTCACACAAAATTGACTTAAAGTTCTGTTCGGTTATTCAGTTTTTTTAGATTCTAGACCATTACAATATAGATGGGATTCAAATCAAATACCTTAAAGTTACATATTTTGTACGTTTTTACATTACCTGCCGGAGCAAATATTGCATTCAAAATTGAACTAATAGGTCTGCTTATAGTAGTAAAAGTATTAAAATCTATGTTCACAATTCTAATTGTTTCATTGCGTCTTGCCATCAGTCTTATCCATTGAAATAATCCCTCAACCTTTTCCCATTCATACATGTATTTATGTTAATTGTTAAAGGCATGGAAAAGCAGTTGTTACTGCAGTGATATTTCAGTTATTGCGAGTCATCATCTGTCAGATAGGTTCTGCTTTGTGACTGCAACAACAGTAGCATACAATATTGTTCTTCTCATTTATTGGTTAATACAACATATGGTTACATACCGTACTTTGGTATATTTGTAAATATTTTAAAAGTCTCGCCGCAACACTCCATAAAGTAATAGTTTAGCTTATAAATACTACAATATCAAATTCAAATCATAGATCTAGAGAAAACGGTAAAGCATTGTCGCAAACTTACCTCAAGTCAAGATTTAAGGGGCAAAGACATGTTACATGCACCGTGGTCATTGGATAATCAAGCGAATTTAAATATTATTGCAAACACTGGAACCGTCAATTTCATTACTACATCCTATAAAAGTATGATAAAACTAATATAAATGATAAAATAAAATATTTTTCACAAGCAGTGTCTAAATATATTTTGGTTTATCTAATTATGTGTCACATAATAATAATAATAATAATAATAATAATAATAATAATAATAATAATAATAATAATAATAATCTTTATTTAACGAAGGATGCACATATAGATGCCAATACACATACCTAATATTTCAATTATTGCTGGAAAAGGTTATTAAATTTAGTATATACTCAGGGGCAAGGTCATGTTCATCTATAAGCCCTATTTTATTTATTTAAGGTATCTATCACATGTCAGATCCATTTATATATCTTTTTATAGCTTTATCACAGATGCATACTAGTACGTAATATACGTTTATCAATGTCAAAAACTAATGCATATGTATACTGCTCGTGATTACATCCACGCTGGATGAATGTAACTAAAGTATGTCCAACCTAATTTTGAGACCTCGATAGATTGTCCGTTTTACGCGTATATTCGCTAATACTTACATTTTTCAAAGAAGAACAACGATATCTGTAGACATGTTTTTTTCTTTTAATTTAAAAAATCGAATTTTAGTACTTTTCCCGTTGGGCGAAATGCAAATGTCATAACGTCACTGTCTCAATATGGCGGCGCACGTGTCGAGGGTAACTCAAACTTAACAATACGCTAATCATACTAGCAGACATAATGCTCAACACGACAAATAAGGTAAAGAAATTAATCATCTAAAGACATCGTGTGCCATACATCTTTCCTGTGCAATCAAAAAGTAGATTACAGTACTGTGGCGATCATATAAATGTTGCTTCGCTGATTTCTCAGCTCGGACTGGTCCACCCAGACAGAAATTGCCTTATCATCTTTAACGGGCACATATGTTGAATCGTTATGCTAATGTTAGACATAATGTTATCTTTTATAAATGTTTCAGCATCATTATAAACTTAATGTGTTTTTGGGCTTATTAGAGTGTGAATGGAAACAATCTTTTGCAGATTGCAGAACAATCAATATCCAGTTTCTGTGTATAAGATTATTTTACAAAAATTGAAAAAAAAATTGTTGTGAACCAAACATTTACTGTAACATTGTCGGAGGCGCAATTCAACATGTATGGCGATGAGTGCCGAGGAGAGACGAATAATCCTTGATACCGTGAGACTGCCGGGAATTATGCAAAATAATTACTCAAACTGCGCATTACAAAGTAACTAACAAAAAACAACCAGCGAAAGTCTAAGAAATTTATTTTTTTCAAAATCTGGCTTGATACGCAGTGACTTGAATAACATGTGCTATTAAAAATAATTTCATAGTAACAATCATAATGCTAAAATGATTACAAGTTACATAAATTGAGTAATACAAATATCAAGTCTGGTGTAACCGAGTCAGTCTACTATCGTCTTGCTTGGGGACAAGGCTATTATTAGACAGCCGAATTTCATGTCCAAAAAGAGAGGTACATACCGACTCGAGTAAACCAGTAAGGCATTGCTCTACAATGAAAGGAGGCGGGGACGGATGGCGGTTATAAGATTATTGAAATGTGTAACCTCCGACTAGCCGTAGCGCTTTGTTGATAAACGTACCGCTTCCAATGAAACTGAATCTGCAAGACGTGTGACCCCAACCTAAGGTTCATTTACGGCGCATGCCAGTATGAACAAGCGGACCTAGCAACAAATCTTTCATGTAAATATTTTGAAATGGGCGATTCAAATAAATTTTACATACTTTATAACAGAGACAGAATAAATTCTTGATAATCTGGTTTGTTTATTTTCAATTTGATGTTTCTCATTTTCAGTGTATCATTTATGACTTAAAAAGAAACAAAAACATATTTATGAAAAAGCTTTCAATAATTTTAATGCTCTTTTCGTTTATTTTCATTCAGCGTTATTTTAAACAAAGTGAGCGCAGCAATATCATAATATGTGCTACGCTATGATCCATCGAAGTGATTCTTAGAGTATACAATACTATTCCTACCTTTATCCTCATAGAATCGTTTGCAGTCAAAATGTTTGTAAGCAAACCAACGTACATTTTCATGACAACTGACACGTCTCGTTACTTAATAGTGCATCCCGACCAATTAGTTAACTTTGGCTAACTGTCAGCTTATTGCTGCAAACCAGTCAGATTAAATGAAATGTGATACTTCCACACAAAAACAAAACAAAAATGAGATTTAAAAAAAAAATCTGTGGTTTTAACCCAGTCTTCATCGCACCTTCGTAGGTGATATTCATTCATTTCATAACATTTTGTTCAAAGAACTTCACTTACATGTTACATTTTCCAATCCCTGCGAAAAAACAAGAGATATTATTCCCTTTTCGTATAAACTATGTTTGTAACATTATTCTAACTCTCTATTATGTCTCTATATACAAAGAGTAGAACAATTTTGTTTTACTATGCAATACGATATGCTGATAATATGAAGTCATATTGTGCCGCATAACGTTAAATGAATATCCGCTTGGGAAATAACGCTTAATGCATTTAGTCACTTTTTGAAATCTCTTGTCATGTTAGAATCGAAATGTTTTAGCGCTGTTATCGATTAATAAACAACTCTTTGTCGTCATGACGCGCAGCTATAAACCACTCAGGCATCCGGCCTTCGTGGTTCATTACTGCGCATCAGACTCCAAATCATTATCTATGGGACGAAGAACAGTGCTGGAACGGATATTATATCGTGTATTACGGCTACTGCATATATCTATAAGAAAAGTTTTTTGATACTTTGCACTTTGTACGGTGGCGGAGCTTAACTTTGATGTATCTGTAAGAGAACGTATGATATATCTACAATAGAGAACAGTAACAATAGTGCAACAGAGCAAATGCGCCATGAAACAAAATAGATAGCTACGCCTTCTTGAAATTACGTTATTTTTCTCGCAAACAGGACTCTATCTAATACATAAACAACAATCACATTCCTTTCGGGAAACATTAAAATATGGAGAGAAAAAAAACAGGCGCAAAATATATGACAAAAAATAAAACTAATAGCCATATACTTGCAGGCCAAGTCTGCGTTTTGGTTTTTAGATTTGAATTTATAATATCAATTTTAAAAATAAAAACGTAACATGTGTGAGCTTTGTGTTTCGCCCCCTTCCTCTATTCCAATCGTAAGCCTGCCGGGTGCCATTCATACCATCAACACATCGCTAAATGGCTCACTCCACAAGGGATACTGCTTCTACCAGATAAAAGTTAAAGATTTTTGAAACAGGGTAAGGATATACTATATCTATGTAAATCGTGCGTCTGTGTGTCCGTCCGTCAATCCATTTATAAAATACATTTTCATATTTGCATTAGTGACTTGATTAGAAGTAACTTAGCAATACCTGCAGCACACCAAGGTGACGTTTCTTGGGCATGACGCTTGAATGTCAAATTTACACTCCGAGGAGAAAGATCATTGGATCCTGAATATTCACATGCAATGCACTGTAAAGCATTTACATATAACTGCATCTATGTGATTTATAACCCTGAAAACGAAGTTAAAGGGAGATATATTGAAGTCATTTTGTCCGTCCGTCTGTCTCTCCATGTGTCCGCGCTTTTTGTCAGCAACTACTGGCCCGATACCAACTAAACTTTACAGGAGTGTTTGGCACCAAGCTTTTGTGCGAATGCCCGGATAGTGTTCGCTTTAATTATTGCCATTTGATTTTTTTCAGGAAATTTTGTCTGCGTTAATTCTCAGCAACTATAGGCATGAAATAATTAGAATTCGAAGGAGTGATCGACACCATGGCTATTTATGCATATTGTCGGTATGTTTCGTTCGGACAGTTATCCACTGAGTAACGGCATCTCGTTGTTTTCAGCCATTTATTTTGTCTACGCTACTTCTCAGCCACTACTGGACGGAAACATTTACAGGAGTGAATGATACCAGGCCTATTTGTGCATATCCTAGGTATAATTTGCTCAAATATTTGTTCACTGAGTTTATGTCCTTTTAATTTACATAGGTAAAGTTTTCCCAGTGATTCTGTCAGGCTGTTTCTCAGCAACCACTGGACGGAAAGGGAACCTGTTCATATTCATTCCTGTGTCGAAAACCACGACTGCGTTTTTTCCACAGAGAAAATAAAAAGCAGCAGTGTGAGAAAACGAGCCAACTGCTGCGCAAAGGATTGAAATTCTCAGGGGTGACTTTTTTTAGACCATAACAATAGTATTAAACTTACAAGAAACGTTCGAGTTTTTTTAGTGTAGGTGAAAGTTGAGGTCCAAAATAAACTTGAGTACTTAATGTAAGCATGGAAAATCCTTCGCCCCAAATGGGGAACTCAATTTCTCTAGTAGTCTAAAAGTACGCTGTATCACGTCGTCATAAAATATAGCTAAATGACAAGGCAGTACAAGTACCATAGTATACCTGTACTACATACTGCCCTCCTTACCAGAATTCGTCTTCGAATTCTTGAAGTATGAATGTCTGTGGGACGCTCTAAGAGTGCTATCACTTCTGTACATGTGGGCTATTTAAGTTGGGCGCTAAATGTAACCGTAAAAAATCCTTAGCACCGAGCAGACTTTGAACTTGTTTCTTCAAGTACCATAAGCGGACACTCTACCACGTCGCCATAAAATCTAGCTCAATGGCGACGAAGTACAAGTGCCGTATCATACTTCTACCACAATAATTGTAAACAGAGTGCTTAAATTTAGCGGATAGTTGTTTTCAATAGATTGTAGGAGTTATTACGTGATCAGCAGAGAACGTTCAACACAAAACATTGTTTTAGAAAGCCATCACAGCTCGAACAGTTCCATAAATGTCTGTTCTACAAACTGCACACTCTGTCAGTGCTGAAATGCACTGTGAGCAACATACCATGTGACCACATGGCATTGTAATTATACATGCGAAAGCATTAAAACACATCTTGCAGATGACATTCTCTTTCAACTGCCTGTTAGCTTCTTCAATGTCTTCTTTTGAATCAGATGTTTCTCCGGCTGTGTTCGTATCATCAATCACTGATTTTGACTTATAGTTTCTTTCGTCAATCTTATCTATGCATTTCATGAGTTCAACAGCCGAAAATTTCTTGTGGATGTCATGTTTTATTAGATATTTTACTGCGGACCTTAATAAATTTTCATCAGCACAAAAGTCTCTCACAGCAGAAACAGCGACAGTGTTTCTGTTTATAGCAATTTTTACAGTGTCAACTACGTCATTCGTATCTTCTACATCAGACTCATGACATTCTTCACCAAGAACCTTTTTCATGTACCATTTCCCTTTGCACTGAGTAACATGTCCGCATTTGGGATTTGCTAAAACATGCTGCTCCCAAGGACAAGCATCGCTTGGCAAGTCTCGTAGTCCAATGTTGCAATAGAAACATCTTACATAGTCATCTACTCCTGTATATGCAAATCCAGCCTTCGCTAATTCCTCCGTACTCTGTGGTTAATTTTTCGGCCAGTTTTCAAGCGAGGCAATTCGTGATTCAAGATTCCCGTACAGTTTGTGTTTCGGTTTCTCTATCAGTATGCCAAGCATGTTACATCTGAAGACTCGTCCCATATCTCTTGGTGCAGTTTCGCGTGGGTGTGAAGAGGAAACGTTACAGCTGGAATCACTTTGATTTAATTGAATTTGTCGATCTGTATGAAAGTAATCCTGGAAATCACTGACTACACCCGGTCTTGATAATTCATCGGCCATTAAGTTTTGATAAATGCTTTCTGAAAATTAAGGCGAATATTCTTAAGTAGGTTATGAATTAATATGTATTTCCCTTTGCACTGAGTAATATGTCCGCATTTGGGATTTGCTAAAACATGCTGTTCCCAAGGACAAGCATCGCGGGGCCAGTCCCTTAATCCAATGCCGCAATAGAAACATCTTACACAGTCATCTACTCCTGTATATGCAAATCCAGCCTTTGCTAATTCTGTTATATCCTGTGTTTTATTCTTCGGCCAGTTTTCAAGAGAGGCAATTCGTGATTCAAGATTTCCGTACAGTTTGTGTCTGGGTTTGTCGGTCAGTATGCCAAGTATGTCACATCTGGAGACCCTTCCACTTTGTATCGGTGCCTTTACGCGTGGGCATGACGAGGAAACATTTTGATTTGAATGAATTTTGCGATCTTTACGAAAGTAATCCTGGAAATCAGTCACTTTATCCGATCCTGATAATACACCGGCTATTAAGTTTTGATGTTTTGTGTCTACAGAATATTCTGTACGTAGTTTTATGAATTAATATGAATTTATCTGCTTGATAATATTGTTCGTACAAAACAACCAATGTATTTCTATATAAACATTCTTTGTAATAACTGCGTAATACCTAATCTATAAATATGTCGTATGCGTGTTGTTTTTTTTTAAATATAATATTACTTTGACGAAAGTCGTTCGGTGATCTTATTACTCGGTTAACTGATGTACAAATTTAATCGCACGAGCAGTCTATAAATAAAAACACATACAAAGTTCGTTTTCCTATAGATTAATTTATACACAGTTTGGTATAACATAGTTTGATATACAATAATGTATTGTGTTTTTTATTATATTTTGATTATGGGGCGAACAATAAGATCAGTAGCGGGGATCTTAAACAATATTGAATTTTGACAGGTTATTATATGACAAGTTAAAATTCGCGTTTTAATATGGAAGTGTAATTGACAATTAGGAATACTTTTGATTTTATATGTGAACACATTATGTACCTGGGCGCAGTGAAAGAGCGTCCGCTAAGAGTTCAAGAGGTCCTGGGTTCAATCCCAACAGGAGCCAAGGTCTACGTTGGTTTCTTGGGTTGTTGTTGTTTTTTGTGTTATTTTTTATGTATTTTCTTCATTATTTGGAATTAAATGGATATTAATGAAAATTTATTTCATTTTGCAATATATGAGAACTGCGTCTTAATATTTCTTTATTTTGAAATGCTGAACAATTACTTGAAAAGTTAAAATATCTACAAAAGTAGACAGTAAAAACTTCCATTTTGCCTTATAATGCAGTTCATAAAATTACTAATTGAAAAAAAAACTTTAAAAAGTTCCATAATCACTTGTGATGTCCCTGCTCCGAATCGTTTGCTTGTAATCTAAATTGTGCTGTTGCCTCGGGAAAAAAATATGTAAATTCTATTTCTTGCCATTATTGCATATTTTTGTTACCAGTGTAAACTTGTAGAATTTCGATACATGTTATGTAATTCTACATTGCCAACAATATTTTTTGGAACCTAGAACAAATACATATACATAAATACATGCAAACATAACCATTTTACAGTACTTCTTAAGTGGGATGGGCAACACAAATCTATATAATTAAAAAGTGAAATGTGCTCATGTAGAATATGAAAATATTTTGAAATAGTGTCATTATTTTATATACTATACTTGCCATTCATATATCTATTTTCAGACCGCACTTTCCCAGCTGAGCAAGCAAGTGCGTGTGTGTGTTTTCAAGAACAAAAAGAACAAAAAATATAATGATTATCTGATAAATATACAGTATTTTTAATAAAACGCCAAAGCCATATGACATATGTTTTTTGATGATTTTACATTTTGATTTACTTAAATTTCATCTAACTATGTTGCATGACGTATGAATAAGGTCAAGTGGATGTAATAGGGCGTACTACTAATCCGCTTATGAACTGATCATGTTAAAAAACAAGGGGTGTCTCTGGAACGGGACACGTTCTGTATCTTGCACTATCCCCCGAAACCTAAAATAACTAAACTCTTCTGGGGGCGTTGGTTAAATGGGTAATCCAGTACTAACGATAAAACTCTAAAATACATACATAAACCCATGCAAGTGGTGATGCGGGTGGTGTCAGTGTGATAAACAAAGTTTCAACATTTGAAGTTGCAAGAGCACAATTACAAGTAGCTCTTATTTTACCAAGGAAGATGTCTTACCGGCGAAAGTGTCCTTTATTTGTACAAAAGAAAACATTCCTAACGTAGCTTTTTAAATGCGGTATAGTTTTCAATGATATTGAATGTTGATATCAATTCATATTTATATTTATATTGATATTCATATCAATTCACATCATTCTACGTGACCCAGTGGTTCTGTCACAGGCTCTGTACTTATACAGATACAGTTCAAATCCAACCACCGCTACTTTCTTTTTTCTGCTTTAATTTTTTTGTGTCTGTTTTATTAGATTTTTGTTTTGGTTTTTTAATCTGCAAATTTGAACATTATTATCTCGAATTGGGTGGCTTAAATTAAGAAGAAAATAATCAGTGTCTCATAACCGAAATTTCTTCTTGAAGTAACTTGTCCGAAATATAGTACACCTACTGGTCCAACGTTCCCAGATTGAACATCCAAAAGACATTTCGCGTCTTAAAATTCTGTCAAAAACTATTTAAAATAAACACAATAGTTTTTAATGATCATTAGTGCTTCATTTTCACTATATCAATCGGATACGTTTGATATTGTAACGAGCTAATCCTGCGAATAAGCTTGGTTAGCGTGTTTATATCGTATTGGTCTGTACCCTGCCAGCACAGGTTTCTGGATATGTTTTATTTTGATAACGTGACTTGGTAGGGTGGCTATCAAAAATTACAGCTTCATTCAATGGTCAACCTGTCTATACTTATTACGCTTGTTTTTAGACGCATCTTTAGCTATACCAGGGCTGTACTTGCTTTAATGTAAATACACCACAAAATTAATAACTCAATCAGTTTTTATGGATAACTTGAATTCAGTGCGAAAGTATACTAAGGTTTTTAATTCAACAACCAAGGCAGAATAACTTCATAGTCTTTCATAGTCAATGAAAATCCACTCAACTTGCTGTATTGTCAATAAACATTTATGTTTGCAATCTCTAATTAACTTAGAATGACGCAGTAATTGAATTGATGAAAAATAAAGTAATTTACGCAAAACGGAAACGGCTTTCAAAAGTTTATTACAAATGAAAAAGGCAGACCAATGAACTGTGACTCTTTATCAGCAAAAAGCATTAATTTTCAATATTTATCTTCTTCAGTAAAGTCACTTGCAACAATCTGTGTAAAAGTTTATATAAATATTTCAAAATAGTGCGTCTTTAACTTTAAAAAATCAATGAAATGCTTTTTTCCAAGTAAATTTAGCAGCCGAAAACGTACAGTAATTTGTAAATTTTCTGAATAATTTCTAAAATCAAAAGAACCTACTTGTCTGTTGGAATTCTGATATAAGCTCCACCCCTCAACCAAATATCTAGGCCTTTTTATGCTCAGACGTCAACAACCTAAAATATTTGTTGAAATTTGGTCATGATTGCATCCAAAAGTAATCGGTTTTACCATAAACTTTGGTTGGTCAAACCAGAGATGGTAAACTGAACTTCAAAAAATATGAACAAGTAAAACCTGAGATTTTATACATTATATGTCAAATACAAAGGATATTTAAACAAGTTCTATACCTTTGGCAAGTTAAACGATACAAAGTTTTGACATTTAATCTTTGTTTTTACGACTTTGACAGATGGCTGTCCTAAACAACCGACAAAAACGACCAACAATAGCCGTCTACAATGAAAAATTTACACATGTTTCCTGATTGAAAATGACTTCAATCTGCAAAAACACAGGACCTTGGCAGACCAATGCAGAAATAGTGAAAACATAAAAGGGATTAAAGGGCAAAAATCATGCATGGAAGTTTGAAATATATACGTAATATATGCGAAAACTGTACGGACTGTGATAGGTAATCAACAGTGATTTGCAGGTAATACAAATTAAAACTAACTTATAACTAGTATAAATGAGTCTGATTAGCATCAACAGAATCCATTATAGATGGGAAATTACTTCAAGAATAGCTCACAGCTCATTGTCCAAGTACATCTCACACAAAGTTGACTTAAAGTTCTGTTCGGTTATTCAGCTTTTCTAGTTTCTAGACCATTACAATATAGATGGGATTCAAATCAAATACCTTAAAGTTACATATTTTGTACCTTTTTGCAGTAACTGCCGGAGCAAATATTGCATTTAAAATTGAACTAATAGGTCTGCTTATAGTAGTAAAAGTATTAAACCCTATGTTCACAATTCTAATTGTCTCATTGCGTCTTGTCTTGTCCATTGTAATAATCCCTCGACCTTTTCCCATTCATACATGTATTTATGTTAATTGTTAAAGGCATGGAAAAGCAGTTGTTACTGCAGTGATATTTCAGTTATTGCGAGTCATCATCTGTCAGATAGGTTCTGCTTTGTGACTGCAACAACAGTCAAGCCATATTCAGTTCGTTGATGAAATAACGCATAACTATTTCAAAAAGGCACATTTGTAACCCGCTTGAAAAGTTTACGAATTCATATCCATATGCGATATTAACCGTTTAAAGAATTAAAATCTTATAGAATATTTAAATTGCGTTTTTTTAGATGTTGAAAACAAGTTATGTGTCAAAACATTTTTTCTTTATCTTCTTAATGTAAGCAAAATGCCTTATTGTGGTCCAAGCTACGATTCTGCCACCTGTACCATTAATGAACCAGATGCAAACATCTTCGATTCAAACATGAAAGACTTTTACGATCGACATTGATATTAATATCCTTCATTGGATATTGTGTTTATTACTGTTCAAATCATGCGTTAATCGCAGAAACGTTTAGTTTCTTCTAAGAAATACATTCGATGGTCTGGAATTGACCGAACTTTAAGCAACGACTGACGAATGATTCGCTGTCAGGTAAAATATTTCTTTCAACAATCATTATTCTAGAATATGTTGATGAAGGTGTTGCATGTTCAGCCGCCAAAAATACTCTCAAACTTCTTTGAAATACACATATATTGTTCTTCTCATTTATTGGTTAATACAACATATGGTTACATACCGTACTTTGGGATATTTGTAAATATTTTAAAAGTCTCACCGCAACACTCCATAAAGTAATAGTTTAGCTTATAAATACTACAATTTCAAATTCAAATCATAGATCTAGAGAAAACGGTAAAGCATTGTCGCAAACTTACCTCAAGTCAAGATTAAAGGGGCAAAGACATGTTACATGCACCGTGGTCATTGGATAATCCAGCGAATTTAAATATAATTGCAAACACTGGAACCGTCAATTTCATTACTACATCCTATAAAAGTATGATAAAACTAATATAAATGATAAAATAAAATATTTTTCACAAGCACTGTCTAAATATATTTTGGTTTATCTTATTATGTGTCACATAATAATAATAATAATAATAATAATAATAATAATAATAACATCTTTATTTAACGAAGGATGCACATATAGATACCAATACACATACCTAATATTTCAATGTGGTCTTCTACAACAATACAAAAATATAGATATATTGAATTATCAATATCATTAACCTAGTTTAAAAAGAAAAAACAGAAAAAACCTCATAAGAACAATTTACACAGATTCATCGCGTAATAATTTTCAATTAGACTTTGAAAAACACTTCGCATATATCTTATATACATGCATACACATCACATATACACTTCTTTATTCAGAAATATAATGTATTAAATGAAATAATTTGAAAATGTACAAAGTATTGTAGGATGTTTTACTAAAAACATCATAATGATCATGTCTATGGATGTCTTAATTGTGTTTTTGCAACAAATATTTTTTGTAATTTCTCTTAAATAAAATTAGTGATGGAAGAGATCGAATATTCGTAGGTATGTTATTCCATATATGTACACTAGAGTAAGAAAAGATAGCTTTTAGATAATTAGTGCGTATTTTTGGTAAAACTAATTTTTTGTCAGAAATGGAGCGTAGGTCATATGAATTATTGCTGGAAAAGGTTATTAAATTTAGTATATACTCAGGGGCAAGGTGATGTTCATCCATAAGCCCTATTTTATTTATTTAAGGTATCTATCACATGTCAGATCCATTTATATATCTTTTTATAGCTTTATCACAGATGCATACTAGTACGTATTATACGTTTATCAAAGTCAAAAACTAATGCATATGACCAGCGACACGGGAGAAGGGGCCTTCGGACAAAATACGCGGAAACTAGCTTTCTTCCATATGTTGAACAAACAATATTTCAATATCAATATTGGAAAATTTCAGTTACCTACGTCCAGTACATACAAAGCTACAACATTTTGAAAAAGTATACCTAAGGCGTCATTGTTCACTTTAAAATGACGTCACATACCACAATATGACGTCAAAACTCACTTCAATTTACATGGGCAGTAAACTAATCCGGTAATCATTTCATAGCATCATCATTTATTTTTGGTTGCAACATTATATGCTCTTTCAATATATATCAGATCTGGTGAAATAGTCCATGTCTTCTTTCTACGATATGCTTTTTTCATAGGGTATAGCCAAAATAAAAAAGAATCATTTCAAATAGCTGTCGCAATAGCAATAGTCTTGGATGATTTTGAAGCATATAGTATGTTTCTGTTGAGGGAAATATAGGGGCTATCAGTTTTTATCATTGGTTTTGCATTAAAAGAGGGTGACAAAAATGTAAATTTTATGGGTTTTTTTATCAATTATTGTCGAATAATGAAACAAATGTCCGAAGGTACATTTTCGCGCGTCGACGGTCATATGTATACTGCTCGTGATTACATCCACGCTGGATGAATGTAACTAAAGTATGTCCAACCTAATTTTGAGACCTCGATAGATTGGCCGTTTTACGCGTATATTCGCTAATACTTACATTTGTCAAAGAAGAACAACGATATCTGTAGCCATGTTTTTTTCTTTTAATTTGAAAAATCGACTTTTAGTACTTTTCCCGTTGGGCGAAATGCAGATGTCATAACGTCCCTGTCTCAATATGGCGGCGCACGTGTCGGGGGTAACTCAAACTTAACAATACGCTAATCATACTAGCAGACATAGTGCTCAACACGACAAATAAGGTAAAGAAATTAATCATCTAAAGACATCGTGTGCCATACATCTTTCCTGTGCAATCAAAAAGTAGATTAAAGTACTGTGGCGATCATATAAATGTTGCTTCGCTGATTTCTCAGCTCGGACTGGTCCACCCAGACAGAAATTGCCTTATCATCTTTAACGGGCACATATGTTGAATCGTTATGCTAGTGTTAGACATAATGTTATCTTTTATAAATGTTTCAGCATCATTATAAACTTAATGTGTTTTTGGGCTTATTGGAGCGTGAATGGAAACAATCTTTTGTAGAATGCAGAACAATCAATATCCAGTTTCTGTGTATAAGATTATTTTACAAAAATTGAAAAAAATTGTTGTGAACCAAACATTTACTGTAACATTGTCGGAGGCACAATTCAACATGTATGGCGATGAGTGCCGAGGAGACAGGAATAATCCTTGATACCGTGAGACTGCCGGGAATTATGCAAAATAATTACTCAAACTGCGCATTACAAAGTAACTAACAAAAAACAACCAGCGAAAGTCTAAGAAATTTATTTTTGTCAAAATCTGGCTTGATATTATTTTTGTTTTGATACGCATTGACTTGAATAACATGTGCTATTAAACATGATTTCATAGTAACAATCATAATGCTAAAATGATTACAAGTTACATAAATTGAGTAATACAAATATCAAGTCTGGTGTAACCGAATCAGTCTACTATCGTCTTGCTTGGGGACAAGGCTATTATAAGACAGCCGAATTTCATGTTCAAAAAGAGAGGTAAATACCGACTCGAGTAAACCAGTAAGGCATTGCTCTACAATGAAAGGAGGCGGGGACGGATGGCGGTTATAAGATTATTGAAATGTGTAACCTCCGACTAGCCGTAGCGCTTTGTTGATAAACGTACCGCTTCCAATGAAACTGAATCTGCAAGACGTGTGACCCCAACCTACGGTTCATTTAGGGCGCATGCCAGTATGAACAAGCGGACCTAGAAACAAATCTTTCATGTAAATATTTTGAAATGGGAGATTCAAATTTTTTTACATACTTCATAACAGAGACAGAATAAATTCTTGACAATCTGGTTTGTGTATTTTCAATTTGATGTTTCTCCTTTTCAGTGTATCATTTATGACTTAAAAAGAAACAAAAACATATTCATGAAAAAGCTTTCAATAATTTTAATGCTCTTTTCGTTTATTTTCATTCAGCGTTAATTTAAACAAAGTAAGCGCAGCAATATTATAATATGTGCTACGCTATGATCCATCGAAGTGATTCTTAGAATATACAATACTATTCCTACCTTTATCCTCATAGAATCGTTTGCAGTCAAAATGTTTGTAAGCAAACCAACGTACATTTTCATGACTACTGACAAGTCTCGTTACTTAATAGTGCATCCCGACCAATTAGTTAACTTTGGCTAACTGTCAGGTTATTGCTGTAAACCAGTCAGATTAAATGAAATGTGATACTTCCACACAAAAACAAAACAAAAGTGAGATTTTCAAAAAAATCTGTGGTTTTAACCCAGTCTTCATCGCACCTTCCTAGGTGATATTCATTAATTTCATAACATTTTGTTCAAAGAACTTCACTTACATGTTACATTTTCCAACCCCTGCGAAAAAACAAGAGATATTATTCCCTTTTCGTATAAACTATGTTTGTAACATTATTCTAACATGATTCTCTATTATGTCTCTATATACAAAGAGTAGTACAATTGTGTTTTACTATGCAATACGATATGCCGATAATATGAAGTCATATTGTGCCGCATAATGTTAAATGAATATCCGCTTGGGAAATAACGCTTAATGCATTTAGTCACTTTTTGAAATCTCTTGTCATATTAGAATCGAAATTTTTTAGCGCTGTTATCGATTAATAAACAACTCTTTGTCGTCATGTCGCGCAGCTATAAACCACTCAGGCATCCGGCCTTCGTGGTTCATTACTGCGCATCAGACTCCAAATCATTATCTATGAGACGAGAAACAGTGCTGGAACGGATATTATATCGTATATAACGGCTACTGCATATATCTATAAGAAGTTTTTTGATACTTTGCACTTTGTACGGATGCGGAGCTTAACTTTGATGTATCTGTAAGAGAACGTATGATCTATCTACAATAGATAACAGTAACAATAGTGCAACAGAGCAAATGCGCCATGAAACAAAATAGATAGCTACGCCTTCTTGAAATTACGTTATTTTTCTCGCAAACAGGACTCTTTCTAATACATAAACAACAACCACATTCCTTTCGGGAAACATTAAAATATGGAGAGAAAAAAAACAGGCGCAAAATACATGACAAAAATTAAAACTAATAGCCATATACTTGCAGGCCAAGTCTGCGTTTTGGTTTTTAGATTTGAATTTATAATATAAATTTTAAAAATAAAAACGTAACATGTGTGAGCTTTGTGTTTCGCCCCCTTCCTCTATTCCAATCGTAAGCCTGCCGGGTGCCATTCATACCATCAACACATCGCTAAATGGCTCACTCCGACAATAAGTCACACAAGGGATACTGCTTATACCAGATAAAAATTAAAGCTTTTGAAACAGGGTAAGGATATACTATATCTATGTACATCGTGCGTCTGTGTGTCCGTCCGTCAATCCATTTATAAAATACATTTTCATATTTGCATTAGTGACATGATTAGAAGTAACTTAGCAATACCTGCAGCACACCGAGATGACGTTTCTCGGACATGACGCTTGAATGTCAAATTTACACTCCGAGGAGAAAGATCATTGGATCCTGCATATTCACATGCAATGCACTGTAAAACACTTACATATAACTACATCTATGTGATTTATAACCCTGTAAACGAAGTTAAAGGGAGATATATTGAAGTCATTTTGTCCGTCCGTCCGTCCGTCTGTCTCTCCATGTGTCCGCGCTTTTTGTCAGCAACTACTGGCCCGATACCAACTTAACTTTACAGGAGTGTTTGTGCACCAAGCTTTTGTGCGAATGCCCGGATAGTGTTCGCTTTAATTATTGCCATTTGATTTTTTTTCAGGAAATTTTGTCTGCGTTAATTCTCAGCAACTATACTGGATTCCTACCAGTTCTCGGGCGGAAAATGAACATTTTTGTATTTATTGTAGCAACAAATACTAGTAAACTCATAAAATTTTCCAAGGATAAACTTAGGTATTGTGATGATATTGTAAACTTGTCAGTTTAGCGACTGCGTCCACAGCTTGTTTGTAAATGAGGCCAGAAAAGGGCTTCAATTTCTCTCTTTAAAGCCACATCGGGCAACCAATTATCGGGCACTCAACTTTGTGCAAACCACTATTCCCAACAAAGATGTTTAGTGCTTGTTTTACTATTTTAAATACATGTACGAAAACAACCCAATAAATATAAGTATATTCCATTCAAGATACACACCATTTAACTTGCATTGGAATATGAACAGTAATGATTTTTCTTTCTCATGCTGATCCTTAAAAAAAGAAAAAAAAAAGGGAAGCCAAAATAAAAAAATAAGCGTCTTTTGAGCCTTGAACCCTGTCCGCGTGGGTGACAAACTATGATCGGAACCACTCGACCAATTCTGACAACTGCTTTCTTTCATTGTATTTAAAACTACTTATCTCATATCGATTTTATATTACGCCTCATCCGTTACACGGTCTATTTATGTTAAAATTGTATTTCTTGAATATACTAACTTTTACACATTTTTATTCAAATAATTATATATCTGACATAGTTTCGTTCACATTTTCTGCAATATCGATATTCAGTGTACCTTTACAAACTGAACCCCTGCTTTTATCTCAGCGCATGCGCAATAAAATCGGAAAAACCCCAACTGCTGGCAGCTTAGGTTATAAATAGTAACACACTAGAGAAGTGATTTAAGCGGGATATTTAACAAATATGAGAAGTTTAAGTTTCCTATTTAGTCACTTACACCGAAAGAACAATCGTCCCAGTGACAAGGTTGCGTAATCTAGGACCTTAAGTACGGTATAATGCCTATGCGGTACGAAACATAAAAACGCCCGAAGATCTGGTAGCGCCCGATAACTGGTAGGAATCCAGTAGGCATGAAATAATTAAAATTCGAAGGAGTGATCGACACCATGGCTATTTATGCATATTGTCGGTATGTTTCGTTCGGACAGTTATCCACTGAGTAACGGCAAATCGTTGTTTTCAGCCATTTATTTTGTCTACGCTACTTCTCAGCCACTACTGGACTGAAAAATTTACAGGAGTGAATGATACCAAGCATATTTGTGCATATTCTAGGTATAATTTCCTCAAATATTTGTTCATTGAGTTTATGTCCTTTTAATTTACATAGGTAAAGTTTTCCCAGTGATTCTGTCAGGCTGTTTCTCAGCAACCACTGGACGGAAAGGGAACCTGTTCATATTCATTCCTGTGTCGAAAACCACGACTGCGTTTTTTCCACAGAAAAAATAAAAAGCAGCAGTGTGAGAAAACGAGCCAACTGCTGCGCAATGGATTGAAATTCTCAGGGGTGACTTTTTTTCTAGACCATAACAATAGTATTAAACTTACAAGAAACGTTCGAGTTTTTTTAGTGTAGGTGAAAGTTGAGGTCCAAAATAAACTTGAGTACTTAATGTACTCGTGGAAAATCCTTCGCCCCAAATGGGGAACTCAATTTCTCTAGTACTCTAAAAGTACGCTGTATCACGTCGTCATAAAATATAGCTAAATGACAAGGCAGTACAAGTATCGTATTATACCTGTACTACATACTGCCCTCCTTACCAGAATTCGTCGTCGAATTCTTGGAGTATGAATATCTGTGGGACGCTCTAAGGGTGATATCACTTCTGTACATGTGGGCTATTTAAGTTGGGCGCTAAATGTAACCGTAAAAAATCCTTAGCACCGAGCAGACTTTGAACTTGTTTCTTCAAGTACCATAAGCGGACACTACCACGTCGCCATAAAATCTAGCTCAATGTCGAGGAAGTACAAGTGCCGTATCATACTTCTACCACAATAATTGTAAACAGAGTGCTTAAATTTAGCGGATAGTTGTTTTCAATAGATTGTAGGAGTTACTACGTGATCAGCAGAGAACGTTCAACACAAAACATTGTTTTAGAAAGCCATCACAGCTCGAACAGTTCCATAAATGTCTGTTCTACAAACTGCACACTCTGTCAGTGCTGAAATGCACTGTGAGCAACATACCATGTGACCACATGGCATTGTAATTATACATGCGAAAGCATTAAAACACATCTTGCAGATGACATTCTCTTTCAACTGCCTGTTAGCTTCTTCAATGTCTTCTTTTGAATCAGATGTTTCTCCGGCTGTGTTCGTATCATCAATCACTGATTTTGACTTATAGTTTCTTTCGTCAATCTTATCTATGCATTTAATGAGTTCAACAGCCGAAAATATCTTGTGGATGTCATGTTTTATTAGATATTTTACTGCGGACCTCAATAATTTTTCATCAGCACAAAAGACACAAAGACACAGCCTCTTTGTTTCTGTCTATAGCAATGTTTACAGTGTCAACTACGTCATTAGTGTCTTCTACATCAGACTCATTACATTCTTCACCAATAACCTTTTTTATGTACCATTTCCCTTTGCACAGAGTAACATGTCCACATTTGGGATTTGCTAAAACATGCTGCTCCCAAGGACAAGCATCGCTTGGCAAGTCTCGAAGTCCAATGTTGCAATAGAAACATCTTACATAGTCATCTACTCCGGTATATGCAAATCCAGCCTTCGCTAATTCCTTCGTACTCTGTGGTTCATTTTTCGGCTAGTTTTCAAGCGAGGCAATTCGTGATTCAAGATTCCCGTACAGTTTGTGTCTGGGTTTGTCGGTCAGTATGCCAAGTATGTCACATCTGGAGACCCTTCCACTTTGTATCGGTGCCTTTACGTTGGGCATGACGAGGAAACATTTTGATTTGAATGAATTTTGCGATCTTTACGAAAGTAATCCTGGAAATCAGTCACTTTATCCGATCTTGATAATACATCGGCCATTAAGTTTTGATGTTTTGTGTCTACAGAATATTCTGTACGTAGTTTTATGAATTAATATGAATTTATCTGCTTGATTATATTGTTCGTACAAAACAACCAATGTATTTCTATATAAACATTCTTTGAAAAGACTGCGTAATACCTAATCTATAAATATGTCGTATGTGTGTTTTTATTTTTAAATAAAATGTACTTTATTGTTAAACGAAAATCGTTCAATGATCTTATGGCTCGGTTAATGTTTAAACGGTACTTATGAACAAATATTATTAAGAAAAACACATACCAAGTTTGTTCTCCTATAGATTAACTTATACACTGTATGGTATAACATAGTTTGATATACAATAATTAATTGTTCTTTTTATTATATTTTGATTATTGGGCGAACAATAAGATAAGTGACGGGGATCTTAAACAATATTGAATTTTGACAGGTTAATAATTGACAAGTTGAAATTTGCCTTTTGATTTTATATGTGAACACATTTTGTACCTTGGCGCAGTGAAAGAGCTTCCGCTAAGAGTTCAAGAGGTCCTGGGTTCAATCCCAACAGGAGCCAAGGTCTATGTTGGCTTTTTGGGTTGTTGTTTTTTATTTTTTTGGTTATTTTTATGTATTTTCTTCATTTTTTGGAATTAAATGGATATATAGGAAAATTTATGTCATTTTGCAATATATGAGAACTGCGTCTGAATATTTCTTTATTTTATTATGCTGTACAATTACTTGAAAATATAAGTTAAAATATCTACAAAAGTAGACAGTAAAAAACCATTTTTCCTTGTAATGCAGTTCATAAAATTACTAATTGAAAAAAAAACACTAATAAAAGACGCATTGGACAGCGATATTAAAATTCTAGGTGACGTTGATAACCTTTACCAGACTATAGTCGAATGTATTCAACGTGCCACAGAGGCTTGCATCCCAAAGTCGAAATTTAAACCATACATTAAGCTGTACTGAGACGATCAATTAAAGCGCCTTCATAAATCTATGCAAATTAAACGACTTCTATGGATTAAGGAAATTCGTCCGCGGGGTGATAATTTCGAATCATACAAAGAGTATAAAACATCAAAAAACTTATTTAGGCGTTGTCACCGTGAAAAGGTCACAAATTACATACAACAATTGGAGGCAGAAATTGACACGGTGGCTGAAATGGATAGCAACGAATTTTGGCGTCTAGTGAACAACCGCAGGAAGAAACGAAAACATTCAGTAATATTTGAAATGAGCTTCGGTGGTCAAATCTGCGACAGCCCAAATAATATCAATGAGGGATGGCGGTCTTATTTCAGCGACTTGTATGCAAAATCTACGAATGAAATAATTTTAAATGCAGAAAATAAATCGCTAAGAATCTTATAAGAAGCATGTTATCAGTAATATGCACATACAATGTATTTAGTATGTTATTATATATAAATATACACATATGTAAAGAATAACATGGGCTACTCATACTTAATATTTGTCCTCTCTTCAGCGGTTTCGTTTTCGACAGTTTTCTTATTGAAGCCGCTCGAAACGGTAATGCTAGGCCTGATGGCAGCCAACAACAAATTAGTCCTGTAAGCATTTCTGTTATGTCTTGCCTAAATATTTCGTTTCGCAAATTAGGCGGACATCAGCAATAATGCTTATCTGTAAAATATGTCTTCTTATGAAGGAAATAAAGAATTATCTTTATAGCCATTATTGCATATTTTTGTTACCAGTGTAAAACTTGTAGAATTTCAATACATCTTAAGTAATTCTACATTGCCAACAATATATTTTGGAACCTAGAACAAATACAGATACATAAATATTTGCAAACATAACCATTTTACAGTACTTCTTAAGTGGTATGGGCAACACAAATCTATATATTTAAAAAGTAAAATGTGCTCATGTAGAATATGAAAATATTTTGAAATACATGTAGTGTCTTATACCTTAAGTAAAATAAAAAAAGTCAAATTAGAGTTTCTTTTATATAATCAAAGCACTGAAAGTGCTGACAACAAGGAGTCCTCTGCAAAATTGGGCACAAGGGGGGTTTTCTTACAGACAATGAGTGATCATTTGTGTCAATTCTTCGCTAGCAGTACTTGATTTCAGTTATTTTTATCACAGAGCTGTAGTTCATTGATAACACATCATGTTGCATTTGTTTTTGTTTTCAAAAACATAGTTTTGCTTGAGACTTTTTGATGAAGTAAAATACAGTGCCTTTAAATTGTATATGATTATTAACCAGCTTTGTTTATGAGACATCCTTCCTTCAACAACACGTGACACGACCTACTCAGCACTTTAAAGCTGCTCGCTCTCAGATATTTGTAAAATAAATAATGTTCTTCAAACTGTATACAATAATATATTTTATAGCAGTATACATTCTAGTCAATTATATCTGTACAATACCAAATGATAAAGCATTCGAAATGCTTTTAAAATTCCAGTATAAACATATAGTGTAGCCACGGACCTATATACACATGGATTGGCAACTCTCGTATGTTCTTATACGCAGACTGCGAGACTTTAGCATCGATGAACAATATCCGTTAAACATACCAAATACATGTACTTTTTAAGTGGACGTTTATCTCATACAACAACAATATCCTATCAGAAATCATAAAAGAAAGCGTAGATCTACATTAACTTAAAAGTTTCAGCGGATTTTTTAAAAAAATTCATTAAAAAAACTAGATAATTTTTTTTACAGAATTCAAACTAATATTTTTGTTGATTTTTCACTACCGCACCACATCGGCAGTTCGCGCGCCCCACAGTTTGATTTCATCACATTTTGTGTTGGTAAGGGGAGATAGCAACCCTTGTAAAAGGTCTATTAGCCTTACATTTAAATTTACTTTAAGAAATCCTTTGAAAAGCTAAATGTTAAACCCAGGCTTAATCTTAGAAACCTAAGTAGGCTACACATTCACCATTCAGATTCTATGAATGGAAGCGTTGTGAATGAAATACGATTGTTTTGATCACGTGAACGCAGATCTAAAGATAGACTGCATATTGATAACTTGTTTATGTATACATGTTTACGCCGTTCATCTTTTTAAAAAGAGATATTTCTTGTTAGTACTGGCTGATATCTGAGTGAGGGAGACACTTTATAAAGTTTGTATTTCTAGTTGCTGTATTGCAGAATGAGTTTACACAGTCGATGACATGTAAACGCTAACAGTATGCAGTGTCGGATCAGTGTACATTGCTGCCTGATGGTGTAGTAATTTAAATATTCTGAATTTTGCCTACATTAGTGTTACAATGATTTAAAGCATTTACACGTATATTTGGAAACGGAAATGGCTTTTAATTAATTTTTAAGTCGAGATCGCAAACACGACCCCCGCGCGTTTCAGCTAAAGTCGATCTACTTTGCAGGCGAAAGGAGAAACCTATGGCTGTTCAAATTGTCAGGGTTTGTGGGGAATATTCGTTTGACGCATGCCGGCGTACGCCGCTCTATTCGTTTCTAACAGCCAGGATGAATTCGGCGCATTTTGAGAAATGAGGTTTGGATATACCGGCGTATCCCGGCTTACGCCGCATCCTGCGTCAAACGAATAGGCCCTTCGCTGAGTCGTTTTCAAAATTGGCTACTAAAACAAGGAGTCACGTGACTCCTTGTTAAAAAACACATTGCTGTCTTATTTGCACTAGTAAGATGTTATTGAGTCAAATCCGTGTGTTTGGTTATTTCCATTTGAAGTATTTATAGTAGCGTTTACCTTTCACTGCAGTGTTGGACAGTAGCCGGATACCGGATACGGCAAAGCATGTCGAAAATGCCCATTCGTTATATAACATACTTGCCATTAATATATCTATTTTCAGACAGCACTTTCCCAGCTAAGCAAGCAAGTACGTGTGTGTTTTCAAGAACAAAAGAAATATTGATTATCTGAAAAAAATACAGTATTTTTAATAAAACGCCAAAGCCATATGACATAGGTTTTTAATGTACTTAAATATCATCTAACTACGCTGCATTGCGTATGAATAAGGTCAAGTGGATGTAATAGGGCGAAGTACTAATCCGCTTATGGACCGAGCATGTTAAAGAACCAGGGATGATTCTGGAACGGGACACGTTCTGTATCTTGCACTATCCCCCGAAACCTAAAATAACTAAACTCTTCTAGGGGGCGTTTGTCAAATGAGTAATCCAGTGCTAACGATAAAACTCTAAAATACATATATAAACCCATGCAAGTAGTGACTTAAAAGACGAGGGATATGACCGCATGTCAGTGTAATAATCAAAGTTTCAACATTTGAAGTTTCAAGCGCACAATTACAAGTATTTCTTATTTTACTAAGGGAGATGTCTTACCGGCGAAAGTGTTCTTTATTTGTATAAAAGAATATTCCTAACGTAGTTTTTTAAATGCGGTATTTTTTTCAATGATATTGAATGTTGATATCAATCCACATCATTCTACGTGACCCAGTGGTTATGTCACAGGCTCTGTACTTCTACAGGTGAAGTTCAAATCCAACCACCGCTACTTTCTTCTTAAAGTAACTTGTCCGAAATACAGTACACCTACTGGTCCAATTTTTCAACGTTTATAACGTTCCCAGATTGAACATTCAAAAGACATTTCGCGTCTTAAAATTCTGTCAAAAACTATTTAAAATAAGCACATTAGTTTTTAATGATCACTAGTGTTTCATTTTCACTATATTAACTTCATTATCGGATACGTTTGATATTGTCACGAGCTAGACCAGATATGTTTTATTTTGATAACGTGACTTGTTAGGGTGGCTATCAAAGATTACAGCTTCATTCAATGGACAACCTGTCTATACTTATTACACTTGTATTTAGACTCAGCTTCAGCTATACCAGGGCTGTATTTGCTTTAATGTAAATACACCACAAAATTAATTACTCAATCAGTTTCTTACTGATAACTTTAATTCAGTGTGAAAAGTATACTTTAATTAGGTTTTTAATTCAACAACCAAGGCAGAATAACTTCATAGTCTTACAAAGTCAATGAAATCCAGTCAACTTGCTGTACTGTCAATGAATATTTATGTTTGCAATTTTTAAGAAACTTAGAATGACGCAGTAATTGAATTGATGAAAAATAAAGTTATTTACGCAAAACGGAAACGGCTTTCCAAAGTTTAACACAAATATAAATGGAGGACCAGTGAACCGTGACTCTTTATCAGCAAAGGGCATAACATTCCAATATGCATCTTCTTCAGTACAATCACTTGCAACAATCTGTATTTCGTGTAAAAGTTTATATGAATATTTCAAATAAGTGTTTCTTTAACTTTAAAGAATCAATGAGTTGTGTTTTCCAAGTAAATTTAGCAGCCGACAATGAACGGTAATTTGTAAATTTACTGAATCATTTCTAAAATCAAAATAACCTACTTGTCTGTTGGAAATTCTGATCTATAAGCTCACCATCAACCAAAAATCTAGGCCTTTTTATGCTCAGATGTCAACAAAACCTAAAATTTTAGTTGAAATTTGTTCATGATTGCATCCAAAAGTAATCGGTTTTACCATAAACTTTGGTTGGTCAAACCAGAAATAGTAAATAGTTAAAAGTCTGTACTGAACTTAAACAATTATTTATAGAATAATTTATGGCGGAGCAGGGCCTTTGAGTGATAATCGCCCCGGTAATGGAATAATTACCAGAGGGCTTTAGCTCTACGTTAACGGAAAAAAACTGATGAAATGTTTGATTAAAGGTGGTAGGGGTCATAGACCAAAATCACACATTAATACCGGGTATGGCCACCTTCCTTCATTGAGAACTGCCTGGCATCGTTGGCGCATAGAACCGACAAGTGTGTATATTTCGGCCTGTGGAATGTTGTTCCACTCCTGGATTAAGGCTTGTTTAAGTTCATTGATGTTCGAAGGTAAAATAGGGCGACGTCTAACAAACTTGCCATCAATTCGATCAATGCAAAATCTCGACTTGTCGGAGAAGAGAACGCTATTCCATTGTTGTCTTATCCAGCAATGGTGTGTACGTACCGAATTAAGATTATTTACGCGGTGACGTCGCGTCAATACACAGCAAACGTAAGGACGACATCCATGTAGACCACCCTCGCGCAGACGATTGCATACATTTTGGGCAGATATTCGGTTGTTATGTGCACCAGGGGTGTTAGCAGCAGTGGCAGTGGCAGTTTGAAAACGATTGCGTAGGTGTGTGTTTATCATAAAGCGGTCTTGACCAGGCGTTGTGACCCGCGGACGTCCACTACGTGGTAAATCTTCCGTACGCCCTGTTGCTTGAATACGTTGCCTAAGGTTTCGATTAGCACGACTAGAACTGCCAACAACCCCAGCAACCTCATTCGTTGCCATACCAGCATTATGCATGCCGATGGCACGTTCACGTAAAATCGGTGGATTCTAGGCATGTCTAAAAGAAAGAAAACGTAATATTTTTTTTATTTTTTCAACGTCTTTTTCTTATTGACAACAAAGTCTATAAAATCAGACTGAAAGGTTTGATTTTATAAACACGTATTATACTGGTCCGTGCATGCACGAGAAAATCTGTTTTAACTTTTTCTATTTGTGTAATGCATACAATCCAATTATAATTGGTTTTATTTGACACAGAATCGTTCTCCCGAACATGTGTAGGGCATTGGACATGTTGATTTATTTTTATAACATTAAAAATATATGTATAGAAATCGGAAGTTTATTTTTTTGTTCAGTATACAATAAGACTAAATACATAAATACTGATATTTTCAAACTGACATATAAGTATCACAGTTGGCTTAGATTAACACATTAGCTTCATATCACAGATGCAGATTCAAAACAAATAATAATTACCACTCATGCTGTCCTTTATAGCATAACATAACATTTTATATCCAAACTTATATGCACATAATGAGATGTTTGTAATTGTCCATAAACTAACTGACATAAACATTAATAAACTAATATATGCAGACACTTTAAATTAGAAATTAGCAAAAGCAAAACATGAAGTTTGTATTAACAGACAATGGTCAATTAGAGCCCTGAAGCTTATTTCCAATGGGTCCTGATTAAAACCATATAGCTAAAAAAAAACATAAAATAAATAGAAAACTAAGACTTTGGTTTTTGGAAGTTCATATAAAAAAGGCATAATGAATATGGAGAATTCATTTATAGATACATTGGTAATATGTTACATGTGTTTCAAACCATTAAATTTCATTTGATAAAAAGTGCATAAGTATTTTAAAAAATCTCAATCTATCATGAGTATATAAACCACCAATGTTTTGAACTATAAACTGTAAGATAGTATACTATATGTTGGTTATCTTATTAAATTGTTGTTGTCGCATAACTATTATTTATTTAATGTATCTATCATATGTCACCACGAGTCCACAAAACTATTTTGTTTAATCTTTTTAAAATCTTTATCAAGATTCATACTTCGTATGTGTTTATCTAGGTCAAAAAGTGATGCATTATGATCTCAAATAAATCACTACTGAATGAATATAAATGTTTGAACTCAGTTGAGAGTTTTTCCATAGATTATAGGAGCAACTTCACGTCGATTAGATAACATTGTTTTAGAAAGCCATCACAGCTCGCACGGTTCCGTTTATGTTTGTTCTACAAACTGCGCATTTTGTCAGTGCTGAAATGCACTGGGAGCAACAGACCATGTGACCACATGGCAGTGCAATTATACACGCGAAATCATCAAAACATATTTTGCAAATAACATTATCTTTCAACTGCCTGTTAGCTTCTTCGATATCTTCTTCTGAATCAGATTTATTTCCGTCTGTGTCCGTATCATCAAACACTGCTTTTGACTTATCGATTCTTTCTTCAATCTTATCTATACATTTAATGAGTTCAACAGCCGAAAATTTCTTGTGTAAGTCATGTTTTATCAGGGATTTCACTGCGGATCTCAATAAATTTTCATCCGTACAAAAGACTCTAGCAGCAGACACAGCCTCTTTGTTTCTATTTATAGCAATGGCTACAGTGTCAACTACGTCATTCGTTTCTTCTACATCAGATTCATTACATTCTTCACCAAGAATCATTCTTATGAACCCCTTCCCTTTGCACTGAGTAACATGTCCGCATTTGGGATTTGCTAAAACATGCTGTTCCCAAGGACAAGCATTGTGGGGCCAGTCTCTTAATCCAATGCCGCAATAGAAACATCTTACACAGTCATCTACTCCTGTATATGCAAATCCAGCCTTTGCTAATTCAATTATATCCTGTGTTTTATTTCTCGGCCAGTTTTCAAGTGAGCTAATTCGTGATTCAAGAATTCCGTATTGTTTATGTTTGGGCTTGTCGGTTAGTATACCAAGGATGTCACATTTGGAGACCCGTCCAGGTTTTCTTTGTACCACTTCGCGTGGGCTTGAAGAAGAAACTTTACCGCTAGAAGCACTTTGATCTAAATGACCTCTTCTATTATTCCGAAAGTAATCGTGAAAATCTCCAAAACTATTCAGACTTGATAATTCTTCCATTAATTATGTAGCAAATGTGTGCGTCAACATTTCATTAAACTATTGCATTAGCTTGATATCGGTATATTTTAGTTTAATATGTATGCCAATGATTACAAATTGGGAAGTACACTGCGCAATACACTATATTTACACCATACGTATTTAGGTTAAAATAGACTGCTTGTAGTGTCACGTTACTGCTATTGGATAACTTTTAACCATTCGGAGAGCATTCGATATTTTAATCCATGAGGAAGTACAAGTAAATGTCATATTATTTGTGATATATTTTAGGTTCATCAAACTGATACATTAATCATCTTTTCCGTCAATCATTTGTTCAGAATACTTATCTTATAGCTAATTGTTTATTGTTAAAATTGTACTGTGTGTGTTAAGTGCACGTTTTTACAAAAGCGGAGGACTATTAAATGATCGGTGGGTTTTGGTCATCGAGAAATAGTTGACCCCAGTTAAAAACCAAATGAATAATCAGCACTGATAGTTTGTCCTTTTTTGCGACGATAACTTGAATACTGTCATTATTAACCACTTATCGAATGTGATCCAATTCATTTACATTCAATTATTGACAAAAATTAAGATTAAATTGCTGATAAAATAGCTGTTAAGTGTATTAAAAAGTTAAGACAATAGGACCGAAATGGTTGTATATCGCTCACCCAAGTTACACAGGAAACATTCCGTAGTTCATGACAATTTTTTAAGATAGTAGGGTTTCAGAGTTTTTCTATGATGCTACCTTGTGAACTAGTGTAGAAACAATAAAACATAGTTTTTTAAAACCTAGATAAGGCTACGGCGTTTTTAAACGAGTGGGAAATGCACTCCATTCCGTCAAAATACAAAATAAATCTTACCCATCTGAAAACAATCCATGAATTTGTCCTACTTCCAACAATTTATACCAAGTGATATATGCGGGGGCCCCGAAATGCAATTTTTACAGCAAAAGATTATCAATGCCCCGGCTCCAAAGTGTTTCCAGGAATTTCATTAACCAATTAATGCTTGAACTATTAGCTTTGTGAAGTTGGTAGTTACATCGTAGTTTTTTATTCAACTATATTGTATTTAGTCGTGAATATACTGTACAACTTGTAGTGGGAATTCAAATGTTTGTTCTCAAATATACAGCCTGTTGTTTCAAATTCAAATGTTAATTCGCGAAATACAGTTAGAAGTTGGAAATTCAAATGTTAATTTGCGAATATACAGCCAGATTCAAGATGGTAATTCAGATGTTTACTCGTAAATATACAGCTAATAGACTGAAATTCGAATGTTCATTCCCGAATATATAGCCAGCTTGCAGTTAGTAATACAGATGCTTAATCAACGAATACAGAGCTTGTCGTTAGAAATCCAGACTTTTATTCGCGAATATACAGCTTGAAGTTAGAAATTCAAATTATTATTCGCGAATAAACAGTCAGATTACAGCTGTTAATTCACGAATTCACATCATCTACTTGGTAACTAAACTATTTGTTCAAATAGTGGCAAATTTGGATTTTGATTTGAATTTCGAACTAAAAGCTGCATATTGGCGAATATACATCTGAATAACCAATTACGCTGTAGAAGTCAACTTCACAGACATTTAGAAATAGTGGTCGGACGACATCGATTCTGTTTCATTTAAAATGTTAAATTTTTCTGTAATGGCGCTGCTGTTACAATACTAGAGGGCAAGGTTGCTCGTATGCATCTGACGTATTTCTAGTAATAATATGCGCTTAAACTATTTTAGGCATATAGATATATTCAAATGGATTTTTAACCATTGTTCTTCGTGTCTTAGTATGAGGGAAGTCGCTCGTGATTCAGAGGCAGAGTAACCCCTCAACTTTGTTAGAGACGGCATTTTCTTCAGTCTTATCATTGTTTTTTCCAAATTTACACCTATACTTGTTTACTAGTTAAAGCCATGGAATGGCAGTTGTTACTGTCGGGATATGGCAGTTGTTGCGGGTCATTGTCTGTCGATACTAGTAGTTTCTGCTTTGTGCCTACAGGAACAGTCGTACCTTATTCAGGACGTCGATAAGATAATGTACATTTATTTTTAAAAGGTACATTTATAACATGCGCGGTTATTCATATCCACATGCAAAATTAACCGTCTAAAGTTTTCAAACTTTTACCATTCGTCCATCAATTCGAAGAAATCTCACATATTTCTAAGCGCGAACCCTTCTCTTATAACTGTTAAGTTACACAAATCAGTTGCTGTTCCATGGACATTGTAACGGTCAGAATGTATAGAATAAAGAAATTCGCTTGTTATATGCGGCTGCTTTTCAATTAAATGCGTTTTTCTAGACGTTGTAAAGAGGCAATGTATCACCATATTTTGTGTTTGTCTCCTTAATGACACATAATCACAAAGCAAAACGCACTGTTGTTGGCCAAGCTACGATCCTTCCACCTGTGCCATTAATGAACCAGATTCAGAAATCTTCTATTCAAACATGAAAGATTTTTGCGATCCACATTGAAATAAAATATCCTTCATGCAAAAGGGTGTTTATTTTCGTTTAAATCATGCGTGAGCCACAGAGCCGATTAGTTTCTTCACATGAACGCATTCAATGGTCTGGAATTGACAAAACAAGCAAATGGTTCGCAGTCAGTTTGAACTGTTTCTTTGAACAATCCATATTCTAGAAAATGTTATAAAGGTGTTCACCGTTCAACAAAATGAAAATAAACAATACGTAATTTGTAACTATAAATATAGCATATTGATCTATAAATTTACTTCCTTATTGGTAAGGCAATGCGCATGTTCATGTATTGAATTTATCAAGACGCGAACATATAAAGGTTTCTGATATTAATACGTTAATCGAGTCGTGTACGTATTTGATGTATATGTCTTGTCTTGAGGCGTGTACATACATTTGTATTTTATCTTGTTGGGTGATTTTTATTTCGTTATGTCGGGGTGTTCAATAAAAAAATCAGCATAAAATAATATTTCAGAATTTTTAGCCCAGCTAGAGCATAAACTTCTTTTTCTTCTTGACTTTTTTGCGTTGTCACTTTAAAACTCTAACATTGGCACTCGGACGTTGTAAGTTATAGTACAAGTTAAGGTAGCTCCTCTCTTAAATTTGCAAAAACTATCAAATGTTTTGTTGTTTTTTTTCTTATCATGTTTAGAAATATGCATTAGATTTTATATATATTTGGAAAGTCATTTTCAATCTCTTACCAAATAGTTAGAAATTGAGTGACGGATCTCATGAGTAC
Organism: Saxidomus purpurata; assembly: GCA_022818135.1. Taxonomy (NCBI): domain Eukaryota; kingdom Metazoa; phylum Mollusca; class Bivalvia; order Venerida; family Veneridae; genus Saxidomus; species Saxidomus purpurata. The sequence goes on along the minus strand of JAFMSR010000011.1, from coordinate 25,525,040 downwards.
AAAAAGATAGATCTCAGAATGTAATGAATTTTCTTACCTGTACTAAAATGTTTTAAAAATGCTTACAAATGGAAAACCGCCTAAACCAAAAAACACGTTATTGCATTTTATACACTGAACAATTTCTGCATGGTTAGGTGGCATAACCATCGGTCACAGCCGTATAAAAGACATGAAATCAATTTTGAAGACTGATATCGCAAATCAGCGACACAGTACAATGAAGCAGGAAATAGTGTATAAAATTCAACAACACGATTATCTGTAGCTGTGAGCATTGTTCAAAATTTGATATTGTTGAAGACACATTTAGTAACCTATTTCTTTTTGTCAGCATGAACATGATAATCTTTTATTCGTTATATCCTATTAGATACTGATTTTAACTTTCGAAAATGTATAGGTTTATGTGTTAATCCATTCAAATAGAAATATATATAATGTTTGAATATTTCAACAAAAGACTCAGTTTATGTCATGCGCAAGGTTAAATTCATGTTTTCGATTTGTTTCTCTACGGAAAACATACATACCCTGAGCTAGATTGGTTTTCACCACATTGCAGTCAGCCTGTATTTGTTCCTAAAACAAGTCGAATACCGACTACAAAGAGTAAACGAGTGTATTGTTCTAATTTTACTTCAACAAAACTACGGGCTTCACATCCTTATGAAATTAAAACTTATGAAAACAATGCGAGTAAGTTTCTCTGTGTATTTATTTCAGATATCAATTTTATTACATTTCAAATCATCAGTGTGCACTGTGTCATGTAAATTTGTCATATTACTTTTGAACTTTGTATGTGCAGCAACTCTTTGAGAGCTAAAACCTTAAAGTGTAATTAGCTTTCAAAGTGATCAAATAATGTGAAGAAATCACTAATTTATACTACTTGAAACATGTACATCGCGAAGGTAATAACCAAAATATAGTAATCTGTACCAGAATTTTGTTCCCACTAAATATAGAGGAAAACACTGGAAAACTTTTGTGACTGTCCTGGTCAAAAATGGAGAATCGACCCTTTCTATTTCATATACTTTATTTTGTATCTTTCAATGAGAGGAATAAATCAGCATAACTTAATTATTTGTAAATTGTCAAAGCATTTAGTGCGTTTTCAGCATTGCTTCGGACCATAACCCAATACGTAAATATTGAAGAGTAATATAACTTTAATAACATAACGCTAATATACATCAATGAATCAGCAAAAGTAAACATTCACTGCGGTAGAGAATCAAGTAAATAAAATGATAACAAAAAAAATAATGTTGTTCTTTCTTTTGTTTGTTTGTATTTCTTAAACATTTAATTAACATACAATCCACAAAATACATAAAACTACACCAATGATTTAAGTTCATTTAACTTCCGTAAGCGTTCTGTTATACTATCCGAAGCAAGTAATCAATCAAAATGTCAACAAGAGAGTTTAAAATTGGGGACTTTGTCCAAATAGACACACATGGTGAGAAAGGGCGAATTGTAGAAATTGTCAGGCCCTTAGGAACATATGCAATGTACAAGGTTCACTTTTACACAACTGGTTGTGTGAAAACTGCTGCCAAACATGAGTTGGTCAAGGGCCTTCCTGATTATGATTTCCAGGATCTCTTTGATTGCTATGATGCTTTATTTACAAATTATGATGCTATTCCTTGTCTTCAATCTGCAACTGTTTCTAAACCAGCTGACTGTACTAGTACCAGTCCATTTGTCAATGAAAGCCAAGCTGATGTAGGCCTTACAGTACCAAGTTTTGATAATGTCGCGAGTACTGGTCTAAATATGGCTGCTACAACACCACTGATGGATGTTACCAGTACAATTTTAAATGAGCCAAATGTAACATTCAATTGACAAGCCAAAGAATCATTAGGTAGTATTGATGCAGAAAACATCTCCCCTTTAAAACGTACAAATGACTGTACAAAAATGCCAGCCTCAAAGCGGTTTGTCCAAATGCCAAATGACCCCAAAACATACAGGGAGGAAAATAAAAATAAAAACACCAAAAGTAAAACCAGGAGAGATGTTTCCCTCATGCAAGAGTTTTTATGCCAGAAAGGTGAAAACAGGGCGGTACATGAGATTCCAGCACAGGAACTGAATGTTTATCTTCAGGAATTTGTCATAAGAGTCCGTTAAAAAAATGGGGATGAATATGAACCCAGTACTATCCGTGGGATGATTTCCAGTCTTGACAGGTAAAGTTTATTAAACGCACAATTTGAGCTTAAAGTTGCATGTACATTTCAAAAAAAGAATCACTGTATCCTTGATATAATCCTTTAAATGCTGAGCACAAAGCGTTATTTTCAGTCATCACAATTTTCATACCCAAACAAGTTCGTACTTTTCCCGGAATCATTATCATTTTACCACAGGCCACTCCAAATTGAGTTGTTGGTCATCAGATATTCTGTTAAAAAATCTGGAGTGAGCAAAAGAATTTAAACATTGGAAAATATTATTTGGTCCATTAAATTTCCTTTTAGCGAAAAATAATAATTAGTAATTAAGTAGTGTGCAGAATATTACTATGCTCTAGAATTTTAACCGTAGCATCTCGAACAAAATACAACTAGAATCGGGAAGTTTAAAAATAAAATAATTGCAAATAAACAAGTGTTCATGTATTTTGAAATTGAGTTAGCTAAAATTTTTTAATTTTTTTTTTTGGGGGGGGGGGAAGGTGGTTAAGAGTAATTAAAGAGAGCAAATCCGATGACCAATTTATTAATTTGGTGTGGCCTTAAATTCGAGATGTTTTCCAACTGTGAATGGCTTTTTCCAAATTCTTGTAGTTTTCCCGATTTCCTTGTTAAATGGGACCTGGGTGGTATCTCCGTCCTGAAAAATTTAAGTATTTTATATAGAAACATATAGGCGAGTAAATATTTCAAGTGAATTTAAATTTGCATCCTCGTAGATTCGTGAATATGAGGGAAAATCCAAATTCTAAGCAATCTACAGTACAACATTTAATGTGGCCTACTGTTTCATAACAAATTTGCTAAATTACTAATTACTATATTACTAATCACTTATTTACTAATTGTAACACTATCCTTAGGTTCTTGCAAGAACACGAGTACACAAAGACTGTTGCTTAAGGTAGCGAGTTTGCCCTTACAATGGCAACTTTCAGCAGTAAAAGTAAAAACCTCAAAAGGCAAGGTAAAGGTAATAAAGACCACGCCGCTCACCTCCTCTCTGAAACAGAAGTGGATCAACTCTATGAGCACGCTCAATTTGGAAGTCGGGATCCCAACAGCCTGATTAATACCTTATGGTATAATAACACCACGCACTTTGGTATTCGTGGAGGCGGAACTGAGCACAGGCATGGCTTTTTATGCACACATCTGAAAGAATATACAATCTTTAACATCAGAATATAATTTTGAAAATAAATACACTGTATCTTTTGTAGGATTGTATATCATAAATAGAGGATAATTGTTGGTTTCGGTGTAAGATCACGTTATAATTTCATCAGGTGGGCACCAAAAGTGATATTTTCAAGAGTGGCGCAGCCACAAGTGAAAATAACTACGTTTTGTGTTCACAAGTGAAATTATTGTGATATGACATCCATACCAACAATTTTTCTGTTTATTTCATGTCTCAAAATCTACTTTTGCCGAGTTTATTTCATTAAAATGTTGAAAATCACGGAAAACGCTACCAAAAAGCATCGCAAGCACGACGTCATTTTAACGACGTCGTCTTTTCATGGTTTCTAACATTCATTATTCTTGGTATACGGTTTGACGTTAATCCGGGTAACCAATTTTGATAATTTTCACTGCGTGGACAGTGAGTTTATCGGAATATAATCCACCGTTATATTTCGATAAACAACCAAAAAACATAAGATAATAAGTTATAACTGATATGCAAGGTTCAGTCAGTATCAGCATTGTCGAAATAGTTGTATTGCTTCAAATCACCACTGGTATCTTATTGCTATTATATCTACTGTCAATTAAAATGCATATTTTTTTCTGCCAGACTCGTGTAGACAATTCCGGTAATATCAGCCGAGTACATTTTTTTTTCTGTAATATAAAACAGATTTTTCTCAATCTGTTTAGACAGCTGATGTGGGGAGATATTAAACTAGGTTTTGATGACGAGCTTAAATGTGAATACCTCGAGTACAACGAAAGGCAGACCAAAACGAGAACAGGCACCAACCCAACAAACATACGTTTGAAAAAACCAAGGATGTATGCTACAGGAACAGACAGATGTCCAGTCAAAATGTATAAAGCGTATGCAAATCACAGACCAGCAAATTTCTCCGGTAAATAATTTTATAAATGCCTTTTAAAGTTATTTATTAATTTTGTAAAATTTTAACTGTTGCACCTGCTTCCGAACAATATAGAAACCAAAGTGATTTTTTTGTTTTGTAAGACCATTTTATGCGCTGATTTTTTTCATCAACGAATGCAGAAACTGCCTGACCAAAATTATCTTGCGAACTTCAAATTAATTACAGTACACTAGAAAATGCCATCATCCTGTAACAAACACGTCTTACTGAATTTTTGGTTTTCAATAATTTAGAAAGTAAACTACTTACATGTTATATGCGCTGATTTCTTCGTGGAGCTATTGGCAGGAACAAAATTGATACGCTGCTGAAAATGGCAGCACAGAAAGCCAAGCTGCTTGGACTCCAACAAGGGAAGCGGATTTCCAACACGAGCGCTAGGAAACGCACCTGTCAGAAGATGCTGCAGAATGGAGTTCCTGACAACCAAGCAGTTCTCATTACTGGCCACAAAAATGCTAGCTCCCTTAATAATTACAGGGTCCTTTCAAATGTTCAGCAAAAGTCAATATCGGATATTTTGTCATCCTCCAGTTCAGCCACTACTAGTGAATGCCACAGGAACCCACAAGGTCCAGTTTCTGTCACCCAAACTCAAAATTATGTTGCAAACCAATCTGCTTACCACGTGTCTGTGCCTTCAAATTCCGCATTTTGTTTGTTCTCAAACAGCACAATAACTGGCGGTTCATTCAAGATCACAATTCATAATGCAACACCCGGTACAAATTAACATTTACCGAAAGTTCAATTCATGATAACACATGCAAACTGTTTTGTTGACTGAATTTTCTTTTGAACTTTTCCACCTTCTTGTTGTTGTCTCGCCGCTGTCGATCGATATAATGACGATATGTAGGTCACGGCTAGGTTCAAATTTTGTTAATGAACTTTATCTGCTCATTGAGTGGTGTAAAAATTTGGACTCAGTAATAAAAACTGAGAAAACATTAAATTAGTTGCTTGCCTTTATTTTCATGTTAAAGTTAAAAAATCTCACAATTTGTGGCGGAACTACGGTTGTTTAAGAAAATGGCTGCAAACCGCCTAGCCACGCCTTTGGAAATGTTTCATTTTTTTTGTTCGTTTATTTAGATAAAGTTATTTATTTAAGTGTTTCAAAACATGTGTCTTCTAAATGACGTAAAATAAGATACTTTATTTTGACAATATTGTCATTATTACCAATGAAACAGAGAACTATGTTCCGATGCATGAATCGCTATACTTCGGTGCGTATTGATTTGTACATATATTCCTACAACCTTTTGGGGTGCACGACGGGATTTCGAGGTAAGTGATGTGATATTTTTAAATAAAGCATAAATGTTAATCTGACATTTAAACTGAAATAAAAAACCCTCATTTTATTCGGAATGCAAGAAAAAGTATCATGCATGGTGTTGAATGGAATACTGGGTTTTTCCCAACCTGAGGGTCAGCGGGGGGAAGTCGGAACCTCGGTAAAGCTCGGTTCCTCCTATCCCCCCGCTGACCCTCAGGTTGGGAAAAACCCAGTATTCCATTCAACTCCATGTAAGATACTTATAGTGACAATCTTGAACTTTATTCGGGTATATCGATATTGTCTTTCTAACTGACAAAAATCACGGCTAATTTAACACTTGTAAATGGTTTAAATGATACACCAGCATGGATATTTCTGTACGAGATAAAATGGGCTGTATCATCGC